>JAWMRA010000090.1:58452184-58467400 GCA_035584735.1 Pseudotriccus pelzelni | reverse complement strand
TTCCACATCGCAAAATTACTATTTCATTACTAATAGTCCAACACCTGATGAATAACGTGGTCTATTTGCAGATGTTATTAGGTTCACAAAAACAGTGTGCTCAAGTCCAGGAGGAGACTTTGATTTCAGTGTAATGGTCTTCCCTTGAAATAAGTCTTTCCATGGACTCAGCTTTTTCACTTAAGCATTGAGACAGCATCTGCATCCTCTGAAAGCAATTATTTGGTTAGCTGTTACTAGACAACTTCTATACAGCAGTGTATTAATTCCTGGATTGCCTCATCTTAAAAAGTCCATTTACACATTGTCTTCCTTTGTCTAAGCCCCGTCATTAACTGAGAGCAAGGGAAGGCCTCAACTCCTCTCAGATTCCTCTTCAAGACCTAAAAGTGTTCCAGTGAGAACACCACCCCCTTAATCCAAAAGAAGCTTTTTTTCCTTTACTGTTCTTTCTTCTTATTTAATTCCAAGACCTGACTACACAACTATGTCACTCTGGCAGAACCTCTGAAGTGCATTATTATAATGAAATGCTTTGTTGGAAGATGTTAAGACACTCGATTGTCTTCAGGTTTATTCTTCTCACAGTTTCTTTAAAGCTTGATGAATATATACTCACAACAAATTCACAAAACCCAATCTGTAATAATTGCACTTCACAGACTTAAGTATATTACATTCTTCTCAGATCATTTTTCAACAGTCCTCTATATATCACCCAATAAAATTTAGAACTGGGACAACTCATACTTAGACACAGAAAACAAGAACAGCTGCAGACACGGCAATGGTTGCTGCTCATGGACCACCTCATTCCAAATCCCTGCCATGCAGAGGGACACCTTCCACTAGACCAAGCTGCTCAAAGACCTGTTCCAAGCCTTGAACACATCCAGTGATGGGGCATCACAGCTTCTCTGGGCAACCTGTTGTAGTGCCTCGCCACTGTCACAGTAAAGAATTTCTTCCTAATATTCAATCTAAAGTCACCTTCTCTCAGTTTGAAGCCATTCTCCCTAGTCCTGTCATTACAAGCCTTGTGAAATGTCCTTCTCCAGTTTTCTTGTAGCCCCTTTAGGTACTGAAAGGTGCTATAAGGTCTCCCTGGAGTCTTCTCTCATCTGAAAACCCCCAAATCTCTCACCCTTTCTTCATAAGAGAGGCATTCCATCCCTCTAAACATCTTCATGGCCTCTTCTGGACTCACTCTGGAAGATCCATGTCCTTCTCATGCTGGGGACCCAGAGAGCTGGATGCAGAACTACAAGTGGTATCTCATCCCAGCAGAACAGAGGGGAGGAACTACTTCCCTTAATCGGCTGGCCATACTGTTTGTGATGCAGCCCAGGAGACATTTGGCTTTCTGTGCTGCAAGCACACGTTGCTGAATCATGTCCAGCCTCTCATCCACCAGCACCCAAAAGTCCTTCTCAGGGCTGCCCTCAATTAATTCTCTGCCCAACCTGTATTTGAGCTTGGAATTTTTCTGATCCAGGTGGAGGACCTTGCACTTGGCCTTGCTGAACTTCATGATGTTCACATGGGCCCACCTCTGAAGCCTGTCCAGGTCTCTGGATGGCATTCCCACCCTCCAGTGTGTTGATCACATCACACAGCTTGGTGTCACCAGCAAACCTGCTGAGGGTGCCCTCGATCCCACTGTCCATGTCACCAACAAATACGTTAAACAGTGCTGGCCCCAGCACTGACCCCTGAGGGACACCACTTGTCTCCACTTGCACTTTGAATGTTGATCCTGCCAATTTCTTATCCACTGAACGGTTCATCCAACAAATCCATTCCTCTCCAGTTTGGAGACAAAGGATCTTGTGCATGTCAGTGTCAAATGCTTTGCATAGGTCCAGGTAGATGTTATGCCAATCACTCTTTCCTTGTCCACCAACACTGTAACCCCATCGCAGGACACCAAGTGTGATTTGCTCTTAGTGAAGCCATGCTGGCTTGTCACCAATCCCATCCTTCTTTTCCATGTGCCTCAGTGTAGTTTCCAGGGGACTCCGCTCCATGATCTTGCTGGACACCAAGGTGAGACTGGCTGGCCTGTAGTTCCCAGGGTCTTCCTTTTTTTCCCCTCTTTGGGTTATGTTTCTCTTTTTTCCAGTCAGTGGCAACTTCACTGGACTTTCATGACTTTCATGATGGAGAGTGGCTTAGCCACTTCATTTGCAAGTTCCCTCTGCATCTCAATACTGCCCATGGACTTGTGCAGCTTTAGGTTTCTAAGATGTTCTTGAACCTGAACTCCTACAGCACGTGGTTCTTCATTCTCCCTGTCCCTACCTCTGCCTTTTGCAACTTGGGCGATGTGGCTGGAGCACTTGCTTATGAACACTGAGGCAAAAAAGGTGTTGAGTACCACAGTACTCATGTCACTTCATGTAAAATTTGATTGTCAGTTTAGGGCATGGCAGCAATCAGTAGGTATTTGCAATCGGTTTAGAAAGGGTATATAAAGATTATGAAAGATCTGATCCCGACAAAAGCAAAATCAAAAACTTTTTACTTCAAAGGGAGAAAAAGTTATTTCATCACTGTAGAATGGAGTTAGTTGAGTTAGACAATGAAAGACAATGAACAAAACCTTTAGAATGTTAGTTAAATGAGAGGGAAACAGGAACAGAAAGAAGATTGCAGAAAAACACAGGTTAGAACACCTCTAATTAGAGGTGCTCCTATGGAAATGGAGGCACACATCTTCAGCACACTCAGGACATCTTGCAAATTTAAGTTTTGCAGAAGTCTTACAAGACTCAGAATATCAAAAGCTACCTTTGCCCATACATTCAAATCTCATGCACAGCAACAGAATTTGAAGAGATAAGTATGTTTTCATCCTTGGAAGCATAACAGAAAAGTGAATCTGTGTTTTAAATTTCATTTAGACTGTCTGACAGAGTAAGACAGAAGTCACTACTAATCTAGTATCACTGTTCTACCTCTAGCAAATGACATCTTAAAACAGATCTGAATGACTAAAGCAACAAGGCCATAGTTTTTATAGGAAAGTATAGAGAGAAAGGAATTCTTTTGGACTACATGCACTTACATATTATTTCTACTTAAATATAATTCAAAAAGAGACACATAAACTTAAAAAAATTACAAAACCTCTGAAATACATCTTTCTTATAGACATATTTTTATTTCATTCTTGTGTAAAAGAAAAATAAGCTGTTTTCTAACTTAGTGAAAAAAATCCTGGTCACGTATATATGTAGACTGCAAAGAATGACTCAGTATAATCTTTTTATTCTCCCATCACTATCTAGCCTTGTCTGACTTGCAGGATACTGAACAGAAAGTTGTTCTGGAAACAATCTTACTGACTGAGGATGGCAGGCAAAGGAAGATTAACATCAGGGATATTCTCTAAGACTAGGTCAAGACTGTTGATGGACAGTCATGTAATTATTTAATAAGTGATGACAGCGGGATTTCAAAACTTTGCTCTTTTTTAATGCGGACCAAATACAGTTTTAATATGTTAAAGCAGAAGAAATATAAGAAAATATTCTGTAAAACGCAGTCAACTGAGAGCTCTGATCACCCAAAGGCATTTCAAAAGACCAAATATATTATTTTAATTTACTTAAGAGAATAATTCCACTGTGTTATGATGACAAGTACATTCTTCTTGCAAGGCCAGAACCTTTTCAATGTAAGCTGGTTTTAGACCACATTTTTCTTTAAATGTCGTAATGAATTATTCATCATTCATTAACCATGTCATTGTCCTGTGTATGTTAATTGAGTGAAAGATAGCAGCAGAATTTATTAAAGCTACGTATTTTCTTGTTTTATACATGTGATTTCTTCAAAGGCTTTATGAATCTAAAATAGAACCACAGTCCCATATGAACTGCTACAAATACAAATGTTTGTTTATGCCTGGTTAAGGCATATGTGAAAGAGAAGATCCTACATCCTATAGTCTACCTTTCCCTCTTAGAGCTGATACACAAGACTTCATACTGTGAATGTACAGTGCAGCTCATCTATGGGAATCTTCTGCTTACTCTGTGTGAAAGAAGATACCGTAAATTCTATGGGTAAATCCAACCGTAAGAAAGAGACCACCTTTTTCCAAATACAACTCTTTTTTTTGTTTGTTTCTGGAGAAAGTAAATGGTGTTTAGAGCTATTGTACTATTTGAGTCTCTATCTACACTATGGGTAATAGAAAAATCAGATACTGTAGGTACTGGGGGATAAAATGTATTTCACACTCTGTCCCTACTCCATGAAAACATTTATTACATCACTGCAGTTCCAGCTCTGACCTGATAGATGTTCTCTGAAAGCTTCCAGAGCTCTGAGCACTCCCTTTCTACCTTTCCACTGGCAGGAGTTTTGGGTGCCTGAGTTCAGGATCGGCTTCAATAATGGTACAAGTGTCCAGCCTTGAAAACAGCTCCTCCAGAAAGGTCTGCTGGGAACCACCCATGGGTGCTCTATCCCATTTTGCTCTGCAGTGTCTTTTAAGCAAAGGGCCTCATATTAGCCCCACATGAGCTGTGCTGCAGCCATGCCTGTGCTGGCCAGACACCCCACTCACCTGGACCCTGAGCTGAGCCTTGAACTTCAGCTCCTGGCCTGATCCCTGACCTACCTCATCCCTATGGACTTGTCTGGCCGTCTGGAGTCATGGCTGAACCTGACTACCTTCACCAGGTTTAACTGGACAATGTAGGCTGTGCCCTGACACACATTGTGAACACACATCTCTGACACCACAAAACTTTGTCTCCAACTTGTTTCTTGATGGGCAGCATATTTTGTGTTTGAAACTACAGCTGGGGCATCTTGATAACATGGAAGAGTGGATCAGTGAAGTGGGGAGGCTTCACTTCCCTTACCCTCCTTTCTCCTGGACAGGTACTCCCACTTCTCCATGTGCCAGCTGAGATCCACACAGACAAACTACCTTGACAAAGACTTTCTGTCAGGTTAGCAAGTTAAATCAGCTTCATAAGAGGTACAGTGAGCACCAAAGACAATGCAAATGTGATAGTGCTCATGGGTAGGTAGGATTAAAGAAGTGAAGGGAGGAGTGGGTGAACAGGAACTCCCCTTTTACAGAAGCATTTGCCAGCTGAACTCAGCCACAGCATCAAACACAGCTTATAGTCACTGGCATGACAGATCACTCTAAATTCAAACTGTGCTAGGCTACACTTCCCTAAGAGTTCATGAATGGACACAACAGAGAGTACATTAAAAACAGTTCAGCTCCTTAAATAGAATGCATATGTATGTACTCTCACGAGGCTTTCTAGTTAAAATAAGCCAGTAGCTTCAGTAAAGCAAAAGCTATACACAGAAGCAAAGGACTTCCCATAAGCAGTTATGTCCAGTTACATCCTAGGAAGCAGGTCCTCACTATGCTTAGAGGTTACTCTGGAACACAAATGCCTTAGTAATTGCTGCTCCTTCCTCTCCCCCTTTCCCTCAGCTTTTATTGCCAAGCAGACACCCTGGTATGGAATGCCTCTTTGGTTAGCTTGGCTCATCTGTCCTGCTGTGTCCCCACTCCAGATCTTGCCCACCTCCAGTTGAGGGGGGATGTTGCGGACACAGCCTCGATGCTGTGTGAGCCTGCCCAGCGGTGCCCAAAACACCGGTGTGTTACCAGCACCTTTCTGGCTCCCAACACACAGCTCAGCCCTGTGAAGGGCTGCTGTGTGGGAAGTTAACTCCACCTCAGGTAGATACAGTACGCTCACTCAACCCAACACTTTCTGGATTTCCCAATGCCAAAAAAATGTCAAACTGGATTCCACAGAAACCAGGCAAGCTGCTTGACCCACCAAAATATAGGATACTGCTATGTTTTATGATTAATGCTTATACAGTTTTCTTTATTGAAAAAGATTATTACATGAAGGATCCAAGAGCTCTGTGGGAAGTGCATAAACACCAGAAGTGTTTTTGTAATTGCTACTCCCACTTGAGTGCACATTGCAGATTTCCCTGGCATTGGACACAGTCAGGAATGTTACTGGATGCCTGATAAAAAAAATGGGTTAAGAAACTAAGAGAACAATATGAAAAGCTTATCTCCACTGTACTGAGCTGGCTACAGTAACACATGTAACATTTCTCCTTCACAGTTCTCTATTTAGTTTTGCAGCAAAACTCCCAAAACCTTTAGCAGGGGTTAACACATGGAAGAAAAGCAATAGTGTGTAGAAAGAAAAGTGCAAGTTCAAGGCAACTGCCCTACTTATTAGTGTGGTAACCTGAACTAACCTAAGCAAGAGGTTCAACAAAACAGGGATTTATAAACTCAGCAACAGTTACCACTAGCATGGGCAAAAGTGATTATGAAGAGGCATCTGAAAGGTTGGATTTCCCTTCCCTGCCATTTTATCTCAAGAAACCCCTTTCACTTGCTCACATTAGGAAAGACAGTCAGGAAAGCAGGGGGAACATTGTCCAGACCTGTCCTGCCACTGTAGGGCAGCTTGGTGCTGCCCAGCCATAGTAACCAAAGTGCTTGGGGGCATCACAGCCTCCCCACCTAAAATAAAGCATTTTCTTCCCACCACAGGCAGCACTTCAGCTTCATATATTCCTTCAGCCTTTCATATTCCTCACTGATACGCCAAGAGCTCCTAAGTGAGAAAATTAATATCCTTGGGTACAAAAATCAGTTCTGATTCTGACCACTGCCCAGACCTTCAGTGAAAGTATGTGCTGCAGGCAACCAAAATAATAGCTGACAATTCCAAAGAGCTGACACTGGCATCATGGTTCAGTCTTCAAAAAGTCATTTTTGAGTTAAGGCAGATCTGCAATATACCAACAATCTGTCATCCACAGACTTTGCTACAGATCCACCTTTACAGAGACAACAACTGGGAGCAGCGGTTGGACAAAACCACTGGATTCAGCCAAGCCACCTGCTAGTATGAATAACCATATTGCATAAGCCTCTTAATTAGCTAATCTGGATACATTTTTAAAGTAGCTGCTTCCTAGGTTCTGACTGTTGCTACTGGGAGATGATCTGGTCTCTAATTGCTTTAATGGAAAAAGATTTATATTCGAATTTCCCACTAAAGTTTATTCTCTATTTCACAAGTACTTGTTTGTGGCTCAGATCAGAGTTTTGCATTTTCTTTCCCTCTCTGTCCTTACTTAGTGTTACAGCCTACTCCTGGCATTCTTTCTGCACTATACAGACAGAGGGATGGAGCTTTGGCATCCTGCTCATGGTAAAGAGGGTTGGAATGTGGTGATCTTTAAATGCCCTTTTCCACACAAACCATTCTGTGATTTCATTTGTTGCTCAGACTTTTGTGATATCTTCTTGTAAGAAAAGCTACTAAAATAGTAAGAATAGAACCTTTCTTTGCACCTCCTCCAATTTTAATTCATGTTTTTTGAATATGAATCAGTAGAACTTCACAAATTACTTTGATGTGCTCGCTAGAACTTTGAATAACAAAATTAACACTTCTCTAAATCTGCTAGAAATAATTCAGCTACATCAGGCCAATGCTCCTGGAATTGTACTTGCCAAAGTAATTTGCCTGCATTTCCAACTAATGAGCTTCTGGCTGAAACAGCAATTTTTGTTATTCAAATACTTGTTGAATCAAATAAGTATTAAGGATTCAGATACAACACTCATCCTGAGGAATTTCAGAGCTAACCCTCTCCTATACAAGAGCTTTCCTTTCATTGCTGGTGTTATTATCTACTGAAGTATGGTCCTACAAATCCTTTTCTAAATACAACTTTTCAATCCCATGGTTTTCTATCTGTAAAGAAAAGATGTTTACTGAAGTTAGACAAGATTTACTGCACTTCTACACAGACAGGTATCAGTTACTCTAGCTTAAATGTCTTCAGCATTTCATTCTACTTTCCCTTTATTTTGTATTTGTCTTTAGCTTAAAAGAACTGTTCCAAAGTTCCACACATCTTCTAAATTACTCTGGCCAATGCATAGCTGTCTGCATCTTTCTCTTCTAACCTCTCCTTTAATACAGCTTTTACATACACAACATTCTTGAGTCATCTTATAATATCTGAAAACAAAGATATTTTATAATTATGTGCTCACAATTATATCAGTTCCACATAGTTACGTGATGGAGATTCCCCATTACCCAACATTAGTAGGTGGCTTGGGAACTCACCAAATCATTTGTAAGAGGAAATCTTGAGTAAAACCTTGTAAAAAAACCCCGAAACTGCAAGTGATTTAAAACTGTGCAAGCCAATGATGGAGGAAAGTAAAATGTCTACTGAAATCTGTGCACTTTTATGAAATGAAGAACAGTGTTGAAACTCGACTCTGTGTGTTGCTGTGTGCTAGCAATTTGGGGCACTGTTCTCAGATCTGTAAGTAGTATATTTTGTATTAGCAGCCTGGCTTTCCGTCACGTGCCTAAAACACTCTCGGTTTTGTGGTTCCCAGATTTGGTATCGTCTTACAAAGATTGGCTTTAGCCCAGATGTTTATCAACTCATCATTTCAACCCCTTCAAAAATCTTCTGCAATTTTAAAAGCAAATGTTTGTTTGTTTTTAAATTGAAATGTGTTATTTCTCACATATACAGTTTTAAGGTATAAACCCAGGTTTGTTTCTTCTATTCAAGGAACAAAGTTCTCAGAAAGCCCAGAAATTTGTAGACATTTACATCAAAATGAAAATGCCAAGCAAACATGCACAGCTTTTTTTGAGAACTTATTATTGTAAAAAACCCCACTTTTTTTTCCTGGTGATGCTAATTTCTAAAAAAATGCAAGGTTTTCAGATGGCCTTTCAGGCTTTGCTTGTTTGCCTTCAATCCATAAACCTGAGGAAAATACTCAGAAAGAGGGTACCTACATACAGAGATGTGTTAACCTGAAAAAAACCCCACACCACAAACAGTGAACTAAGACATCTAGTTGAAAGCTACAGGGAGTTTTATTATATTAAATAAAATGTACTTGCAACTAATTTTTTTTAAGCGGACTTGATTCCAAGTCTGCTACTTAACAAACTCTGAAGTGTTTTTGCAAGTGCTTCCACTGAAATCTTTCAACTCTTGTGTCTCTTTTCATTAAACACAAGAACTAGTGGATATTTACTAACATCTAGGTTGTTTATTCCCATACGTAAATTATGTACCTGCCTCACAGTTTCATTTAAAACACTGGAAATTAATTTTCTGGACTAATGTTGCATTCAAAACTCAGTTCAAAGATTACATACATTTTTGGTAAGAACATGATACAGAAATATTCTATAACTTTAGGCTAATATGAATTTTATGTAAGCAGTAGTTTGCCCACAGCTTAAGTTTCTAATGGGATACTCACAGTAAGGCTCTATCCAACCACTACACATATCCTACTTCTTATTACGCAAGCAAACCCCAAGTTATTTGCAGACACAGAATTCAAGGACAAAAGGAAAAATCGGAACATCCAGTACCATTCGCACATCTGAGGCTAATACATTTCATCCACTTAATCAAGTAACTCAAGATCATTTGTTTCATCCAGAAAAAGAACAGAAGTAACTGTGATTTTACCACGCGCTGTTCTCGGGCAGTCTTCGCTGATTTCAGAAACCTTCGACTCCAAATCTTCTGGCTGAAGTGCAGTGTTGTGGCTTTTCCCCTGTCAATTGGCACAAAGAATATGTCATGTCAATTTTCAGCTTAGGCCTTGCTTCTCTCTGTGGATTCCTACCATAAAGTCCGTCCTTAGACATCCTCCCTGATAACTCACCTTTGTGGGAGAATCATGCACAGAACTGAAAGAATGTCGTTAACTTTTAAGTTTACATTTTCTGGTTTTATCTTCTGGTGATCTGATCCTATGACTTTAGCTTCCAGAGGAAAAGGCTTTTAATAATTTTTTCTCTTTATACACTTGCTTAAGAATTAAACCACCTATTCTTTCTGAATAAGTAGACTGAGTCCCTGATTCTCCTCACATTAAGATGCTGACTTAGCTCTCTCACAAATACTGCACCCTTCTGTTTCTCCAGCATCCACAAAATGTATGTGAGCACACTGAATGAGCAAGGATGCATTTTGCAGTGGTGTACAGAGATACTGTAAACCAAATCACCCTGTTATGGAGGCAAGGTTGACGAGATCTGGTGCTAATCTACAGCATCCAACTGACAGCACCTGAGCTGCTTGTTGTCTCTGAAGCCTCAGCAGTTCTCAGAGTCACTCTGTAAAAGTTACCTTCATTACTCACTTCTTGCTACCTACTGGTTTGTAACTAACTATGCCTAAAGCCCTGTATGAAGGGCTCTAAGCTACTGTGTGACCCAAATTGCCACATATGATCACCTCCTTCTCACCCTTACTTACCTTCATGAAAAGTGTTGGTCACCGTACTCTGTGCGATTTCACTATTTCTTTCATCATCAAGAATTAACCTAGCAGAAGCAAATGCAGTATTGCTCTCTCCAGAGATCTTCTGGAAACACCTCTAAAGAAACACTACAGTCTTTGGAGATTTAGGGTGCATTTTAATCCATTTTTAAGCACTTACTCTTTTAAACAGAACTCTAAAGAGAAAATTAAGATTTTTTTTTCAAAGAAAATATATTTTCTTGAACTTAATATCATTAATGTAACTCAGAACTTCAATAACCCTTAAAAATAAATTGTGCTTTAGGATTTAAAGTGCTCCCTATAGCTCAAGAAGAGCTTTAGTATTCTTTTCCATTTTGGATTTGCTGTGGTTTAACAAAATCAAATTTAGAACCAGCTGATGAAATCTAAACTTCAGCTGTTCTGTGTTAGATCCTGTGACCTATTCTGATCCAGCAAAGCCTGATTCTGCCAAAAAAATTTGGCTTGTCTGTGTTCTTACACTGAATTCAACAGAACTACACCTACACTTAATGCCTTCTGCCTGCTAGATCATGTCCAATTTCTGTGGGAGCTGAGAGGATTAGAGAATATAATACAGAAACAACAATGTATATTTGAAACCACTCATGGACATGAACGAGATGAAACTTTACTAGTTTCTGGGCCCTTCAAAAAGCTTGAGAAAAGCATTTTTTCTATTAAAAGTTAATGTATTTACATTTAGAAGAATATAAGTTTTGTAGTGGTGTACAGAGATATTGTAAAAACAAATTACCCTGTTATGGAGGAAAGCTTCAGAATAGAATGATTTGGCCTCTAAGAGTAACCATGATATGGTGGTTTGTGGGTTTTTTTTAAAAGAACAATGCAGTTTTTAAAATACACATTCCTCTGACCGAATTTATCATTGCTGACTTTTGGTCAGTGGTACAGTCTCAGGGTATTTTTAAGCTTTAGAGATTGACTTAAGATTACATAAGTTAATACTTTTCTAGCAGAAGGCATACCTGTAAATCAGTATTAATTTTTGTATGCCTCCAGGGGATCTCTCTGTTCAGCTCTAACTAGGCTTTTGAACAAACTGCACTTTTCCAGTGCACTTCGCTGTGCACCTGCAATCTTAATTTTTTGGTGTCATGACATGGTTTACTGTATCATGTACCTTGCCTGTGCAATTGTCCAACTAGCAACACAAAGACAGAGCCTTTGCTTTACTGTAAAATTAACACGGAGTCTTGCGTATGTATTTTTAACTTTGACGGTCTATTTTAGGCAGCACAGAGGAGAGCTTCAGTAAAAGTCACGTCATTTGATTTCAGTTTAAGCATTACATGGTAAGATATCTGCTTTGTGAAATGCTCCAGAATGTTTGCATTAATAAACTCTCTAAAGAAGAACACGACCGACTTCTTGAGGCAAATCCCTCCAGCACAGCTGGGGATCGCGGCAACTGGAAACAAAAGAGAGAGAGAGGGGCATGTACGTCATCTGCCCCACATGGAACACTGTGCTTGGCAGGCCAGTGGCTGCAGTGACACACATGCTGCTGCCCTGCATTGTGTTTTGTGTCCCAAGTACTGGGAAATGCTCATGCAGGCTTTGGGCTCCCAGCCCAAAGCCAAGAACTAACTCTTACGCTACTCCGCAGCTTAGCAGGATTGCGCTGCCAGATTAAAACCCCACTCTGCCAACTAGGACACCTGGACCTGAGTTTCAGGGTGGATAGAAAATTAGCCTCCCACCAAGATAAACATGGGAGGTTTCCCACGGGGAAAGCAGCAGAACAAAGTAGAACAGAGACAGTTTTAAATCTATCAGTGCTGTATCAAACCTGACTAAATTTTTTTTAGCATGACGCTGATTTACAAAAAGATTTCTTGATTCATCTTAACCCTCACTAGGGCCTATGCTAGCAGGAAGCAACCATAAGGAAAAACAAATAGTTAACTCTATTAAAATTCTGCAGCTGAAATAAAAAGTGAATAAATGGCAACAAACTCCTTAATTCATTGATTTAATCTCTCTAATTTTTCCCATGAGGCAGTTTATATGGGAGTTAATGAGGTGTCAGTCATCAGTCATTGGACACTGACTGCTCCACATTCAAGAGACTGATTAAACAATATAGGTGCTTATTTCATTCTGGCAGCTCAACAGGATTGAGATTATTAGTTAGGAAAGACACCAGACATTTTGAGTAAGAGAGAGGCAATCATTCTAGTTATACCAGTCTGAAGCTATTCTCATAAAACTCCCTATAATATTAACTTTTTCCTTATTTGGACTGGAACAGAAGAAAACACCTAAAGCATGGTATGAAGTATAAACCAAAATAGGGCACATGATTTTAATATGCAGAGTTACTCCAAATCTAAACTGAGCAGGGGGTGAGCATGGCTAATGGACATCTATATTCAAAAGGAATTTCTCAGTACAGAGAGAGATCGTTAAAATAATTCCCAACCTACTTATAAATTAAAGACGCAACCTCTGAAAAAACAAAGTTTCCTGTTTTGTAGTAGTGGATAATTTTCTTGAAGTCTTTTTTTTTGTGATGCTGAACAGTTGTCAGTTTATCTTGTACAGTTCTTTAACTAATTTCAGCATCCTGACCAATCAACTCCAGATATTCCTATCTTCTCTGTAGCATCATTTACAGCATTCACCTGAACCTGCAATGAATCAGTTAAAGGTACTAAAATCAATCACTTCTCTTTTTGCAGAACTAAGTTTAATTATTATTTTATCTCCTTGAATAAATCAGTGAAATAACAAGAGAGGAGGTGGAGAAGGAGGTTTGAACTCTTATGCAATAATACTTAAACCCAATCTGCTTAAAGCACCTTGTTTCAGGCAAACACTAAGGATAATCCCTGTGAAGTTTTGATTCAATGATGAGGATGTAGCTAAAAGTTAGCACCAAAGTAATAATGTCAAAGCCGATGAAAAACTATTTTTTTACTGACTGTTATTACAGGATTATTAAAATATGTCTGTTGAAATAGATGTTCATTAAGGCTGACCCTACATAGTTGTTGAACCTCGTAAGCAGCAGTCCGTTAACAGCAGTGAGCTGAAAAGCAAAACACAAGACAGGAAATACAGTAAAGACATTTTTGAGGTACTTATGAGTATTGGTTATTACCCGCAACAAGATTCCTCAAGCCTGTTTGAATGAAGACAGTTCACGCTACAATTCCTAGTACAACCATGATAACATAACCAGGCTTGCATGGAGTTACTAGGCACGATTTGTATAAAAAGGTCCATCACACAACCGAAGAGTTTCTAAGCCTGGGTGACCTTTGGCTCAACTATCCGCCTCCAGAATCACAGAAAACAGCCACACACTCCTCCACAAACTGGGAATAGTTAGTTGTTATTTGCGGGAATCAGAGAGATTTTTCTGAGAAGATTAAAATCAGCTAAATACACAAATAGCAGCTTTTCTCAAGTGGCAGTAGGATCCCCATGCAATGGGATACCATGACCAAAGTCTGAGAAGTAAAAAACCTGGGAACATGATGTTGATTCTTAAGCTGTGCCTACTGGTCTCCCCATAGTCAGAAAAAGAAAGTTTTAAGATCAGGTAGAAAAAATGGCAACGGGGGTACGTGGGGGGATGAAGTCCTACAGATTCAGCAAAAAGTATCTCATATTGGCAGAATCTAGCCCATACTCTAGGCTGTATCTATCTATCCTTGGGTGTGCAGTACATATAAAGCTGTGATTTCTCGTACAGACAAAATGAAAATTCCAGGTTTATGTCAAGCAGCATTCATTATCAGCAGTCAGAACCGAGGCAGCAGCTTCTCAACTGATGAGGTCACCGTCCTCAATGCAGACAGCGTTTATACAAGGAGGGCAGCTTACACTGACTTCTCTTCCAAATGCTAGGGGTGTAATTCAACAACACACTGACAATACACCAACATGGCTATCTCAGGAAACTTTCCGAACTAAACTTACTTCCCTTCCTGTACTGCAGTTCCCTACTTATTCAGTTGGGTGGATACAGCTGCTTTTGTGTCTGTGAGACAACCAAGGAAATGGTTTGCACTAAAAAATAAGCTACAATATTTATTAAAGCCTAAATCATCTCAGTGACTCAGTTTATACTACTGCCGAAAGAAGCAGCTGTATTGGCACGACACAGTGATAGTGAATGGGAGGACAGGGATAGGGAATAAAAACTTAAGTGTGTAATTTCTTTTGCTATTAAAAGTAATGTATAATGGAAACAGTCTTTAGCTGGAACCTATTCAAGGTTAACATCCTTTCTTACTTCATGTCAAATATCAGACCAAACTCCAATAAAGAAAGTGGTGGGTGCCTTGAAGTCACCTAAAGTCATTATGCTTGTGATCATACTGTATTTGAAATCTCCAGTACAGTCATTGACACTGAATGAAGACAACTCTACCTCTTGCACCCATAAGAAATTATAGTTTTCAGTTGAAAGAGGACAGACAATCATTTCACATGAGATCAGTGCCTAAAATCCAGAATAATTCTTTCCTCTTATATTCCTGGTTTCTGGCATTAGCTGGTAATTCATCTGAGGGTCCTGCTGCTTAGCTGACCCTGCAGGAACAGCAAAATGGAGGAAAAAGGCTGTTTTCCTTCTCTTTCTGGAGCATTCCCAAGTTCTGGTCCTAATTTGTTAACTAATTTTTTCAGGAGTCACAAAAGAGCAATCTGATGTTCATCACTCCTTCGTTTTCAGGGTCTGCTCAGCAGTGACAGAGAAGGGCAGTGAAGCTGTTGAAGGGTCTGGAGCTGTCATGGGTTTGCAAAAGTCCCCCTCCTTGGGGATTGAAAATAGTTTGTCCAGATGAATTTCCGGACAAAGGCCAA
>JAWMRA010000090.1:58436373-58452084 GCA_035584735.1 Pseudotriccus pelzelni | reverse complement strand
ATGTTTCTGTAAATACATAGTGCTTTTGCTTAATTAGAATTGTTATAGATGTAGTTGCTTAGTTTTTATTTTTGCTAGCAATAAATCCTAATATTATTTTCTCCCCAATCAGATCTCTTTGTCTGCATAAAAATTCTCTCACCTTAGAGTAATTTGTGGGGGGTGTGGTAAAAATTGTCCCCTAGGCAAACCCATGACAGAGCACAAGTCCTGTGATGAGTGGCTGAGGAAGATGGGATTCTTCAGCTTGGAGGAGGCTCAGGGATGACTTTATCACTCTCTACAACCACATGAAAGGGGGTTGTAGCCAGGTGAGGGTCAGTCTCTTCTCCCAGGCAGCCAGCAACAGGAAGAGAGGGCACAGCTTTAAGCTGCACCAGGGGAGATTAAAGTTGAACACTAGGAAAAATTTCTTTACAGAGAGTGTGAATAGACACTGGAGTGTGCTGCCCAGGGAAGTGGTGGTGGAGTCGCTGTCCTTGGAGGTGTTCAAGGAAACACTGGATGCAGCACTTGATGCCATGGTCTGGTTGACAAGGTGGTGTTGGGTCATAGGTTGGATTTGATGGTCTCAGAGGTCTTTTCCAACCTAACTGAATCTGTGATTCTACGACAGTGAGTGGTGTATTTTGCTGCACACTGACCTGTCAGTTTATATACTGCAAAAGACAATGTTTAAAGACTTAGGCAACGGAGCATTCAGACTTGGATTTTGGGATACTGCAGAAACCTGAGTTCCGACACGGGAGGAACAGATGCTAACAGATGTAGAGAAGTGAGACTCTTTGGCAGGGCTGCAGCCTGAAGCAGCACTTCCATTGCTCTTTGACAGATTCAGTTCTGAAGAAGGAAACCAAAGATCTTTACAAGTTTGTTCTGTTCAAGAAAGTACATTTTTCCAAATATTCAAACAGTGGAATAATAAAATATAGAAAATACAGGCTCAAGACCTTCTGCTCCTTGATTCAGATCAAGAACCTGAATGCAAGTTTTCTTTGCCTCAACTACAGAGCTCTGGCATTGGTGAAATCTTTTGATAAGAAAGTTCATCTTGTTCTGATGATGCTTTCTTTCATCTTCTGTATTATATATGGAGACTTGAATGTGAGGTGCCCTGGAATGTCCTGTCCCTGCTCCTTTGAGCACAATCCAGGTACACTTTTCCATTGCCTTAAAAAATGCTGTATTGCCCTGACACAATACTTTTGTACTGTCCCTTCCTTCCACAACAAGAAAAACAAAAACATCCCTCACTATGCATCAGCAACCTTTTGAAATCCTTCTGGTGGTGCCTTGTAGGTTCTATACTCCAAGACTTGGACTACCCAGTTTCTAGCAGGCATGTTTCTGTTATGTCCATTTCTATGTCCCAGGCTTTCTGGACTCTCTTTTGTAGCAATTGCTAAATCCCACTTGAATGTAATTTTAAAAAACCTCTTTTCGTATTTCCTTCTCTGTTCCTCCCAAACATTCACAATGGTGCTTGTCCTACTTTCCCAGTACTCAATGATTTTAATGCATTTTTAGGCCTCATCACTAGCTTATCTCATTCCTAGCAACCTTACATAGGAATCTAGCTCTTCTTGAGATTTAAAGAGTCCATTACAGTCAATTTTCTACAATATAGCGGCAAAACAACCTCCCTCCCTAAATTAGAGAAATTTTCCTCCTTACACCACTCTGTGCCTATCACAGAATGTACCAGCAGAAATGAAGTCAGACACAGCTAATTGTGTACATCCATTCTTTACCTTTCTTTACAGGACACTCCTCATGGCCTCCATCAAAAGTAGGCATGATTAGGTCAGGAATGGCACTTAAAAAGTCCAGGGACCCTCAGATATCTCTCAAACCCCAGCCAATGCCATTACTACTGAGTTATGGACAAGTCTCAACTTCTGTATCTCAACTTAGCCTGCTTGAACTCTTTGAAGATTTAAGACACAATTCAGCAGAAAGACATTAATCTGCAATGCTAGACAGCCAGGATCCCTGCTACAGTTAGCACTCTATTATTTATGAAGAGTAGAATTACTGACAGAAGAAATGAAACTATTTCATTTTTCATAAATATTTAAAATTAACACCAGTGAACTACTTGGCAATATGAAGTAAAATGATTCCATAGTAGCTATTCAGATTTCTTTCAAATTGGAAAAAAAATGGTATCATAGTACTTTTACTCTAGTGGGGTAAATCAACTGTAACATAGATTATTACAGATAGAGGCTCAAGTTGAAAGAAAGGAAGTACCTGGAGCTGATTCTCTAAAAATCTATGAGAATGAATGCTCTACCATCTCAACTGCTTCAGCTGAAATTTCTGGCTAAAAATCACATTAGGAAATTTCTTAATTACATTAAGAAACATCTCTCTTAAAACCAAAACATTCTTTCATGTTCCCCAAGCCTAAGCAAATAAAACTTCTCAACTTTTTACATTAATAGTTCTTCTTATATTTTATTAATTTATTTGTTCTATTATGCACCAGGAGGTTGCAAAGGGGACCGAAAGAGGTTATACTGAAAGAACTTGGGTAATACTGTGAAAGTGACAAAGAAATATAGAAGTTCATTTTAGAAGGAAGAGATAATAATCTTAAAAGAATTATAAAATCATTTAAATAAGTTAATATGCAATTTTAAAATGAAAACAACTGAGTTCAGAATTTGTTTGCAAAATCAGATACTAAAACAACCAATTCAACAGCTGTACTATCCCTTTGGGCTCTTTATGGGGTCAGGTGGTGTTCTGCTTTCAGGGCTGTGTCTTTCGAAAGACCTGAGTCTCATAAAACTCCTTTGCTTTAAAATATAAAGCACCTCTTTACCTCATCAGTGTCACCCCTGGCATACAATGTTGCTGTGAAATCATATTCAGATTTCTTCTGTCTGAAACATAAACTGTTTCAGGTCTGCCTGTCCCTATGAGTCCCATTCACATATTATCAAGATGGTTCTGAGTCAACTAGCTTGAGCATTTAAAGTAGTATTACTGCATTAATGTAACCCTCCACAGGGGCTAATATTTTCTGCTTTTTAGCATTGTGTAATGTAGACAGTTTCCTTTACAGTTTTAGTTAATGAAAGACTCTTTTCCACATTTTCTTCCAAAAACTGTTGTGTAACATCACTGTGTACTGTAAATAGCTTCCCACTTCCATCTGCTGCCTGAAGTGTCTGCTCTAAACTGCTCTGGTTTGCAAAGTTTTTGCTTTGTAGTTCTTTGGCATAAAGCATTTGTTAGTCTTGCTCTAATTTCTACTAGACTACAGCTGCCAATAAATCAGGCAGTGGCACATAAATGCTATATTGTTAATACATTTTTATTAGTTAGGCTCTAAAGAAGTGCATAAAAAAACTCATTTTAATGAATAGATTTCACAACAGATTGGACATCACGAGCCCCCTGAGTTCAGTGGGATACAGCATTACTAACCAGTTAATTTGAGCACTTCTTCCTCAGTGCCCCAGGGAGAAAACAAACCGTAAAGGTCCCACAAACATGATATGGATAACAATAATTCTTGACTCAAATTTTGTTTGTGACTACAGTGACAAAAGCACATTAAAGTGATAAATTAGAGGTTATCATGGCTGATTTCTTGTACAGGTCATACTAAAACCCAATTTTCACCTATACCAGTCACTGCCACAGTTCCCAATAAAGTTCAAGTTATCCAGGATAATTTTAATGATGCCAGGTAATTCTGAAATGTGGCTGTATTGGGTTTGCAAGGCAGGGATTTGGCAGTAGAGGGCAACTCTGTGAGCAGCTGCCAGGAGCCTTCCCCATGTCCAACAGAGCCAATGCCAGATGGCTCCAAGATAGTCCCACTGCTGGCCACAGCTGAATCCATCGGCAATGGTGGCAGTGTCTCTGGGATAACGCATTTATGAAAGGGGGACAAAAAATCCCAGCACTTTCAGCCAGAAAGAGGAGCAAAAATGGCATGAGAAGAACAGCTCTGCAGGCACCAAGGTCAGTGAAGGAGGAGGAGGTGTTCCAGGCACTGGAGCAGAGATTTCCCTGCAAGACCATGGTGAGGCAGCTGTGCTCCTGCAATCCATGGAGATTCATGGAGGAGCAGAGACCCCACAGCAGAGAAGGTGGATGCCCAAAGGAACCTGTGAGAACCTGTGTGAACCTGTGAGAAGCCTGCTGCTGGCAGGGCTTTTGCAACTGTGGAGAGAGGAGCCCACTGGAGCAGGTTTGCTGGCAGGACTTATGACCATCACAGGGACCCACACTGGAGTAGCCTGCTCCTGAAGGACTGCATCCTGTGGAAGGCAGCCACACTGGAGCAGCTCATGAAAAACTATAGCCTGTGGGAAGGACTCATGTTGGAGAAGGTCTGTGTTTTGTAGGAAGGACCCTTCATTGGAGCAGGGGAGGAGCACGAGGTAAAAAGGAGGAAATGTTGATGAATTGACCACAATCTCCATTCCCTGTCCCCCTGCATTGCCTGGAGTGAAGACATAGAGAAACTGAGAGTGAGGTTGAGCCTGAGAAGCAGAAAGAGATAGGAAGAATTTTTTTTTTCAGATTTGTTCTTGTTTTTCATTTTAGCCTTGTGTTAACAGGCAATAAATTAATTTACCCAAACTGCCCCTGACGGTAATTGTGAGTGATCTCTCCCCATCCTTATCTTGACCCACAAGCTTTCTGTTATTTTCTCTCCCCTGTCCAACTGAGGAGAGTAGTGACAAAAGTAGCTTAGGTGGGCACCTGGTAACCAGGCAAGGTCAACCCACCTCATCACTGATAGCATGGGGACTCACAGTTTCACAGTTACATTCCAACACAACACACTAATTACAAGTCATTCTCTGATGACCAGAGTCTGTAGCCTTGAATTGCTTTGGTGTGCACTGTACAAACACCAGAGATATATTTCCCTTTTCAAAGAATGTGAAACCTAATAATTGCATGCATAAAAGCTTCTCAATAAATTATAGACTAAACCAGGTTTCAGGATGTCATCTAGATGGCCATTGAAGAGCCCCAAGGAGGGATTAACAATGCCAATTTCATTCCTGAGATTTGCTTAATCTGTTCTTAAAAATCACCAATTAGGGGAATTTTGAAACTTCCTTAGGCAATTTAGGCTACTGTTTTAGTATTGTTATTAATAAAATGTTCTTAATATCTAACTGTATCTTCCTTGCTGCAACTTAATCCAAGTACCTTTGCAGCCTAAAAGCAACAAAACAACAGACTGCTCCCACCTCTTTGCAGAGTTAAGAGACACTACTTTGAACACTTCAGATATATCACCCTTGCCTTCTCTTATTTAGATGTGTCAGTCTTAACTCATTTTCTCACAAGCCACATTCTCCAGACCTCTAAATCTTCTTCTTGCTCAGGTGCAGACTCTCTGTCTATCTTTTGTGAAGCATTCTGCCTCAGAAAGACAAAGTACTTTAGCTGAGGTCTTGAAAATATTGAAGGGAGTAAGAGAACCACTTTGCACAACTCAAACCATACCTCTATTTGTAAATCGTGGCATGGTATCTACTTTTCGCACAGCAGGATGACAGTATAGGCTCCTGTACCTCTTGAGTAGCACTAAACCCCTTACTTATACCAAATACCTTCTTGAATCCTTGTTACCTCAATCCTGTATTTGTGCAATTGTGTATCTGTGTTTAGGAGCAGCACCTTGGTCTTGTTTCTGTTCAGCAACTTTTTATTTATCAGAAACAACACACAACCTATAAATATGACTTCTCTTTCTTCCTCTTCTCCAATGAACTAAGTCCCTCTCCTTTCACTGTTGCCTAGTAAATATATGGTATAGTATTATCCATGTCACTAATGATATTCAGATTAGTTGCCACACCAAGGAGTTAGTCTAGTTTTCAATCTGCCCTTTTGCTCCGACAATGACTCACTGATAACCCGTTGTAAATGGTTTTCCAATGGCTGGTGCATCCTGCACAGTAGTTTCATACAGACTATGGGTTTCTAGCTAATTTACAAAAATTTCATGAAATTGTATTGAAACCCCAACCACAGCGCATATGTATGACATCACTGCTGCTCTTCTATCCTTGAGGCTTGTTACCTTTTTAGGAGGAAACTGGAGCACTTGGAGAATGTTTCTTTTCAGTGGGAATCTGTGTTGCTGTTACTTATCTCCATGCTCTCTCATATATTTACTTCAGTGTCTTACAGCAGTTTATAAACAAGTGATCAACACACAGAGCGTACAACTAAAAAACCCCAAAACAATTCTGTTAACAATCTGCACAGAAGAGACTAATTGTAAACAGGCTAATGGAACTGCTGACTGGGTCTTCTCTTGTCTAAAGAGAAGATCTTGCCTCCCTTTTCCACTGTCCTATTTTAGATTCTGGGATCAGGATAGCTTCACATGAGGCAGGTCACCTCAGGGTGACATGACTCCTCTGCCTCAGAACCGCACCCAATTTCCAGTGACTGGCTTCCCCCCCACAACCAGCTCATCTTCATGTCCGTGTGAGGCCACCATAGTGGCACAGCTGCAACCCAGGTGATGTCAGCACTTCCTGGGACTGTCTGGTGGGTGAGGCCACACCTTGGTCAACCCCAAAGCACAGCAAGAGCAGGATGTCCTCCCTCTTCCCTGCAAGGGGATGCCATTTTGTTAATGGTATAAACCCCATGACCTCTTTCAAGCTTCTCAAGAGCTTCTCATATATTCTTGATATATGCGATGCAGCCATGTAAATGTCTCTAAAGACATTGAAGACAGTGGGGTGGGTATACTTATAAGTGCATGCAGTTTATAACATTGAATTTATATTTGCAAAAGTTTACATATAAAAGATTACTTAGTAAGAGGTACCAATAATAAAATTTAAATACAAATAGAAAATCTTTAAAAAAGGGCAGAACATACAGTCATACAACTACCAGTTAACAAGACTGATGAAATCAAAACCAGACTGCTGCATGGTATTACCTGGTCAGTCTTCAGACTTGTGCTGTGCTGCAAGGTACAGACAACACTGCCTACTAAAATCGAAAATCAGAACAGAACTTTAAGGTTACAGGAACACGTGTAGGGGCACTAGGAGAAGTTCACAATGGATTTTCCCCAAAAGACCACATCCATTGGAGAAATGACAGTTGCGATGAAATTTCTGAAACAAACCCAAATAGTCCACTGTGACAAGGGCAAGGAGTGACACTTACCAAAAGGCTTCTTTAATATGAATGCTTCCCCTAAGCATGATGCAGCAGTAAACATGTCTCCTGTTAGGACAAAAGATGAACTCCTAAAAGCAACTAGCAAATCATCTACACCTTACATAGCAGACTGTGCTTACAAACACAGAATGTCTCCCAGGGTGTCGTCCAGCTGGCTGAAAGCAGCCAACAAGCAATTCATCAGGTTCACTCTTCAACAATTTCTTTCAGCAAAGATCCAGCACAGCTGTTCAGAAATACAGAGCCTTTCCTATTCAAGTCCAGGGAAAAGGCTGTGTTACAGCTGACAGTAATGGCATCTCACTAAGCAAGCTCTTTGTGATGCCTGTTTGCACTGGGGCCACTTCAAATAAATCTAGTATGGGTTTGGTACAATGTTCTGAGCAGCGGTGAGCAAAGAGTAGCCTTGTTAAAATACATTTTCTTTTCTAGTGGTAGAAACGGCCACCGTCCTCTGAATTTCTTGGAGTTTTCTACTACTCAGTAGGGTTTGTTATTCTTCTACTTTTTTGCAGCTGGAATGCAGATGGGCATTACCCATGCTTTTCCTTTTAAGGGTTTGGGGGAGGACGGCCCTTCAGGGCTGCGACATGTCTCTCAACAACCCTAGAGATCTCCTGCTTTGCCGATGTTTGCAACTGGGCTGCAACTGCCTGGGAGACATAACTGATTACATCCTTGGCCATGTTTTCATCCATGCTTTTAACATCTGGCTTAATAATCTCCAAACTCCTTTAGAGAAATGGTATAGCTTTTGAAAAGAGGCTGCAGAATGCAGCTTGTACTCCACCTGCGCTCTTTAATAATTCATGGGCAAGGAGGGGTCCTTTTAATTCCTTTACTTCTCTGTTTACTACTTATTCTTTACTACATGATGGTGTGCCTCCTTAAAATACCAGAATCTTTCAGGTCAATAGATAAAACTTCAGAGTCTCCTTTCCACTGTGAAATAAGACATGCTTGCTTTCATTTGTGTTTATTTCAGTGCTGCCTCTTTCTGTGTGAGGTTGGTTTACTGGCACATAATGCAGTTTGTACTATGTTGCTGCAATGAGCTCACTGCTATTACCATGTGCCAGAACACAGCATGATAATGGGACCAATAAATCTCAAACCACTGAGATGCTGGATACCACACTGCTGGTACTCAACAAGGTTTTGCATAGAGGTAGATTGGGATAAAAACCTTCCAGGTATGTCAATTAAAAAGGAAGCTGTCACTGGCTATCCCAGGAGAAGTTTCAGAAAAACTCGCTAGCTTCCCAGCTGTACAAAAAGTAAAAGGATTTTTATCCATTTTAAGCTTTGTTGCCTAATTGCAGGACTGAAGACAGGTCTATGGATGGTCAACAGTTAAAGCTCTGTTATTGGAACTTGTAAATGTTTATACATTCCACCAATATGCATATGGATGAATAATGAACTTGTCACAAAGAATAATGCCATGTCTTACCCAGCAGCATTATTAACGTTATTCCAGCTGCCTGGGTATTGTATTTCTGCAAACCCCATCTCCCACTGGCCTGACAGCTTCCAGGGGCTTTGAATAGCTGTTTGGTAAAGTTCAAACTGGTGTTTTGTGGGGATATTCTGGTGTGAGCATTGTTGAGGAGCATGATGTAAAAACCACAGTTTACCATCCTTCTTTTTCTCCCACTCTGGCTTCAGCTGCTAAACATCACGGACTTGAGAGGCTTTTACCCAGCTGTGAAATTTCTTCGGCAAGCACCACAACTTCACAAACAGCTGTTTCTTCCTTACTTGCCTTATTTACTGCTAGAAACTTCTCAATTTTGCACACAGTGTCCTCAGTAGCGTTCACTTTTTAAAGTTCTTTAAAGTTCATTGGAATAAAGTCTTATATCTTTATACCTTGGTGACTGTAGTCTATTAAGCAGTACACTGACCCTTTCTCACTGTCCTGAGGACACCTAGGGAAGGTAATGGGATATTGGGAAGTGTGGAACTTGGCATGACATATATGGTATGGAATAAGGGGTTGGATGTTGTTCTGGTTTCAGCTAGGGTAAAGTTAATTTCTTCTCAATAGTTTATTTTAATTTCTTACTGTACTGTGTTTTGAATTCAGAATGAGAATGGTGTTGATAACACACTGATGTTTTGGTTTTTTGCTAAGTTGTGTTTATCCTAAGGTTGTTTTTTTTTCTTGTCTCATGCCCTGCAGGTAAAGAGGTTCGCAAACTAAACTGGGGCAGGTGACCTGAACTGACCATAGGGACGTTCCACACCACAGAACATCATGCCCAACCTATAAACAGAGGGGCTGATCTGGGTTAGGGAAGGGGGGGTCTGGCATTGGTCAACCGATGGTGAGCCATTGTATTGTGCATCACTTGTTTTTTCCTTTTAATTACCATTATAATCTACTATTATTTCTGTATTTTACTTTATTTTCAATTATTAAACCTCATTAAATTTTTCCTTGAATGTTTTTATCTCAACCTGCAAGTTTTACTTTGATTCTCACCCCATTCCACGAGGATGGGGGGAGAGAGGCAGAGGTTGAGCAAGCAGCTGCCTGGTGTTTATTTTCTGCTGGGCTTAAACCATAACATTCACAATTTCAACTAGTACCTGGGAAAATCCAGTCATAACTACTGTCAAATATTTCTTTTGTCCTAAACATCCTCATGGGCTTCCTTTCTGAGTGGAGGCATATTTACTCTAATTTTGACCAACTGTCAGACATGGTTTTCCAAATCTTTGCACAGCTTGGAGTTTTCACGCCCATACTCTGACTGCAATGAAGAAGCTGTGGTTAGAGTTCTTTATTATAAACTCCAGTAACACATTAATGTAGCAAATGGTAATTGCTTGCTATAAAACATCCCCATGTCTCAGTTCCGAGCATCCTGTTAAAGCAATCTATGACAGAGGCCTCTATTTCATTATTAGTAATAAAGACGTGAAAATTATTCTAATTTAACAACTTGTGCGAAGGCTGATTTAAAAACATCCATTCTCTGCTTGGTAATTACCGAGATGGCAAAAATGGTTTAAAAGCCTCAGCTACTTCAGAACCCATTCTGCCTTTCAGACACACAGATCAGGCACACTGGGATAGTACGTTCACCACCACTAAAGTGAGACCAATACTTTTATTGTGTTTAGAATAAGCCAGAAATACCTGTTACTTCTAAAGGGCTTTCTCAAAGCCTTGTGTTTATTCTAAGTCTTGGTTTACATGACATGAGGCCACCTGTTTTCCCTTCAGATCAATAGTACTTGTTTCAGAAAGGGGCTTTACACTCCCAAAGCATGCCAGTTTCTCAGGAGCATAGTAAGTATGTTTTGACAGATGCTTCAGTTTGTTAACATGCTGCTACTACATGCACACAGAAAAACAAACATTAGGCAACTGATTTAAGTCATGTTCAACGAAACTTTATTTATCATTGGGGTGATGCCTCTCATTGTCACCATCTTCTCTTTTCATTCTCAAATCTTCTCTTTCAAAGATTTTTTTTTAAATGGTTTGATTTATTTTTTTTTTTAATCCTGTGGTTCCAAGCAAGATTAAAAACAATTCACAGAATAATTGTGTCTTCTATGCAATCATCAGGATCATGTTTTCAGAAAGTGCTATAAAATCCAATTCAATGCAAGGGTAAAGGAATACATGGAGCGTAATTCCTGTCATGGTATTACAAATAGCTGTTAGGACACTGAGATGTAGAAAAAAGTTGCCTTCCACCCCCTCACATAAACTGTTGTTTTTATAATGCCAGCCCAACCACCTTCTTTCCAATGCAGATGGTCTTTTTAGGAAGACCTTTTGGACTCTAGGTGTCCCTACAAACATGTTCTTGTGAAGTTGTTTTTTTCTGCTGGTCTTCAACTTCAGTAAGCAATGTTACCTGTATTTTCCAGCACAGGACAAAGATGAAGGACAGCCCCACAAGGTGATCTGGCTGGTTTGAAGGCAGGTGAAGGGGGGCTCTTGGTCAGATTCACAGGTTTGGTCTATTCTTTGTATGAGCTGGGGCTGGGTGGCAGCCTCCTGGATAAACCTTCACAGGTTTAGCCCCTTGCCCAGTGCCTCCCCCACTCTCTGACATGTTCCCACACCATTCAACTGTACTTCGTTTTCTTTCTACTTAACGTTTTCATCTGATTTCATTCTCTCTTATTAAACACTTTCATACACACATTTTAATTTTTGTATATTATAAAGACACATATATAAATAATGTATAAACACATTCTACATGTTTGTATGTTTTTGTGACCACACATGGAACACGTGTGTGTGTGTGTGTGTGCACAAGGGCCTTTGACACACTCCTGTGACAACAAAAAAGGCAGGGTTTCAGCTGCCAGTAGTTACAGGGGGTTCTGAGATCACATGGGGTATGGCCATGACCATGACTAAACACTGACTTCCATGGATAAAGGGAGGACTTCTGAGGCCCGAGGGATCTGATGTACTTCTGGGCTAAACGGGTCATATGGTTGGGAAAGGGGGAAGGGCTTCTGGGGACAGTGGTCATCAAACCTTTGAGGGTCGGGTAGCCTGCACCATCTTGTACCAAAGTTGTTCTTCAACTGAGACTAATGACATTTCCAGTAGTTGTAGCCTTTTCTCATCCTCTCCTCAACTTTCTATATCACAACAGAAATCTAGGTTGTTACTGCTCAAACAAGGAATGAAGACAGGTGTTAGACATAAAATCAGTAGGAAACAGTATATAATAATTAGTGACAGAACTTATATATGAATACTATTTTTACATACACTAGTAACTATTACAGGCAGTTTGGGGTAATTTAGCATTACATAGGCTAAGCAGATGATGGTGATTACAGTACAGAGATGATACAAGACATGTGAGGCTGAACTTCTCCTGAAGAGAAGACTAGAAGACATACTTTGAGTAACAAATAGCCAACAAACTATTTTTTATCTCCCTTATATTAAGACAAAATGGTAGGATCATACCCAGTTACCTTATCTAGATGAAAATACTTTATATTGTTACTTAAAACAAAGGGGCTACATGGGGATCTTCCCTTCATATGCCTAGACTTTATCACTGAACCTGGTAGTTTAGTAGTTTAGTTAAGCCTGGTAGCTTACTTAATACTTCCATCTAAATAAGTTATCTATCAATTAATGTTTTTCAAACTGATTTTTATTCTTGACTTAAAGTGCGTACCTTTCAATTTTTTGGTATCTTTATTCTGTATTCACAAAACCATGATCTACCCACCTTTCATAAAGTAGGCAGACTTTGCCCTATAACCACTGAAGAGTATTGTTCTTCATTTTCTCTCTGCATCACGATTAAGTAAAAGGAATCTTTAGAAGCAAAAGCTCATCCTTTTTGGACTGGCTTTCTTAAACTCCCATGATTTCCCAGCTAATGTTTAAGGGTGAAGAAACAGCAACAGCAGCAACCCAATTTTTGGATTAAGCTATGAGCAGATGTAGACTTGGCTGCAAGTCATCTTTGCTTTTGCAAAACCATCCCCTGTTTTGTTCAAGGAAGAAGGATCACACCATACAGCAGCATCCAAAACGTGCTCTTTGTCAAACAGACTATTCTGTCCTGAATTCTAAAACTTCCATTTTTGTATCATGATTGCTCCTGATTGTTCTTGCTCCAGTCAGAGGTCTGAAAGTTTTCAGAAATTATTAATGCCAAGTTTATTGACGGCTTTTATGAACCAGTACATACTTGCTCACAGGGAATTTTATGTATCACATGCTCACCAGAAGTGGAAATGTGACAACTTGAAAGTACTGTTAATACGGAATGGCTTCGCCCTGAGGGAACAATGAATTTGCTAAGAGAATGGCCATGCCAAAAGACTCGAGTTACCTCAGGGTTTAAGGGGTTTGAAATTCAGGAGATTAGAAAATTTCTCAAGGCAAGGGGGAAAAAATGATATCAGATGTAACAAATACGCTCAATGACATCTTTTCAGAGATCATTAACTGTAAAGCTAGAGGGATCATAACCTAATCTAACCTATATAAAGAGGCAATAGAACTCAACCTAAACACAATCCTGAACAGCAGAGACATTCCAGAAAACTGTATTTTTAACACCAATTTTGAACACTCATTCTTTCACATTTTTAATTCACTAACCTCAAATGGGGCAGGAAAAAACCACCAGAAAATGTAAAATACTTCCCTAGCTCCGTTTTGGTGCTTTTAGTCAGACAAGCATAAAAGGCACCTAAGCAGAATCCTCTGCTTGGTTGGTCAGATGCTGCTGGTAGGTATGGGGTATACATAGTAAACAACAGGTTATCAGGCAGATCCACAGCTGCACTCGGCAGGTACCAGCTGCAGGCAGGGGAATAATGGTTCCTGTGTTATGGGGTAGTCTGGGTTTAAGGTGCCTCAAGGAATAATTTGCAGACTTCATCCAGTGACACTAGAGCACCTCTCAGGCACCTCACACATTCTTCACAAGTACAACATGTGGATGAGTGAATGTACATATTCAAGAAGATTCTCAGTACTACTCCGAAATGGTCACATCCTGCAAATACTTCTGGAATTCTCTGTCCCTCCCAACGCCCATAAGACAAGAAGCCTGGACTACAGAAATGACAAAGTGCTTTGAGATATAAATTTCCTCACGGTTCAGTGCTTCCTAATTTCTCACGTTTATAATTCTGATCCAAACTCTTCTGGATCTTCAGCTGAAACATCCTACATAGTTTTTTTTAAAGGTGAAAAAAAACTTTTGTAAGGTCACTCTTTATCCCATAACTTAAAATAAGAAACTTTTTACCGCACAAGAAAATTCCAAAAGAATGCAGCAAATGCAGAAAACGTGACTATCAGTGCAATATTCTTCTAAGCACAGGCTTCTTCTGGGAATATGAACTTAATTGCTCAACACTGTGAACTGAATTATTCCTTAAGAAAACTTCTGTTGATCAGCTGTAGAAAACTGCCATGCAAAATAACTTGACTTCAAAGGACAGGAACAGTTTAAAATTTCTCAACCAAAAATAAGTAGGGTGCAACGTTCTAGGTAAGATGAGATGATTAGATCATTTTGGCGTTTATCAATATTCATATTTGAAAAAGTGGGGGAAAGACTGGTGGATGCAACACCTGCAAGTCTCATAATCTCCTTGTATTTGTGTGATGACAAGGTATTCCTTCTTCTCCATAATAGATAAGCAACAACTGGAAAAGTGGTCACAAGACTCCCAGAATAAAATTTGTACTAGTCCAGAACATATCAAAATTAATAGTAAGCCTCAGAAAAGGAAAAGTAGAGGTTTAATTTAGACTGAGAAATTTTTTGCTGAACTTTAATCCAGAGACGAAAGCTAAACTGAGCTGTAAAATTTAAATAAGCTGTTTTAATTTTAATAATAAAATGTTAATAAAATGTTTCAGAAGAGAAACAAAACCTAAACAGTATTCTGAAACACTGAAATGAGTCATCACACATTTTTATAACAAAAACCTGTACAATTTTAATATGACAGTTTCCTAATTCCTTTTATTTCTTAAAAAAAAACTTTAAAATTAAATGTTTATCATTCAGATTAGATAGCATTAGCTGAATGATTTGCTCAGCCTAAGTTTTGTCTTTTTAACTTGCCAAAACACAATTAAGAAAACCTGATAATTTCAGTTTAAGAATAGTTTTTAGTACTGCCAATGAAGTGAAAAATCAGTTAAATAAAAATCCAACTAGATTATTTGCAAAGATTTTAATACCAACAGAATTTACAGTGGCTCAACTGGAACTTCTGAGAAAGTTTTAGGGTTAAAATGTGATTGTAAAAAGTCCACTGGATATGAAAGTTTATTAATAAGTAAGTTCTTAGAAGGATTAAAGGTCATGTTAAATAGAACAATAACCAACCTGTATCTACCAGAACTGTGGGATACTATTCTCTCAGAGCAAGGTCATGACCTCTTCAGTAAGGCCAGGCAATAAAAAAGGTAAGAATGACAAGAATTAGAAACGCTCCTTCTCTCTTTATTTAGCTTATAAAAACCCTTGCACCCTTCATTTAATAATGTTTAATTAAATTGCTTCACAGTGATAACTCAGAGTGAGAGGGAGGATTGTAGAGTAGGTAAAGCTACAGCTGACCAGTGAATAAATTATATTAAAATGACATGGGCTGGTTCTTTAAAAGGGTTAAGAACAGCCTCAAACAAACTAAGTTTAGCCTAGCTGCCCGTGCAGCCAGAATAAGAACAGACTCATGTGACATGAGATTTCTAACTCAGAGCCAGGCTGAGGAGAAATGTGATAGCAATCACAGATAAACAAGAGTGGAGACCAAACCAGGGAATTAAGGCATCCCCCCAAAACTGTAGGAGATCAGCCAGGAAAAGGTCAATGTGAGTCTTCATAAGTGAAGTTATTAGAGCATTAGATTAATCCAATTTATTAGTACAAGCAAAACCTTAGGGTACAGGCTGAGTTGCCCTTTGATCTTACCTTGTGAAACAACCCTACAAACTCTCTGAAAGGCAGCTGTACTGAAGATACAAATGGGAACCAG
>JAWMRA010000090.1:58408963-58436363 GCA_035584735.1 Pseudotriccus pelzelni | reverse complement strand
GCGCTACAGCCACATAAAACTAAGGTTTTCAGGGAGAAATAGAACTTTGAAAGAAGAGTATTGCATAGCAAGAACTTGTGACAAAACTAAAAAATCCTGCCTGAGGGATAAAAAGTATTGATTTGTACATGCAGGTACACAAATATATAGAGAACAACTTAAAGTGTGTACATTTCAGTGTCTGGAAGTACCAGAATATTCATTTCAAACAAGATAAAAACAAGAGGTAGTAGTAACAAAGCATGTCTAGTGTTCTATGAGTCTGCAATTAACCTGTGTCTGATTCTGATGAAGAAAACATGCCTGGGACACCAGAGGTTTCATCTCAAAGCCTGATGCAGCTGAAGGAAGTCGCTGAACTCCATTTGCTTCAGTGCAGTAAGGAACATGTGGAAGTCAAGCTTCCACAATCTCTAAATGAAGGCCACAGTTTTCAAAAGCCACCTTTGTTCCTGAGCACTCTGTTTCTGATAGCTGAGCTTCATTTGCTACGGGTGGTAATTCAGCTGGGGCCATGAATGCTCAACACATAAAAAAAGTACATTTCACTGGGTAACAAAAAAAATATGATAACACAATGGAAATTGCTTAAAAACTTTAAAGCCATTCTGAAATAACAAAGATGAAAACTCTGAAACCTGAACTATCCTACTGAGCTCAGTCTACTGGAAAACTGGCCCTTTTCAAAGCATCACATCTTTCACATGAAATTTTAGCCTGGCAGATTTCCAGTTCAGTTTCAACAACACAAAAAATGCTAGGCTTACCTATCCGTTTTTGCTCCTTGCTGCCTTTACACTAACTGCATTTCTCTAGGTTTTGTTTTCCTTCAAGATATGCGTGCTCCGAGCCACAGCGAGGATCTATGTTAATCCTTGTGTTGCGCTTTGACTCGGCTGTACTTTGTCACAGCAGACCGGTGTGCATTCACACCACAGACTTTCTATAGATGCCCGGTGCTGCGAAAAGTGCCTGTGGTAAATGGCTCCTTTCACTATGCAGATGTTCAAGCGTTACTTGTTGCTAAACTTGTTCACTGCCTGGGCAATCCATCTGCCTGCCTCGGGGGAGTGCCTGGTGCAGCCCAATAACAGCAAGGCAACTCTCAAAAGAAGAAAAGACTTGATAGCTGCAGCACGGCGTTTCTGCAGCAGAAATCTTACATTGGTTAATACGGACACAGAATCCATACAAACTGTCTTGCAGGCTGCTGCGCTCTCTAGAGGGAACTCATAGCAAGGGAAGCTGTATTCATTCCAGGGTATTCATGAATTCCCAGGTGACTGCTGGAATAGTGAAAATGTTACAGATTATAACAGTACAGTGTTTCAATAGAATGCATGAAAAAGTGGGCTAAAAAGATGCTCTCTAGATCAGATCACATCGTTTTCTTTACTCCTTGCCAGCTCAGCAACCAGCTTTTCTTTCCCTTCTCTCCGAGATCCATTTCCCTTCAGACTTTGACTGCCAGTCTATGTCAATACCAATGAATTCTGAAAATAATAACACAAAACAGAATCTGATAACTAGTGAATGTACATACAAGCATAGGAGGGGGTAACACAGGAAGTATAAAATAATAGCTAGGGAACATTAAGACAGTGGAAGATATGACGGCAGTTATGGAAGCTCCAGGAGGTTTATTTCCTCAACCAGCATATTTTCATTAATGAATAACAAAAATGAGGTATATTTAGTGAACATAAATGATATAAAGCAGTAGTATAATGACATTAGTGCTACCAAGTGCACAAAAAATGCTTTAAAATAATAAACACAATCCAACTCTCATTAAAAAAAAAACAAAAACATACAGAAGGAGTGGTATTTCTGTGTCCAGCTTATTTCAGTATTTTAAAAGAGACCACTGAAACACAAGTAAAAATGCTTTTTTAATTTTTCAGAATGTGAGCCATATGATATTTAGCACATCACATTAAGTTGAACTGATTTTACCTTTTGCTAAGTTTTTAATTTCTCCTAATAGAACTACAGTCTACACTGTCCTTTATACAACAACAGCACCAAACCCTTTACAGTAAGGTAAACACAGGTTTAACTGCAGTACTTACTTTTGTCTGGTAATGAAATGTATGTTGACCCATGCCAGTTCATGAATGCTTCCTGAACAAGGACTTGAAAATCCAGCGTTTGAAAGAGTTTCACATATATTAAAAGGAAAAAAAAATCCAGAAACAAAAGGGGGGAAAAGACCCAGAAGAAAGCTAAACAAAGAAAAAGCCTGTAAGCTTTAGAGCTCTGACTGCAAAATGTTCAGCCTGGCAGCTCCTGGAGAAATACAACTCTGTGTACTTGTACATGCTCACCCCATTAGAGGAGGAGTCAGTTTTGCAACACTTATGTTCCTTGCTTGAGGCAAAACAGTGATTCTCTTCAGTGCAAGCAATGTTTGGAGTGTGACGGCTTTAAAGGTGAGAGGTGTGCTCTGGAGCGCAGGAATGCATCAGCAGAAAAAGAATAATTGTAAGCATCAGCTACATACTCTACAGGTTGTTGTGGCTCCTTTTAAATGCTTATTGTCTATGATTCTTTTTTTTCAAGGGAAATCTAATACCCCTTCAATATCAACTGCATCCATAATACTTTTTTTTGCACCAGTAGTCCATGTTTTATATTACAGAATAGCAAAAATAAATAAATTCTTTTTACAACAGAATGAAAGGTGTTGGCTTTGCACTAAAAAGTGGATTACACAGAAGGAAAAAGAGGTTTGGTTTTTTGTAACTTTGATAGCTATTTCTTGTGATTTGAGAAGTTTCAGATTATGCAATAAGATTTTGAAATTTACTGACATAACTATTTACTAGTTGTCTATCTCTACTTAACCAAACACATTTTTACATATTCTTAGTAAGGCTTCCATTAAATCACGTTTTTATCTTCTCTGTATTCATGCCAGTGAATGGAACATACAATAAAATGTATGCATGTGTACTGAAAATTCTTTTAAGGGAGAAGAAGATTGAGCAAGAAGATTCTTTTTCATAATGAAAGGAGATTTCTTTGGTGTGGATGTTAAGCTGTTATTAGGGTCAAGTCTCTCCAGTCAAGGTCGGCACTGTTCACATCTTGTGACTAAATGGACGTTCTGCAGACTATTTGAAACAATATGTAACTATATGAACAGTTTCTTGTCAAACATTTGTGTTTCCTGACAAATATTTTCAGGTAAAGAATGTGTACCTTGTGATCTATCCACACAGAGATTACAAAACTTCAGGTGTGTTCCTTCAGTATGGTTTGGCTATGCTCACAGCTCCTGCTGAAAGGAACAGTTCCACTCTGCACCTCCACTTGCGTTCCATTGTGCATGCTGAGCTATCCCTTTGGCTCCATGTTAAGGTAGTTTAGAGAGGTAAATTGGTGGAAGACAATTCCTTTGTTTTTCCTCTTATTTGTAAATTTCTGAACAGGCTCACTCTGGGATCAAACAAATGCTAGCGACAGCATGCTGGGAAACAGAACATGTAGCTTACAGAAAAGACACAGCTGATTGTATCACAAACTATGCCCTAAAATTTATCACATGCCCATAGCATTCATCCAGCTGTGAACAAATTCTACCAGTGACTCTGTGTGTTGAAAGGGATGACACTGCTCCTGATAAATAGGAAATGTGTGCTTGACAAGATACTATCACCTCAAAAATGAGAAAAGGAACACATGGTAGAACCTAGCAGGTATTAAACCACCCAGAAAAGATACAGTAGGCTGTGGCTTGTTGTCTTATTTCTGCATCTGTTTGACTGTCCTAAACACAGGCAGATCAAAACAGGGGCGGAGTGATGACAAAGGTAAGATTCTGACGAGGGAAGAAACTTTCAAAATGAAGGTAAACCAAGAAGTACTGTTCACGCCATCTTAATTTCTGTAAGAGAAGTATATACTGTTACGGTCTGCATGTATATTTCCCCCCCTAATCAAAATAGGCTTTACAGCCCTGGAATGCAGTTGACAGGAAAAAGAGAAGAAGAAATAAATCACTAATGATGTAGTAGTGAAAGATGAGGTGTGATAGTTAAGAACTGCCACTGGGGTCAGTAACAATGATAACTTCAGACATTTATACCTGTGCTACCCAGTTTACAGCTAGCTGATGTAATGCAGCCTTGGTAACTGTGGCAGCAGGCAGTGCAGCATGAGATAGCTCCTAAATATTTCCCTAGGATTTTGAGTTAGCTTTTTCAGCTTTTAATGAGCACTGTGTGCCTGTGGCTACACTACCAGCAATATTTAAGCCAGTCAGGCAAGTCTATACAAGCACACCCAGTCTCTGGTGGAAAACTGCCAAGAAAAGACAACTGTGATCCCAAGAGCACTGGATTAAGAACAGTATTTTAAGGTAGTAGTAAGATCTCATATGCACAGAACACAGGTCACCCACACCCAAGAAAGATTCTTTCAAATTAGGACAGAAGAAAAGAAAGGTCACTGAGATGAGGTAAAGACCCTAAAGCCTATCTATTAAAATGTGACTGACAGAACTTGGCTGGGTTGGTGTGGCAAAGTAGAGGTTGAGGCAGAAAATGAACAGGCACTTACTTGTCCCTATAAAGGTACTGTATGTCTATAAATACAAAAGAGAGTAAGCACTGGAAAAGTGCAATAACTGTTTAGGCTAATGAACAATGCTGGAGCAAGAACAGGTAGAAACAGAACACACATAAAATCAGACAGTAAACTAAAAGGATACTAACCACTGGAGTATGAAAAATTGAAGCAGACTTTCAGTAGTGTATAAAAAAGCATAGCTACTTCTAGAACAGAACTTGGCCAGTCTCTAAAGGGATTATCAACCTGATTCATCCTATGTCATGTAACTGGTGGATCGCTTTAAAAATCCAGTTTAGGTCACAATTTTAAGCTGCTCTACAGTCAACAGATAAAGATTCCTCTGTGGCTGGTCTAGAAGCATAATAATTTTATTTCTAGAGACTGATTTACTTAGAAAAGTTTGTAGGCTTGGAATCTGTTAAAATAACCTATTAAAGTACAAACAAAAGTCCTTAACACCAACAGATCATTTAAAGAAATGAGGGTTTAGTAACTTAAGAAAGCAAGAGTCTAACTTTATTTTCAATATAATGACATTTGTATAACTGCACTAACCTCAGTGAAGTTACTCTGCATTGGAGCTCCATCAGACTTCTGACACTTAGGCAGAGCAGGACGCATGTAGGATATAGGGAGATAGGCAGGAAAGAAGATACAAGTTGGAGGAACCAGTCAAGGGAAGCAGTAAGTTTTCAGGAAAGGGCATTACAGGTAAGAAAAATGTTAAAAGGAGCATGTCAGGCAGTGAGAGGCATGTGAGAGGAGACAGCAGTCTGTTTTCCCCTTTCATGCAGCCCTTATCTATCAAAAAACTCCAGCCTTCCTTGGAAAGTCACTGCAGAGGGGTTGTGGGCTTGTGGCTGTTTGTCCCTGCCATTCCTTGCAACCCCAGCAATAAAAACCAAACCAAAACAAAACGGCATCAGAGGAAATCTAACAGGGAAACAGTGCAAGCCTCTCTTTTTAAATGTAGAGAAACAACTTACAAGAAATAAAATAAGAAATCACAGAACTACAGAGAGAACAGTATTTTGTACTGCTGTTGCCTACTTTCCTTACAATGACCTCCTCTGAAGAAGCTGCAGCCAAACCTCCCTGATGTGAGTGTCTTTAGCGACACAAAACGTACTTTTGTCTGTCATAGAAGACACAGCAGGTGCTATGGCTGCTCACTTTCTCTCACATCAGCACTGTATCTCTAAAGTCTTGTCCTTTCCTCATCACATAGCAAGCTCAACAGAAGTACAACAAAGACCCACAGGACCATGATGTCCTTAGCCAATGATGATCACCTTTTTGAAGCTGTGTTCTTGTTTACCCAGAAGTACTCCCAGGCCAGCAAGTCCAGGACATTCTGCGTACATTCCATGTCATCAGAAATACAGCCCTTCCTTGTTCCTGGATTTTAATCATGGTCAAAATGCACTGATGCTTGTTTATTTTCATGATTTGTTCTTAACCCATACCACATTTCCAGGCATTACTTTTGTGAGTCTTCTCCACATATCCTTTGCACCTCTCACAGAAAACCACAATCTCTTTAACAGCCAGGGCTGTGTGACACTGTAACCCTTTACTAGCTTTCACAGCAGTCTGCACTCAGGCCATTCTATTCTTGCACTCCTGTTCTTGTGAGACTATGTGAGACTGCCATTTACTGCAGAAATCCCCAGTCTTTTTAGCCCCAGACACGCTGACAATCTTTGCATTAACATGTAGTGGATGCTCACACAACGGGATCTCCGTCAATGTGATCTCCGTGTGCACGGACCACACTGGCAAGCAGTGCTGGGTAGTCATAGGGAGCCTGAAGATCACACGGTGTGACTGATGGTGGCAAAGTGGCAGCTGATAGGAGCAAAGGAAGGGAGGACTGCTTGATCCAGAGGGTCCCAACACCTTCTGAGTAAGCCTGCCAATGTGAGTGTGTCATGCAGGACTTCTGCCAGAAGTGAGGACATATATTGTGTAAAAGTTGTCTGTCAACTGGTGGCAAGTATTCCACACTTGCTCATGCCTGCAGCCACTGCAGCTCCTGATCTGTGTTGCTATAATAGAGAAAATGCGGATCCTAGTATGTGAGGAATAATATGATGACCCAACCAGCACTAACTGTGCTGAAGAAAACCGAAAATTTTCTAAAGCTTGAATGATAATGAACAACAACAGAATGCATATGGAGCGTAACATTAGCTAATTCAGTCTTGTACCACTTGCCCTATAAACCCCTGTAAATTTATACTCATCTGTACAAGGCTCACACATTCAGCTGAGTTTATATGTTGATATAGATAACTCTTTTTTCTTGGATGGGATCATTGTGCAATGTGGCAGCTTCCTACTTCACTAAGCAATGCTTGATCACTTGACTACCTCCTAAACAAATTCATTAAATGTTCCTATCTCTTTTAATTGTGGATTTGTAACAAACCCACAGCTTTCCTGGATGCCTTCACTGAGTATCTAATTCGCAGTTGGCACACAGCTTAATTATGGTTATTAGTGAAACCAAATTGGAATATAGTGGAAGGAATGGGGATCACATCCACTATATTTATTTAAATTCATTACTTCTTATATTTCAGTGCCAAAAATTCTCTCTGACCAACTTAATCAAGCAGAGAAAGAGAAAAACAATAAACTCTATTTATTGTCTGGAAGTATGTTTTCACCTCATGAGAACATTCATGAAGTAACGATGATGTTCACCATGACTAAATCTTTTTGCTTAAATTATAAACCAAAATATTTCTGTGTCACAACAGTTTGGTTGATGTGAGATGCACAGATAAAAATACTGGGTCAACAAAACAAGATCTTACTGATATGAACACACAGTATTTACCCAATAACACAGTCTCTCTGTACTGTAAGTGACAGACCAGCCAACCTTTTCAGAGTTTAAATGTTTTCATCTCTCTAATCTGCAACTGAAGTTACACAGTCATACAAAAAGACATCTATTATTGAATATTTGTACCACTGCAGATTCCCTATTTACATTTCTAAACCAGAATGCATTTCCACAAAACCCTGCATCTAATTAACACAGTATGTCCAACAGAATCTCACATTGTTTGAAAAGACAAATAGAAAAAGAGGTGGTATAAAAACAGGCTTTCAAAGGACTTGATTCCCAGTTATTTATATCTCTTAAATTGATTCAGTCTCTTAAAATATTCTAAGAAATGGTCCCATACATTTTTGTAGGGCAGATATAGCTTTTTAAAAGAACTAAACACAAACAATATTTAATTTCTAACTAACATGATTACCTTATGAGCACTAGCCATAGAAATGTCTTTTATGGAAGTAAGTTCTTACTTTTTAGCCTCTTTAAATGCAAAAATGTTAGAATTCGATTGAGTCATTTGCTACGTAAATCAATCAGATATTATTATAGTAGATCAAGAGATGTATGTGAACTATGTAACGATAATGATATTCCTTCTGACTCCATTCAGTTATGAACTTGGCCTGATGTACATGGTCATGCCATCCTACTGATGGCCATCAGTGTAAGTCCCAGGAACTAGAGCAGTGCCTCTCGATGATGTTTAAATTAAAGCCTGACTACAGTAGAATGGGTGTATCCACAGTAGAAGAAATATTTCCAGTAAGTGTATTTAATCTCTTTTGAAATAGAAATTAATACTCACTTCTGAAAACTATACTGCTATTCAAAATCATGTTATATGATCATTAAGAATCATACTGCTGTATGGGTTGGCATGGCAAGAGTTTTCTAGCAGGGGTCACAGGGCTGGCTTCTGTGAGCAGCTGCCAGAAGCTTTCCCCATGCCCAACAGAGCCAATGACAGACAGATCCAAGACAGTCCTGCTGGTGATCAAGGCCAAACCCACCAGTGACAGTGGCACCACCTCTGGGATAACGTATTTAAGAAGGCAGAAAAATGACTGCCAACCACACCCTGAACAGAGGAGTGAGAATGTGTGAGATCAACACCAATTGCGGTCAGTGAGAAGGGAGAGGGACGAGGTGCTCCAGGAGCCACAGCAGAGATTCCCCTGCAGCCCGTGGTGAGCCTGCAGCTACAGATCATGGTGAGTTAGATCTTGGCCAGGAAGGTCTACAGCTGACCACAGATCTACATGCAGCCCACGTAGGAGCCCACTCCAGAGCAGCTAGATGCTCAAAGGAGTCTGTGACTCCATGGGAAGCCCCTGCTCAAGGCAGGCTCCTGGCAGGATCTGTGGTCCATTGAGAGAGGAGGCCATGCTGAAGCAGGTCTGCTCCAGGACTTGTGACCCTGTGGGGGACCCATTTTGGAGCAGTCTGTTCCTGAAGGACTGCACCCCATGGAAGGGACCTGCGCTGTAGCAATCTGTGAGGAACTGCAGCCCATGGGAAGGACTCACACCAGAGAAGTTCACAGAGAACTATCTTCTGTGAGGTGGAAGGGGGAGATGAACTGACCACAGCGCCCATTCCCCATCCCCCTGCTCTGCTGGGGGGGGAAGAGGTCAAGTGAAGCTGCACCTGAGAAGAAGGAAGGCGTTATAAGTGTTTTAAGTTTTACTTTTATTTATCATTATCCATTTCTGAATTGATTGGTAATAAACAATTTTTCCCCAAGCTGAGTCTGTTTTGCCCATGATAATAATCAGTGTGTGATCTCTCCCCATCCTTATCTCAATCCAGGAGGCTTCCATCATATTTTCCCTTCCCTGACCAGCTGAGTAGGGGAGTGACAGAGCAGCTTTGGTGGGTACCTGACATCCAGCAGGGTCAACCCACCTCATGCTGTCTCACTTAACATCTGAATAATCATTGCGTAGAAAAATGGTCTAAATGAGCTGTACTTCATTACCTATTGAGTGTTCCTTAGATTAGCAAGAAAGCTGCTATATTTTGCCTTATTCTCCTCCTCAAGTAACATTTATTGGCTACAGCTGGAGAGGAGATAGTGAAACCAGATGGACTTTTCATAAGACCCAGCATGACTGTTTTTCTAACAGTATTTAGCACAGTTTACATCAAGGAATTACAGCAACAGGAGGTATGATACATCTTTTCCTCCAATATATAGACATTTACAGGTGTCTTCCATAGAGATAACCTTAAGGAAGAGGTCTCTGGCATCATTAACTACCTGATCTTCCCAATTTTTCAGAAACCAGTGGAAAATGTAGCTGGATCCTAAATAGAAAATTCTGAAATAATTTCCTCCTATCACAGCTATGCAATTTTCCACTTAATTATTTTCAACCAAAATAATTTAATTGCTATTCAGAATTATCTGGGGGCACTGATTCACCTTTTAATCAGAGTCATACCTTTTAGCTAGAAAAAATCACATAAAGACCACTAATACAATAAAAGCATTCTAGGTTATCAGTTTAATAGTGACATAATTACTAATAATTAATCTCTATTTAGCTCTGCTTTTCTCTGTTGTGTTACAGGTTTGTTTTCTTTCCTTTTTTTATCCTTCTTCATGCACTATGAGTCATGGGTGAAATTGCAAGAGAAAACAATTTGTCCATAATGATGATAATTGTGTCTCTCCTTGGTGATTACTAACTTTTCTTTCTACAATCAGGTTCTGTATATGATACTTTGTTAACAAGAAACAAGTAGTTACAATGCATAAAATGATGCTTCTAGCTGATGCTGTTCCATTATAGTACTGCAAAACCATAACTGTTTTACTAGTAGGGTATCCCTACTTTGATTTTAAGCTTTTTTTTTTCCCTATGTATTAACACCAGGAATTAAATTCTGCAAAGAGCAAAAGACAGCCACACAGTAGAAAACTAGCAGTGGAAATGTTTGTGACAATTTCTTACAAACCACAGACAGAAAAGAAGGAATTAATACATGGAACTTTACAATGATATGACCTGAAGAGACAAATTCTGGAGACTGGAAAAACAGCAAGTTCAAATAATTTGCTCAAGCCATTCATGAGACACAGCACACTAATCAGAAAAACTGTCATGGAGAGCAACATTAAAAATGAAACATGTGTAAATTAACAGTATAATGTACAGTCACAGCACTCTGACAAGCAGAAGTTGGCTATGAATTATGTTTTTTTCCTTGGTACTTGAGCTTTAATATCCCAGTAAGACTGCCTATCTGCAGGGTCACCAGCTGTTTTTTATTTATTTTATTTATTTATTTTAGTTTTCTTTAATCTAAAATAAGTATTTTTATTGAATGTACATGCCTTCCTCTTTGTGCATAACAATAAATGGCTTTTTCAATAGAACTACATATTTGAAAAAACCTCCATAAAGACTTAAAAAAAAGTCTGGGCAAAATCATTAAACATACAAACCCTTGTAAGATTATTTATGAATCATCCTCAGTTAGAAGCAAATAGAAAAATAATGCTAATTTTGTCTGCTCATGCTGTTTCTCACGGAGGTATTCCCAGCAAAGGGCAAGGGAACTATGATCACAAAATTACAGAAAACGTACTGCGCAGAAAATAAACTGTAGAGGCAGCAAAGCAATTTCTTCAAATCAAATTATCACTATACTTCCCTAAAGCCAAACACGCTCTGCTCAATTTAAGAATCCATTTGAGGTACTGCTTCTCTACAAATAAAATCTAAACTTAAAATTCTGACCTTAGGAGAGGAACAACAGAGGGCAAGTTCCTAATTTCTCATAAGCAAATGGAGAGAGGTGCCTTTGAGAATTTAAAAAATGGAGATTTTAACAGCCCCTTTAGCTAAACCAATCCAGTGTTTAATCATTCTCTCTTGAGCACTTTTGCCTAACTCCAGTCCAAATCTCCCTTGTTGTAACTTCTGACCACTGTGTTCTGTCACTGTTCTCTTCTGACAAGATTCTGGCCTTTTAGGTGGTCAAAGAATACAACCAGATCTTCCATTAACCTTTTCTTCTTCAGGCTAAACAAACCCTCTTCCCTCTGCCTCTACCTGTGCATCGTATGCTCCAATCCAGTAACCATCCCAGGTTTCTAGAACTGTAGTGTATTGTTACAAAGTAAGATCTGTTTTTTCAGAAATGATTCTCATCTTGAGAAGGAGCTTCGTTTCTTGTTTTAAAACTCTTTTTATAGCTGCTCCCTTCAGAATGGTAAAGCTAACAGTCTAATAGCCTGATCTTCACTGTAACAGATCTGTTGAACAGACAAGAGAAGAGATTTTCATCCTATATATATCAAAATGGCAGGGGAAAACAGATTGTAAATATGTAGGGACATAGTCTCATTTTCAAATATATTTTGGCATCTCAAGTTTCACTCTCCAGTACCTGTTTATGGTATATTATATTGCTTTCCAGTTCTACATAATCTTTCATTATTGTGCAATCAGAAGCTTTTTTACAAAGTGAGATTCCTTGTGAAAAGCTTATCTGCTGCAGAAGGTGCTTTTGCTGTAGAGAATTAAAATACTGGTCTCTTAACAGATAATTCCATGGAGGCAAAGACACGAACATGGTTTTATGATAGGTTTGCTCCTTTGTTACAAACCACAGCTTCATGTTCATAGTCATACAGTAGTTTTGAAAGACTGCAACACATTCTGTTCTCAGCACCCTTTACAATTGGTGCACAGGATTTGACATACACCACTTAATTAGCTGGGAGATGATTAAATGATGGTATTCAAGTTATTGATGTCTGAAGTTGGCTGCCTTCTCCTCTTACCCATATATACAAGAGACAGGAATTCTTTTGAAATGGATGATCTGAGGCCAAATCTCCTTGTGGGAGGAAATTAGCATCTACCTAGCTTTCGGAGAATGCTCAGTGTTTTCCTTACTTTTTAAAGCAAAAAGCCAACCTATGGAATGGAGTAAATTTTCAACTTTATACAATTAAGCACAGAGTACAACTGATATTCTGAGGTCCCTTTAAATAACTCTTTAGTTCTAAGGTATAATCAATAAGCAAAGCAATTTAAAAAAGATATTTCTCTCAACTGTTCTCAAAGACACCTAGTAATAGAGGTTCTATGTTTCTAAGTGATGCTGAAGACAGCTTTTCCCACTGCTCTTGAAAAAATCTGCCTTTTACTATGATTTTCAGGCACCTGATGCAGACAATTAAAATTGCAACTGTTTATCTTAAATTAATGCACCCAATACTAGTTTGCTTTTCTGTCTACCTGATCCACAGGCATGGGAAAGTATTTGCATGTCTCTGTCAATTTGTTAAGTCTGCTTTTAGAAGTGTAATGGAAAATCTGGATTTTTACTTATATAGAACTACTCTTATTCATTGTTTGTGGACTAAATATATGAACTCATTCTCTGGAATCATTATTTAAAATGTATCAAAGAAATAATGCTTTGGAAAGTATCCTGATTATTAATTTTCTTAATAGATCAGAGTATCTCCCAAAGTACTAGGATATTTAAAAAACGTACAAAGATAAACAAATTTTTCACTGGTCCTTCTTTCTTCTGTACTTGCATTTTAAAACACAGTACTTTATTTTTTCTAACCAGAAACGTCTATGGTTCTAACGTCTATGGGAGATTTTGATAGAAGTTACATTTCCTCCCATAAATTCTGCTCATGGTTTTTTCATTTCCTGCAGGTTGTCTGAAGTGACTATTCAATACAATGCTTTTCAGTAAATAATTCAGAATAATTTAAGGGTCTCCACGTAGAAGCCTTGTTTAATAATGTTTAATTTTTATTTCAAAAAACTGTTTGTGAACCACATTGGATCATACTAACCAGCAAATTTTTTTAAAAAAGCCTTTGAACAATTTTCCCCCTCAGGATGTTAGTCTCACATTTTTTACTTTCTTTGACATGTACTAGCTGAGAATTATTTTATACTTATAATGCATCCCCTGCCATTTTCAAGGAAAAAGGTGCCAACTTTTAAAACTAGGCTGGTAATAGAAAATTACCGTTTAAAAAACCATTTTAAAACAGGATGGTAATAGAAATAATTTGGTGAAATAACACTGGCTTATCAGACAATGAAGCAGAGAAAATAAAAAATAGTTGTATATAATTCTGCATCTTGATATGTTGGATTTGACCTCTACATGCACATGCTATTAATTTTCTATAGAGCCTGTGACCTATTTTCCACCTTTTATGTGAATCTCTCAGGTCAGTTTTCAGACTCATTTCTTTGAAGAACTCATGATTTAGCCAAATTGGTCTTTTACTGAACTGCCTGTCTTTCTTTTGCTCAAGAGTAATTTGTGTGGGTGCCCTTCATCTTGTTCCTTTAAGGAACTGCCAACTTTCTTAAGTTGCAGTTATGAAAGAATACTTCTGTCTAAATGTGAAAACAAACTTGTAGGCTGCCTTATCCTTCAGCTCTCTGCAAGGACAAAAACTGGTGGGGGCTCTCATTCAAAAACTGGCAGCACTTGGCTTTAATAGTCCCTTGCTGTACTTTCACAGTTTATTGTGTGGGGTCTGCGATGTTTTTTTGTAACTGCGTGCTTGTGTGTCCCACGGGGATTAATTGCAAAGGGTGATGTATGGGAGTCTCATATTCCTGGTACTACCTCTGTTTACCTGAGGGTTCAGCAAATTCCTGATTGTGGGACTCTTTTAATAACTGACCCTTGCACATATTTATTTTTATATATCCTTGTTTCCTGGCAGAATCCTTGTTTACTTAGTAACAAACCTGTTATTAACAAGTTTATTAAACGTGATCCAATTTTCACCTTCTTGCTTTGATCAGTACTAAGCAGTTTGCAACTTTTCTCTATCAATACAGTCATTATTGAACAAAAAACCATCAAACATGCCCTGGATAGAATTTTGACTGAAACAACGGAATACTGAGTAAACAGAGAAAAAATTAAACCTGGGGAAAAAACAGGTAGAGAGTACGGAAATTCAAAGAAATACAAGAAAATATGGTGCAAAAATAAAGACACATGATAATTTTGCTCTTTTGTATAGCCTGTGCTAATCAAAAATGTTCAGAATATTGCAAGTAGACCTCATTGCATTTCAGTGGACAACAGCACTTTTTGCTGCACTTAACTTTAATGTAAATTTCTTTACTGTTCTGCTTCTAATCAAGACATTTCATATGGCTTAAAGTAATTTTTCTGTAAAGTTTAATTTTATGATAAAAGTTTTGGGAGTTAAGTACCAGAGTGTTCCTAAGTCTGGCTGGATACTGGAGAGGCCTGAAGGTTCAATCGAGCTCACGAAGAAGTGATGAAATCTTTCCATTGAAACAATGCAGTCACCAGTTATTTACATTTGGAGAAAATAATCTGAACAGTAAACTTAAGAAACATTCATAGGAAACAAGAATTTTACATGTGAAGAACAGTGAAACACAAGCACATTAGTTTCGAATGCACCAACAGATTCTCTACACTTTCTGCAGAGACAGAAAGGAAGGCTGCCTCAGCATACACGAGCTAATGACTTCTGCTGATCCAAAATCCAAGCTTACTGAAAGCTTCCAGCAGCTTGCAATAGAAGATTCTTTGCCCTGAAGCTCACTGTAATGGAAAGCTGTGTGACAGAGGTTGCAATCACAGATGAAAGAAAAATAAATTCAAATTAAAATGAAGTGGTGTAGGTGCTTAGGAGAAATTATCCAAATGCAAAAGAATAAGGAAGTTAAGGACCACAGACAACTCAAGAAGTCTCCATTGTGGTAAAACCCAGGAGCTTTAACTGAGCAATGCCACAAAATCCACGATTTCAAAATATATTACTATAAAAGAAATCATCCATTCTGTGAAGCAGAACTACTACTGTTTGCCCCTGTGCACCACAGATAAGGAACAGATTAACCTGCCCATTTTTCCAACAGGTTTTAAATATGTGAAAATTGTTACCATATACCTCCGTTTTCATCCTCCTATCTTCTCAAGATCACAGATTTCAAGATTTTCTCTTGTCATAGATTTCTGGCAAACCCTTGCTGCTTTCTAATAGATTCTCTGAAATTACTCTATTCTTGAAACAAAATATCTTGAAAAATGAACTAAGTACTTCAATTTATTCATTAACATTGCTGAAGAATAGGAGTAAAAATACACATCTTAAGAACTGTACTCCTCTTAATATCTGACATAATCCGTGCTCCTCTGACAAATGGTAGTTTTTCCTAGTAAACCAGGAAGTAGCCATATGTCTAACTCAGATACAAACAATATGCTTATCTGCAAAGAATAACTGAAACATATGGCAAAACAGAAAGTTTTCCTTTTGCAAAGAAACTATGGTTTCAAAGTGCAAATAAATTTCACATTCAGATTCTTGAAGTGATAAACACAAACAGTATTCAACAGACAACTAATTCCCTCTCAGCTTGTAAGCTGCTACAGTCTGTGGCTCCTTTTATTTTTGCAGAATCGGTATTTAGTTGTTCCCCACCTTATTACTGTGTGGCTTTTTTTCCTTCCTAAATTCATCACTTTTCATCCTTTCTTCTTATGTCGTCTCTTATTTTTTTCATAGGATAATTTCACTTTTTAAAATTTATTTTGGATTATCTACCGTTGCAGCTCCAACACACCAATTTTCTTTCATTTCTTTACTTTCAAGTCAGTGTTTAAGAATGTTCATAAAAATCCTGAATAGCACTGAATACAGGGAAGATGCACATAGAACTCCAGTTGTTACAAACTTTTGATGCTGAAACATTGATAACTACCTCCAGTCTGATTTTCCAACTAGTTTTTTCACCCTTACATAAATTAATCCTGACCATGTTTCCCTGCTAGTGTATGAAAATGGCACTCAATACAGCATAAAAAGATACAGGATACAGCCTATTCCCTACAGGCTTTCTTAAAATCAAGGTATCTCATAGTTACTGTTCCTCTAAAACCCACTGTCCTCCTAGAGAAAAAAAAATTGAACTGGTTTGACTCATTTGTTCATGACAATGCTGCTAAGTTACTCTCCTCCTTGTTGCCTTTGCGATGTTTATAGTCAAGTAGTTGATTATGTTTTATTTCTCTTCTTCAGAATTAAACAGTACCAATAGCTCTTCAGTATAGTATTAATAGCATTCAGCAGCTCACTGAAATTAACTTCTTTAATGGAAGATAATTTGCATCTTTGGCCTATCCACTTGCTAGAAAACTAAAATTCTCTTGTTCTTTCTCCTACTGCTCTTATTGTACCAGAGAGACATTTTACATTTTTAAAATTGTCCCCCTACAGTCACATCTCATGTCATACCTTGTGCTTGGGACAGCTGATAATCTTGATTTTTAAGAAAACCAAGACCCAGTGGTATTATTAAGTGAAGGAAGATTAATTCCTATTCAGACGATTTAATCAGGGTCTAAACCTAGGAAGATAAATGTACTGTATTAAAATGGTCCCTCGAGGGATTGCATAGGCAAGGCATGTAAGGATCTCCCTAAGGAAAACAAAAACATTCTATGCCAAAATGTAAGGACTCAGTGGAACTCTTACTAAGGTAAACAAAATAAGGTTATAGCCCAAGCTCAAGCTCAAACTCAAGCTCAAGCATTCATCTATTCATCCTATTTAACAGGTAGCATGCTCCTGATCCACTTCTAGCTTGTTCAAATCATTGCTCTACCAGAGGATGCAGTGGAGCGTTTCGGAAGAAGCACAAACCACTTACTGTTCCCTACAGGTAGCATGGGACAAAGCCATATTGTTCTGGAGGACAGAGAATTTAACCATATGGAAATGGAATGTGTGGCACCACGTTCTTGGGGCCAGAGAATTGTCACTGGTTCATTTTATATGCCACTATATACACAGTGGCTGTCTATATACTGCCATTAACTTCAGGTTTCTTTTATTTTAGATTCTCCCAAGTGTGCTGAATTGATCTGAGTTTTTTTATAAGTATCTTCTACTCAACTTTTTCCATTTGACCTAGCTGTGGCTTTTCTTGTGCTTGCTTCTTGCATTTGAGGTCAAACAAGAACTTGTAATTTATCTGGGCTATTGATTTCTAAACTGTATAACCTCTGCAGTGGGGAATGTGTAGTTAGCATAATAGTGTATTGTATTTAAGGTGATACACATTTTCCTTTAGTCTTTTCTAAGGCCTCCCTCCTGTGAGATATTACATATTACTTTTCAGAGTTCGAGTCTGCTAATTGGGAATCTGGTGCATTTATTTTGCTGAATTCCTTCATCAAAATCAATAGTCAAAATCATTCATTACCACCAGTGATAGCAGATGATACTATCAGCTGCTCATCAGAACCTTTGTTTTTCCTACTCTTTCTAGCATAATTGTGTTGACTAGACCCTCACCATGAAAATTGTTTACGTTCTTTATGTTCTTTAAAAACTATCCAGAAATGTCAGTACTTTTATCTCCCACTGTCTCTTCATGCCTAAAAAATTCATAAACTCCACCAATACATTATACTTTTAATCTTTAAAAGTGGTCTTATGCTGTAAAGTAATCCTGCAGTTCTTGAACTGGAAAAGTTACTACATGTAAAATTGTAGTTAATTTCCATTACAGATCTGTCAAAATGACTGTCCAAGAATTAAATTATTTAACAGGAATATTCTCTGCAAGATGACAGGTATCTACCTGTCACCAAATCCTGTCTGGTACCAGTTATAATATTGCTTAATATTCACCTTGTTAATGTACAAATCTCCTAAAATAAGTACTGCCAAAACTGAGAGGTTATGCTTTGTTCCTCAGTCAAGATTCAGAAGTGATTGTTACATATTGCTCAATTACTGAGATGATGATGAAAATCAAAACATTTCACAATATATTTGTTAATCTATTTGAAAGCATCATTTGAAAGTAAATTCATTCACACCCATTGAAACGTAAAAGAACACACACAAAAAATTTGGGTATTGTATTTTTTTCTAAATGTGTCAGTAAAAGTTGTCAATTCTGTTTATGATGAAGGTAGCAAATGAAATATATGAAATTATTTTTTCCTCAGAATCTCAAGTTATTGGAGAAATCAGGAGACGCAGCAACAGCATTTAAAAGGTGCACATTAGTGTGATTCAAAACCACAACAGATATTACTCATATGCTAACAAGGTCACCTTGAATTTTATAGTCTGAACTACTATGTATCAGCTGCAATGACTACATATTTGCCTGTAAATCTAGGATGTGTAAATCTCCATGTGTACCTAGGAACATTTCCCACTGGAACCTGATTAGCTATACTATTAAATGTTTTGAATGGTCCCTGACACAGATTTGGTCCAAGTCATCTGCTAGTCTTCCAAAAAACTGCAGATCCAAATACAAACCTGAAGTTTGCACAAGGGGCTAGTCCCAGTTGGCAGTCTGCATGCAACTAGAGTGTTTTCAACAGCAAGACAAGTTAAAAGCATGGACGCTGTATTTCATGTCAGTTGGCCTCCGCAACAGTATTCCTGGGCAAATTTAATTTACTAAAAAAGACTCAGCCATAATCACTGTTTTGCAGAAAGGCTGAGACTTAAGTCTACTGATACTGTACTCGAAGTATATATTAGAAAGAATAAGCAAGTATTTTACTTTTGTAAGTATATGTTAATGACTATTAAACTGGGAGTAGTGTTTTATACAATATCAAAGCTGCACGTGCGAACAAAGTACAATAATCTGTAAGTCATGATACTTTACTGCCTGCTAGTTTGCATATTTCAGCAACAGACCCGCAGGTGCTGGTCGACACAGGCTGAACATGAGCCAGAGTGTGCCCAGGTGATCAAGAAGGCCAGTGACATCCTGGCTTGGATCAGCAATAGTACAGACATCAGGACTAAGGCCAGGATCATCCTCCCTGTATTCAGCACGGGTGAGGCCTCACCTCAAAGCCTGTGTCCAGTTCTGGGCACTTCAGCAAAGACAGTGAAGTGCTGAGGTGTGTCCAGAGAAGGGCAATGGAGCTGGGGAAGGATCTGGAACATAAATCCAGCGAGGAGTGGCTGAAGGAGCTGGGGGTGTTTAGCCTGGAGAAGAGGAGGCTTAGGGGACCTTACCCCTCTCTACAACCACCTGAAAGGTGGTTGTAGTCAGGTGGAGGTTGGCGTCTTCTCCCAGGCAATGAGTGACAGGACAAGAGGAAATGGTCTCAAGTTGTGCCAAAGGAGGTTGGATATTAGGAAAAATGTCTTCACTGAAAGAGTGGTTGAGCACTGAACTAGGCTCTGCAGTGAAGTGACGGAGTCACCATCCCTGGAAGTGTTCATAAATCGAGCAGACATGGAACTCCTGATATGGTTTAGTGAACATGGTGGTATTTGGTCTAAGTTTGGCCTTGATGATCTTGGAGGTCTTTTCCAACCTTAATGATTCTATGAATTTAACTTCCCTATGTGTCAAAATGGTTATTTGGCAAAATAGGGCTAAACAGTTATGAGGGCAGCAGAGAAAACTGTGACTTTTAAGTGTCAGTGTTCGGTTTTGGTTTCTTTGTACTGCATGCTCAAAAGTATTTTTAATTCTATAGCTGCAGAAATGGGGGTGGAATGCAAGGGACTATCCCTTGAGCCTAATGTTCATTATTGTTACTTGCTCTTTTTCTGCACCCTAAAGGGATTAAGGGAATACCCTGAGAGCATAAAGTATTGTAATACGATTGAACTAATAATCTGATTACAGAATGAGCTGTGCACTGCTCAAGACACAGTCAGTGAACAAAGAATGCATGCAAACATGCATATACATGCATATAATCATCAGAAAGCTGCATCAGTACTTATGATATCACTTATTAGCAGCTTAATCTATTATTACAATATTCTTATTTCCCCCTACAAATCCTTTGTGTCTGACAAACATACCACACTGCCCACTGGAAAAAGACAAACAAGACCCTAATTAATCCCATCTAATTTTAGACATGTAACACACACATATATATTAGAAGCATACACTTTCTACAATGAAGTGAACAAAATATTAAAAGGAGATGAGCCGCCGTCAGCTTCCTTTAAAGCTGTTCCAAAACAAGCACCAAAACAATGCTTTAGAAAAGACTCAAAACTTATTTATATTTAAGTAAGAAAAATATGACTAATTTCTCTACAGAGAAAATCACACTTTCTTGAAAATCCTACTTATTGAGTATACACCCCGTTATGGTATTAAGTAAAGCAACAACAGGAAAGACTGCTGCAAATAACAGATGTACAATATATGTAAAAGTGCTGGTCAGTCCACTGTCAGCTCCAGTGCTGATAGAACTGGATCTGGGCTTCTTTACCTCCATCACTATGCCTCTAAGAGATAAATTTTAGGATATTTTGTAAAGGAAAAAAGATTTGGGGTTAGGTTTAATTTAGCTCATTATGATTTATTTGAGGAACATTAAAGGTAAAAATGCAGGCAGTCTCAAATGATACTTGGAAATCATGATAGCCCAGGACAAGACAACGAAAGTCATGAAACTGAAAGACAATGTTCACCCTTTGACATTAGGAGAGCTGGTGATTTTTAAACAATTCCAACCTGACGTATTAGCCAGCATACGCCAGACAGTGTGTCATTTAACATGTATTAACTAATTAAGATAAACATCAGGAAGCTTTGGTTTCAATCCGATTACTTAAAAGGTTAAACTCTTTTTCAGTGGAGTCAAAACTTCCAATAAAGTAAGCTTTGTTTGGATAAAAAAACCTCCATCAATAAATAAAAGGAGTTGTCTGAGATTGATTCACAGTTTTATTAGAGTCACTCCTTATTTAGCTGGGCAACATGAAAATAGAAAAATTCTTGTAAAATTACTAATGCAGAGCCTAATCCAGATTATGTATTAGAAATCTTAACAGTTTCAGCCTGTTGAAACATAAAAGCATGTAGAAAGATTACAAAACCAAGACCTTGAGATACATTCAACCCAAATGCCAAACAAAGAAATAAAAAGAGAAAGTTTGGTTTTGGCTATTCACTGTAATTTCTTCATTTGTAGTCTACTTTTATACTTTCATTTGGGTGTTCAATTCTATCTTAACATAGCCAAAATAAGAATAACCATGCATATTAAATGTACAGTGCTGTCAAAAGATAAAGTATAACAAAATCAAAAACCACGTTGTATATTAATATGGAAATTGGAGTAAGTTAGGTGGTTATTTCTACTCCAGTAAACAACTGTCAAGAGAGGCAATCATAGATAATTTAGTCCCAGGCAAAAGCTGATTTTGCTACCTGGCCACTTGCAGGTCAAGAAGCTGGCAGTTAGTAAAAGTAACCAAACCAAACCCAGAACCTAAGAAGAGAATGAGTAGCTGCCAACAAGACTTATGATTTCTTCAGTAAGACTGGGTGAGATAAAGAATATAACATAATACCTCAAAGAAATAGCACAATTGATGAATTAAGTGACAAAGAACTGGGAAAATTACATAAAGTGATCAGAACAGCAAACCCGGGAACACTTAAAAGGAAGAAAAGGTAAGTGTACTTCTGAGTTACATGATTTCCAAGTTCTCCACATTCACAGAAAATTAAGAGAACAGATACAAGAACTCATTAGCAGGGATTAGACATCCCTGGTGAGTTTTGCATAGTTATTTATGCAGCCAGTATACCTTTACCATTGTGGCACAGACTGTCTTTTGGCCACTGGCTGCTCAACAATCCAGTCCCCAGTTTTCCTTCACACTTGATTCCTAGAATTAGATCAACAGCTCTTTTGAAGTAGAAAATGGAGTCATGATCTTGACACTTAAAAAAGGCAGCTACTAGCATCCAACTTTTCTCCGATGTAATTAACCATTAGCAGTTATTGACAATATCTCAAGAGCATTTGCATGGAATCACCTTCTCATCAACATACACAGCACCTTGGATTTTAATTCCAATCAATCATGAAACCACTTAATTAAAATTAAATGTTGAACTCTTGGATTTTTCTTGACCTCAAGGTCCCTTCCTACCAACTTCACTTTCCCCATTTTTAGCTTACTTCTCTGAGCACAACTTTGCTTATGAGAATATGTAGACCCTCTATGTGCCAGACTATGCACTGATGACTTTATAAGCTTGCTCCTTTTCCTCTCCTGCTGCTATTTACCCCTCCTTGTTTTTTTGGCTCTGCTTAACCGATTTCTCTCACACCCTCACAGTTAGCTAGAATAAATATGTTTTTCATGAACTAAGTGACATGCATGCAGTTTCTGGATAAATAAGCAGTGGAATAAATTTGAACTGGGTCTCACTCACTCATATAATTGCAGCTGAATTTCCTGTTTGAGTCAACAGAGCAAGCCCACTGCTGAATCCAGAAATTATAGTGCAAAAGGCTATAGGAACATGCTGAACACTTTTGTTTTCTTTTCCAACGAAAGACTCTGCTGATCAATAACAGTGTTACTGTAAAAACACTGCTTTTGCACCATGACCATGACCATCAACAGGGCCCTGAGATAGCACCAGAAATAAAAGACAGATATATCTTCTTTGAAACCTGAAGATGAGCTTGTACAAGTATTTCATTACAGGTAGTCACTGTAACCTAATGTTATATATAGCACAGTGGTGAAAATAGAATTAGAAATTACAAATGTACAACTTTAAGCATATCAGATGCACTAAAAAAGCTTGCTCAACCAAAGGCCCATGAACAGACCTAGCACCAAGTGCAAATCCTATATTTTCCGCTAAATGCAGAAAAAAAGTATTTCTTTGCAATGGAAATAAACATTTCTGAATTACTGCTAACCTACTGATGTCACGTCAAAGAAGTAACAGCCAAACTAGTACATAAAAGAACACCTGCATATTTAAGGATTCCATTGAGGAAGTTCCCACTGAGCAGCATGTGGGAAAGAAGTGTCTTCATTTTACTACGGTTATGATCAGAAATGTTTATTTCTTTGTCAGCATTTACAGACTTTAACATGCAAATAAAAATCCTGAAAAAACCCATTGGAAACAGTTTTATAACAACCATATCCTTTTATAACAATCATATCCTTTCAGAAACAAAATGTATTATAAATCATCATAATCACAGGAAGAATATTTCCATAGAGTTTTCATTATCTCTTATGGGTTTTGTAATTTTAGTCATCAGTTTGGAGTCTGAAATCTTCTACTTCTCCATAAAACAGATAAAAAGCTGGTATTATTGAGGAAAGATTTTCTACCTCTGCTTCTTCTTAAAGTGACCAAAAAACTTGGAAAAAAATACCTCATAACAAATTAAAATAACCTGCTCAGCATAATACTGTAAGCCTATCTAGAAGATTCCTTTGTGTTTCCTGTTCTTCATAATTTTGTAGTATTTCAATTAGAATTTTTAGAAATACTTCATGAAGAGATTAAGTAGTCCTTATTACTGCAGCAGCTTCAGAGACAGTGATTTTATCTTAGACCTAAACATTCTATATGTAGAATAGTATCACAATATATTATTTCTCATTTGATAGGAAAAATTGATATTTTCTTTAACTCTTTTTAAACATACTAGGAATAGTTAGGGTTTGTGTGTAGTTCTGCAGCCATTCATTCAATTCTTAAAAGAGCCTTTAGCCAGTTTGCAGCAAAATTTACAGAGGTGAAGAAAAGCCAATAAATGAGATAATTCATAATAATAGTTAATTTCTCACTATATTCACATAACTGAAAACCAACCGAACTAAGTTCATATCACTGATAAAGCTCACCGTTAACATCAATATTCTTATGTCAAGTATACCTTGTCAGTAGGTCCTTTAAGACCTAGTTAGAAGATAAATTGATTTAAATTACCTAATAACAGAGCATGAACATGTAATAATTTAGAGTAGCTATAGAATCTCATAAATCACACCTGATACAAGAACCTGGGGCCCAAAACACAGGTATACATCCTGATACTGGAGTGAGGACCAGCAGATTATGGCAAAATGAACTTCAGTGATTCTATTTAATGAAAAGCAGCTGTACTAAATCTGGAGATGACAGCACAGTCTGACAGTGCTGCAACAGAGAAGTCTTGCATCCTCATGTTTCCCCTGTTCCTCCTGCTTTTGGTGTAGTTCCACCCTTCTAACCCTCAGTAATGCAGTTTCTACACCCTGTCTCAGTGTCCAGGATACAACATTCATACGATCTCAACCTTAAAGATTTAATGAGTTAAACAGCTTCTGGTTTTCCCAAGATAGCTTTCAGACATTTTAGTGAGCTGCTGTGCTCACGTGCAAGGCAAGCAATACACATCTGTGGCCAGAACTGCAAAAAGAAAAACAAGATAGGAGATTTCCCATTCCTGCCCTGGAAAGCTGTTAATGAGTCTAAATCTATTTCATGCAACCTCTCCTTATTAGCATATTTAAAAGAGTAAATACACTTTTCAATCAGTAAATCGTAGCCTGTACCAAAATTTCAGGATCTGGGAATATGTACAGAGAAAAAACAGACAAAGGCAAAAGATTTTTGTTTAATAAACACAAGAAAAGCAAATCCTGAGATTCAGAGGAATCTGTAGTTGGAAGGAGCAATCGTGAAAGTACTGTAGGGAATAGAGGGCAGAAAAACACTCAACTCCGTCACGTAAAATACACACTAGAAAGGTTGCTGTAACTTGCCCATTTTGGAACAAGGAAGTAATGTTCCCACCTTAATGGCTCCATCTGAGCTGAACTTCGAGTTGATTGTGTATCCCCCATGAGACCACACTTTCACAATCTCAAATTTAACCTCATTTAACCAGACGCCTATAGCTTAGCTTGTAGCTGAGCTATATATGATCTCTATACAGTCAACGAAGAGAAACAGGCTCTCACAGAATGTGACTCATCTTACATGTTTTAAATAAAGGATAAGACAAGTTTCTCTGAGAAGTGCCTATTTCCTGACTACAGAGAATCTAGGCAGGCTGTTGTAAGTAGTCACACTTTGAAGAACTGCTATCACAGAATATACGGGAAGGAGTTGCAGCAAAAAAATCAAACAGCAAAAAAAATCAGAAAAAAACCCCAAAACTAATTTTATTAAAAAAAAATAAAAAAAGAAATAGCAACTAACCCTTATCATCACGGACAACAGCAAGGACCGTCTACAGGCCTATCTATGGAAACCAAATCATAGAATCACAGAAAGGCTTGGGTTGGAAGGGACCTTAAAGATGACCTAGTTCCAACCCCCCTGCTGTGGGCAGGGGCACTTATCATTAGACCAGATTGCTTGAAGCTCCATCCAGCCTGGCCTTCAACACTTCTAGGGATGGGGCATCCACAGCTTCTCCAGGCAACCTGTTCCAGTGCCTCACTACCCTCACAGTACAGAGTTCTTTCTTAATCTCAAACATAAAACTACTGCCTTTCAGTTTGAAGCCATTTCCCCTTTTCCTGTCACTACTTCCTCTTGGAAATAGTTTCTCTACATCTTTCTTGAAGGCTCCCTTCAGGTACTGGGAGGCTACAATTACGTCACTTTGAAGCCTTCTCTTCTCCACGCTGAACAATCCCAATTCTCTCAGACTCTCCTCCTAGGAAAGGTGCTTCATTCTTCTAATCAACTCAGTGGCCTCCTGTGGACTTGCTCCAATAGGTCAATGTAATTCGTGTGCAGGGGAACCCAGAGCTGGATACAGTGATTCGGGGGGGTTGGAAGATGGCAGAGTAGAGGGGCAGAATTCCCTCCCTCGACCTGCTGCCCACCCTGCTCTGGATGCAGCCCAGCGTCCAGCAGTCAGATTAGTATCTACCTATGGTATAAATTCAGTAAGAACTTTCTCTTACATCAAAACAATCTTTATCAAGGAACAAATGCAGAACTATGATCATATAAATATTCAGCCCAATTTTCACTGGCTGAGTCTACTACATCATTATTACAGTTATGTATCAGCAACTTTTGGATTGTGTAAATACAGTATTTGTAAGCATAAATGTTCCCAAAAATCATGATTTTTGGAGTTAATATAGTTAACATTAAAAGAATATATATGATAATTACCTCTGCTTCTCTTTTCTTCATTAAGAACTTTTTGGCTTCAATAGCTTTCATGGTAAGTCTTGATGGTGACTTTGGAATCTGTATAATGGCTGTTTGAATCCTGTGTGCTACTTCATTTGCCTCCTTCTTCCTATGTGATCCTTAATATTCAACATCTTGTGTTCAGATACATAGGTTGAAACAAAATATGGCCCTAATACACTACCTAAATATCTCTGAATATATATCACTGAATATATATCATATATACATCTATATATGAATATATATCATATATATCTCTATTTATATGCATAAGTAAAATATATACATCTATCTATTTATCTATCTACCTATCTATGTAATTAAGCCAGAAGGAAAACAATCTTTCAGGAAGAAAGAAGAGCTTATCAAGCTTCACACATAAGCAAACAAGCAGTGCCTTATAGGCATTTATGGGCTTTCACTGAAATCTAGTTATAGTACCTCTTTTTTTTTTTAAGTGGACCACTAAGATGTTGTAAAAACAATGAAATTTGTTATCTTTTGTCCACAGCTACACTTTGACTTAAAAATATTCTTTGCCATGGTACTCACAAATCACAAATTTATATCAAGAAGTAGATGTTCTAAAATGGATTTGAAGTATCATTCTAAATTCTGAATAATTTTGACAACTAAGCAATACACTAGTATGAGTTTTCAATATTTGAGGATGAAGATGTATTAATTACCATCATCAGAAAATGGTGCATCCATATATACCATCTACATTAATAAACAGTATGGTGCAAGAAGCACATCTGTAAAGAAAACCAGTTTGTGTTCAGTGCCTTATAGGCATTTAAGGGCTTTCATTGAATTCTACCCCAGAATTAGACCCAGTGCTCCAGGTGGGGTCTGACCAGAGTAGAGGGGTAGAATCCCATCCCTCAAATGCTGCCCACCCTGCTTTAGATGCAGCCCAGGACAGGTTTGGCTTTCTGGGCTGTGAGTGCACACCGCCGGGTCATGTCCAGCCTCTCACCCACCAGCA
>JAWMRA010000090.1:58390346-58405964 GCA_035584735.1 Pseudotriccus pelzelni | reverse complement strand
GATCCCCACGGACCCACTACTCAAGCTTGTCCATGTCCCTCTGGATGGCATCCTGTCCTTCAGGTGTGGCAACCACATCTCTCAGCTTGGTGTGATCTGCACATTTGCCGAGGGGGCACTCGGTCACTTTGTCATTAATGAAGATATTAAGTAACAATACAGACGCCTGAGGGGCACCATTTGTCACTGACGTCCATCGGGACTCTGAGCTGTTGACCGCTACTACCCTCTGGGTGCGACCATCAAACCAACTCCTTACCCACCGAACAGTCCACTCATCAAATCCATGTCTCTCCAATTTAGAAAGAAGGATGTTGGGAGGGACCTTGTCAGGTCTTTACAGAAGTCCAGATATATGACATCTGTAGCCTTTCCCTGGTACACTGATGCAGTCATCCCATCACAAAAGGCCACTGGTTGGTGAAGCCGTGCTGGCTGCCCCGAATCACCTCCCTGTCCTCCATATGCCTTAGCAGAGTTTTCAGAAGGATCTGTTCCATGACCTTCCTTAGCCCAGAGGTGAGGCTAACAGGTCAGCAGCTCCCAGGGTCCTCCTTTCTACCCTTTGTAAAGATTGGTACAATGCTTCCCTATTTCCATCACTGGGGGTTTCACCTGACTGCCACGATTTTTCATATGTCACGGAGAGTGGCTTTGGAACTACATCAGGCCATTCCCTCAGAACTCCGGCATGCACTTCATTATGTCCCACGGAATATGAAGACTTCACTCACGTCCAGTGAGTCCAGCCTTTTTCTTTTTCATGAATTGCAGTGATTTGAACCTTCCCCCCAGCCAGCATAAAAATAATGTGAGAATCTTGTTCATCTTGATGAATTTTAGCTTTGGACCTAAACTTTGAATCAGACGTGGGGTTACACTTTCTAGTAAGAAAATACTAATGAACACCTGAGGATGGATCAAAAATTATATATAAATAAAAGCTTTAATGCCAACACACTTTCTATGGTTTATGTAGGACTCTTCGAAGAACACAGAAGGTAGAAAGAAGAGTCCAAATGGGGATTAAAGAAATCACTGCTAGGTAATGTGGCCTAATAAAGTAATTTAACTGTCTTCTTACAACACATTTTACTGCTGATTATACTTACCGGGATCTTATTAAGGTCACTAAGACAACAAAAATATTGTGGATGTATCTACAGAACACCTACCCTACAAACCTAACTCAAAAGGAATCTTAGTTTTCCTGCCAATCTTCATTAATAATTTTTGGCAACTTCCACATTCTGTTCAATTTTACTTCTCTAATCAAGTTTATAACATGACATGTGGAATGCACATAACTGCAGATGAAACTGAAGTCTTATTTACGATCTGAAGGCTAGAAGACTGGGTTTAGAATGAGCAGCTCAGGAAAGCATGGAGGGCATAACCAGTCTGAAGGTTCATGTTTACTAACACTTACTAATTGCAAACAAATAAAATAAATCCTAACATATACTTAAACATGTGTTTTAACAATACGTAAAAGCAATTAATTGTGTTTCTTCTAATTGCTGTATTTCAGATTTTTACTGACAGAAAAAAATTTCATATTATTGTTTACCATAAAATGGCACACATTATACCTCTTATAAATTAAATATTATTTAAGCTGTTCATCCATTTAAAATTCCTAACATCATTTCACTGATGTGTGGAAAGAAATACTAAGTGCTTGCCGTTTTAACTTCCTTGTCCATCAGGCCAAGGTCAGGGACCTACATACTCATGAAATGAAACAGATGAGGGAGAAAGGGGGAAGAGAAATATTTACAATTTTAATTTCAAGGAGCGATGAGAGTGATGGTCTTGTTTCTGAGAAATTCTTATAATTACTTTGCTTTTGAAAGAACACCAATTTCCTTACTGAAGATAGGATACAATTTTTGTGAAAGATGGACAAATTGAATGTGCTGGCAGACTTAATTTTGCTTTCTGAAGTGCTTTTGAACAGAAATGATGGCTTTTTCATTATGGCGATGACATAGGGATTTTTGAGTATGTGTAATTACATAAATTCAAGGGCTATTGCATTGTAATTAGACATCTATTTATAATGAAAATTCCTGTAATTTGATTTTTTTCCTATCTCTGTCAAAATCTAGTGTCTTGTTTTGATGTTTTCATCAGTTATTAAACAGACCAAAAACACAACCAAAAACCCTCCTCTGAATGCCTTTACCTTTCCACTGAATAAAGAAAGCAAATCAAAATAATTTCCAGAAGGCTGTAATCAAGACAAAGAGTGATATGTAAACAGAAACTTCATGCATGAATGTAATGGAAAAGGGGTTTTATGAATCCAGAACCAGGCTAAAATCTAGTTGTCTTTCCTACCTCCTCTGAGTTTAAAATAACAAAATAGGAAGAGTATGGATCATCATTACTTCAGACCTAAAGTAATACCAAGCATGCTAAATAAGACTGAGAGTGAAAATCACTGTAGCATTTAATGAATATAGTCTCATAGTCTCAATGAAAATGGCATCTACAATGCCTAGAAAATCAGAGGAGGTTTAAAGTAGGACATTAATAAATACTCAAAAAGAAAGAAAAATCCTGCATTTCTCTCTAATTTTTTTGTACAGACCTTTTATTATTTAATACTGGAAATCCTATTCTTTCATAATCTTCTCAGTCTCCTGAAAGTGTAAACCGTGACTCAAGACACCAGGAAAAAAAACGCAGAATCACGTATGATCTACTGCATAATTGCATTTCTTAGTGCACCTACAAAAATAACATTAATTTGTCCCTACTATGCATTAATATGTCCCTACTAAAATTGCAGCCTCCTCCCACACAACATACATCAATCCATAAACATTTCATATTCGCACTGATGTGGCTTTCCACTCAAACTCTGCACTTCAGGCTTAATTGCTTCTTTTTAACTTTTGTGTTTGCTTTTTCATTTAACCTTATAGTCCTCAAGTATGGAGTAATTTTCTTTTAGACATTCTCAATTTTAAGACATTTTAAGTAATATCATGGAGTTTATATTGCACTGGTGCAAGCAAATGGCAAGTAAAGAAGTCAAGAGCAAAATAAATTATTAATTGTATTGTTTTGTAGATATGAGAAAATTCAGTTTATTGGTTGATTAAGAGCAGAGTTCCATTTAAAAAGGGTATGGTAACTCAAAAAAAAAAACTATGAAAGGTATGAAAACACACAAGCACAAACCAAGAAGTAAAACAGGGGAAGCAAAACAATCAATTTTAAATTACTTTAATAACATTGTAAACATATGAACACATGGTGAAAGAAAAATGCTAAATAGAATGCTTATTGTGTTCACTACACAAACATAGGGAAAACTGTTCACTCCAACAGAGGAGTAGTGTTAAACACTAAAATACTTGAATCAAATTAGAGAAATGAGTTCACTGCACTAATAAGGAAAATAGGATCACTATGGATTGGGATTTCTCATCTAAGTAGGAAAGCACAGGATTTCTAAGACTATAATACTGACAGGGGGACTAGGATGATGACAGTGCCTGTGATATACTGTAGGAGACCAGGAAATCTAAGAGCAAGAAGCAAACAATTATTTCAGCCAGGTAAACTCCACAGGGGTGCACTGCTGAGGCAAAGGTTTACAATATTATAATGGATTATTTCAGTGAATCCAGTCAGAAAATCCACAGCTTGGTGTCAGCAGAAAACTTGTTGAGGGTGCCCTCAATTCCATTTTCAATGCCACTGACAAAGGTGTCACACAGTGCTGGCCCCAATACGGACCCCTGAGCACACCACTTGTCACTGGTCTCCACTTGGACATTGAGCCATTGACTACAACTCCTTGAGTTCAACCATCCACCCAATTAAGATATTCAAGACTGATTCCTGTTCTTATGACTTCCAATGGATCCTGTGTCCCCATGAAATCTGTTCCCTAAGACGTGGTGATTTTCTTAACATAAACCATCTACTGATCATACTGATTTGCTTACCCTTTATAACTGGAGTCTTTATTGATGATTTGAAGTTTTCATAGTGTCTAATATAACAAATATATACTAAATATTATTTAAATACAAAGTGAATTTCATTTTTTTCTGAAGAAATGGAATTGGTAAGATTGCAGGTCTGTGATCTTATTTTTGAACAACTCTATGGGTGTGATATGATTAAAACCTCTGCTATTAAGGGGAGAATGAGTATATCAGGATTACTTAGTATAAAATCTGTGTTTACATTCTGCTCCTTCTGTGTATTGGCTTTCATTCCTTTTAATTCTAACTCGGAGAATTATAAGAAGATAACATAAATTTATTAGTCTAAATTTTCATCTGGTTTAAATCAGCATAAGTCACTTTGAGACAATGCAGCCAATCTGTTCTGTTGGGTTTAAAAAAAAGAAAAACAAAAACCTTACAAAAAGCATAGCTATTTTTGGAAGACATTTAAATAGAAAATAGTCTGCTTCCTCAGGTATAAAACCCAGATATACTTAACAGAATAAAATTTCTTGCAGATTTATATTTGTAATTTATTCTTATGCTTCTTGATGGCTTTTTTAAAGAATAATTCTTTATATTGATCATATTTTCCATTGTTTTGCTTGATTTAAAAAATTTGTATTTTCTTTTTTTTTCTGCCTTATCTGTGCTCACTTCCTTGTGTTCCATTCTGAGGATTACTTCCCATCTATAAGTTACTTGTTAAATGGTCCCTCTCATAAATCTAGTAATACAATTCAAATCTTGTTATTGATGCAAAAAGGAAACACAATCCTACTAAATTGATTCTAATAGTTAGGTAGGACGTGCAGTGTTAGTCATAGACTCACAGAATCTTTTCGTTGGAAATGACCTTTAAGTTTATCGAGTTCACTAACTCAGTCCAAACCAGCAGCAAAAGCAGTACCTGTGAGATAACTCAACCTCAGGATGCCATTGATTCAGCATTTCTTCTTTTTTTATGATTTGTTATTTTTCTAAGATACTGCAAGAATCATTTTTATACAACTGTTTTGTTGGCATAATTAAGATTCACTTATCTTATGGTGCTGTGGCTGTTCTGCAGCTTTTCCCATGATGAACTCAATTAATTTGTGGTGTTGTCATACTGCAAATGTGTGGGAAACAGAACTAGTACTTAGCTTACATTCAGGGCTAGAGGGGAACCTAGGCTTGTACACTAGCAACCTGCTTTGGAAAATGCTGAAATGAAGACAGGTTGCACATCTGTCTTAATAATTTAGTTACTTTGGAGGTATGTTCCTTCAAAACTAGTGAGCACTTTTCATTTAGTTTTACCAATTTGCAACAGCTCATTTTTTTTTATTCTGTTCCAGATCTACTACTGTCACACACATCTGGAACAGATTTTCCTCTGTAAGGAAACCTCCCTCCTTTTTATTGACAGCCTCTCATGGTGCCACACTGGAGGGAAGGGATGCCATTCAGAGGGATCCTCATCGGCTTGAGAGGTGGGCCTGTGTGAACCTTGTGAAGGTCAAAAAGGCCAAGTGCAAGGTCCTCCACATCGGTCAGGGCAATCCCAAGCACAAACACAGACTGAGCAGAGAATGGCCTGAAATCAGACCTGGGGAGAAGGACTTTGGGCTGTATGTGGATGCAGAGTTCAATATGACCCAGCAACATGTGCTTGCAAGCCCAGAAAGTCAACTGTGCCCTGGGCTGTATCAAAAGAATGATGTGGGCAGCAGGTCAAGGGAGGTGTTTCTCCTCCTCTACTCTGGTCTTGTAAGACTTCACCTGGAGTGCTTTATCCAGCTCTGTGGACACAGACCTGTTGGAGCTAGTCCAGACAAAGCCACAGTGATGACTAGAGGGCTGGAGCACCTCTCCTTTGAGGAAAGGCTGAGAGAGTTGGGATTGTTTAGCCTGGAGAAGCAAAGGTTCCAAGGACACCTTAAAGCAGCCTGCCAGTATATAAAAGCTGGAGAGGGACTTTTTACATGGGCATGTAGTGACATGAAAATGGGGGAGTGTCTTTTAACTGAAAGAGTGTAAGTTTATATTAGCCATGAGGGAGAAATTCTTTACAGTGAGGGTGGTGAGGCACTGGAACAGGCTGCCCGGAGAAGCTGTGGATGCTCTGTCCCTGAAGCTGCTCAAAGCTAAGTTGGAAGGGGCTTTTAGCAATCTGGTCTAGTGGAAGGTGCCCCTAACCATGACAGGGGGGTTGGAATTAGCTGATATTTAAGGTCCCTTCCAAACTAAACTAACTATTATATGATTCTGTGATAACAAGTTGGACTAGATGATTGTTGTAAGTCGCTTCCAACTGAATTTTTCTATCAAAGAACTGCAGATCTTGAAAAGCAACCTTGTTTACATTTTTGCCGTGCATTGACACGTATTTGCAACCCAACATGGTATTAATGTCCTACCCAATTCCTTTCATGAAGGTTGTGTACAGGAGAAATCTACTGCAGACATGCAAACAAAAAGAAAACGTGGAGGGAATTTTTAGCTCAAATAAAGCAAGCAAAGACAGTAACATTATTTTTAATACTAAGTATGGCAACCAAAGTTGAACACTAGTATGAAAAAATAAAATTCCAACAACATTATAAAATGGATTAGAATCCTTACTTTAAAAATTCCTGCAATACATGTTTCAGGTCAAAATGCTAGTGAATAAATGGGGTATTTAAACAGAACCTTGTTAGAAAAATGTGATGCAGCAGAGTCAGGTACATATACCAGATTATATTAAAGGTTTATGTGTGGCTCACACAGTCAGTAAAACAGGAACTATTTATCTAATACCTGTCATTACTGCAGACCTACCACCTGTTCTAACCACTCCAAGTTTCTGTATTAGCCAAAACTGAAGTCTGATATTTGAAAGGAGTTTGAAATGGAAAAGCACATGTTTAAGTTGCAGAAGGAGGGTCAGTACAGCTTGTTTTTAGTACAGCGTAAAATACACAAGCAATTAGGTTTTTTCTGTTGGGTCCTGCTGAAGCTTGCATGTAAGTATATATTTAGAAAATTTAAGTTACTTTAGTTGAAAATTCTTGGAAGATGTTCCGAGGGACATTTACCCTGTACATAATGAATGTACCCTACTAAATAGTGTGGGACCTATAAAAAAAGACCTAAGGAATTCAACAGGCTTGAAACCCACCATCCTGAACACTTAAGAACACATCAGACACTTGACTAAAGGGATCACTGGATGATACAGGATCTGCTTCCCTAACTGTGATTCCTAACTATGTGGTTCAAACACCGCATTGCTATGTTAAATAGGATGTTCATAACCTCAACTATTTAAAGTTCTATTATCTCAAGCAAAGAGGAATATACCGGAAGAAACACATGACTTAGGTAACAGCAAGAACCTCTAGTCCCACCTCCACAAACACCAGTGTATGAGACACGCAAGTTGACTGTGCTTCGTGTCTGAGCTCTGTCTCTCTGCTCCACAACAAAGAGAACACAGACAGATTTCATTGGCACTTCTAAAAACACATTAGCAAGTACAATTTTCTGGGTAACTATAAAGCCAGTGGACACTGAAAGAAAAAAATAAACAACTACTTGAATATACTGCAGACACAACCAAATGTACCTACTAAGAAACCAACTAACAAAAAACCACCTCCTCAATAAAAAAGCTTAAACAAAACATAAGATTTAGAATGGAAGACAGTATTATCAGTGTTCATAAGGACACTGGCATATCTATACTGGTAATACTGATTTCAGTTCAAAGAATACTACAAAAACCCCCAAATTAACCCCAAAAAACCCCAGGAAGAACACAAAAATAACAGAAGGAATTCGGACAAGAATTTTAATACAATTTAAAAAATACAAGGAAAGGTATAGAAAAAAAATACCATATAAAAGAGAAAAAAGCCTTGGAATCTGTAACTTAGAAAGGAGGTAACAATGTGGCTTTATAAAACAACAAATGATGCAATGAAAATACACCCTGCTGCTATGACTCAGAAACAGTAAATTCCAATGTGCAAAAAGAAATGTTAAACCCCCCCCCTTTTTCTCAGCCTTGCAGTGCTTGTCTTGTTTATCAGGGGCTGAACATGGAGCTCTTCAGATATCACATATCAGAACTTTTATGAATGTTACCAAACGTGTATCAGAAAACGTAAGTAACATCACTCAATATCCCAAAAGTCTTTTGTTTCTCCTTATGATATATCTAAGGTTCTCACCACACTCAAGACAGACACAATCATATCTGCTCCTTGAAACTGTATCCTGAATTTTAGCCAGTTTCTTCACTATGCTTGCTTAGGCAGAATCCATCAAATATGGACTATTGAGGGAACACTGTCAGCTACTTGTGCACTGTCAATCTGTGGGTCTCAGTCTTACCCTTTCTATCAGTCACACCGTTCTCCTTCACACAAAAGAACTAAGAAGTAACTTTCACCATTTCTTCATTTTCCCCCCTGCACTCAACTTAGCAGAGTAATTTCATGTAAATCAAGCCTCACAAGCAGTGAATGGGAGAACCTAACATGAAATTTTCTTTAGTAAGCTGATTATTCTGTAAATGCTACAGATTCTTGCCTTTTTCACTGTAGAATGAGTTATCAACTCAAATCAGAGGCTGAATACACGAAAAATGAACTGGTTTGATCCAGTGCAGCCATTTCTGTTCTTGTGCCTGGAAGGACTTAAATACCTTCTCCTAAGGAAGCAGAACAGTTTTGTGTTAGCGACCATGTGCCTCAGTATAAATCCTAAGCAAAAAGCACTGAAATAATCATCTCCTTGGATATGAGCCTGTTAACACCCTTAAAAAGCAGAACTCATAATCCAAATGATCCTCTGTGTGTTCTTCTCAGGTTGAAACAGGATGAACATTATTACTCTAAAAGAATGTAACATCTCTCAGTGGAAGCATCATCAGTATTTACTCAGGTTTTATCAAGATTGCAGACTTGAAATGGAAACAGCAAAGAATGTTAGCAAATCGGTTGAACCTTTTATCTGAATTTTTCTACAAACAATTTTCTGGATTTGGTTCTATCACTTCTGAAACACCAAACTAAAATACTGGTGCTTTAAATAAAAGTAGTAATGGAAAATAAGCATGTTTTGCATTGTTTCACCAAATAATACGGAAAAGTGCACAGCACTTACTAAGAGATCAGAAAACCCAATAGGCACTGAGGCTTCCATAAATACCCCCTGTCTTAAGGTCTTTGAAAATGAAGTAATCAGGTAGTATGTCATGCACTTCTGTCAAGTATCACAGAGCTTCCACATTAAGTGATTAAGCCAAACTACTTTGGTTCTGAAACAAAACACCTTCACTATTTACAGAGAGAGGAGAGCTGTGAGAGCCACTCTTCACCTTCCCTCAGTGCTGAGCTGTAACTTCACAGATCCATAGGTCTGCAGCAGCCTCCTTGCTCTCTGAGCTAAGATGTGAACAAGCACAGGAGAAGGCACTCAGCTACTCCTCACTACTTGAAAGTCATTTGGTGTCTTGTGGAAGATGAAGTGAGCCATAGGGGAGCACCCTTAGCACAGTCTAACCTTGCATGCTGCTTGAAGGATCACAGTAAGCCTCAAGACAATATGATTAACTACTGCTGCTGCCAGACAAATTTAAGGAGGATATGAAGTCTGAGGTAGTGCTAACAGTCTTACAGTTTAAGTTTTGGGTTAATTCTCCATCTAAGTTTAAACTGGATTGTAAACTGAAAATCAGTATGTAAACCCTACACATGCAAAAAAAAAATCCTTACAGTGAATTGATTTAAAGAATATGCACAGATCTTAGAGGCTAATGCTGGCTCTTTTTCTATTTGTTTTATTATTTTGTATATAAAACACATGTAATATAAATACTAATGGGGCAAACAAAAGTAAAAAATGCACCCAATTATGCAGAGGAACACAAATATCTTGATGTAAACATTTTGCAAAATTTTCTACAGAAAAAAATGTAGTTAGTTTCAGGAAAACAGGGCAAGCAATTTGCAAAAGCTTAAGGTACTTCTGGTTAGTTGTTAAGAGTAGTGTCCTTGATTTCTGTTAGCACTGTCTACCTATTGCTACTTATTATTACAGTGACACAAAAATAGGTACTACAAGTACGTTCAATTGTTCACAGACAGTTACTGTGCCTGACAGTCTTTCACTTAAAACTGATGGGCAACAGGATATTGCTGTATGTTATTCTTTTAAGAAGTCACACATTTATTGGTAAATATACCCCCCAAAGCATTTTTATTTCATAACCTGAGTAAGTGTAGTCAAGGTGAGCATTTCACTCATCATAGCCTGTTCAGAAAGTGGTTTATGGCTACTAAGTTGCCCTCTAGGGAAACTAAACTCTTAATGTTTAGTTTTAGACCAGGAGTCTAAAGGTAAATAAGAAAAAAAAAAAAGCATCCAACATACAGATTTGTATATTTGGGTTATGAACAGTGCACCAAATTCAAAATATTACAATGCTGTGCAGAAATAATTACTACAGTGTTTTACTATAAACAGAGAATCTCATAACAACAATGGAATTCATGTTCCATAATCTATGGGTATGTAATTCACATGCAATACATTTGAGAAGAACACTGGATTAAATTAGAGCTTGCTTTTATTTATCTTAATTAAAACTACAATTCTCTGTTCAGCCCTTTGACAACAGCAGCCTAAGCATCCGAGGTTTTCCACAGTCTCATTTTTTTTCTGCGGTTTTGCTGTCAATTTATGACAAATGTGAACATTTTTATTTGGTATAACTGTTCTTGTATTTTACAGCGCTGTCAATATCTCTATATAAGATGAAAGAGGACGAAAAATCAGACATGAGTGGAGTACTGTAGGGTCTAGTTCTGGTTTCCTCCATAATGACATCACATAATTAACCTGACTTTACAGTAATATGTTTCCAATGACTACTCCTGAATTCATGTCTGAATTTTATCAAATGAATTAATTGTCTATGGTACAATGTATTTAGAATAGACAGGCCAAAGTTCTACCAGTAATTTAAAATGGAATGAGAAAATCATATTTGCCAGCATTTCACATGGAAGAAAAGGTACATATTAAACAGGTTGGAGTTCCTGGACACACGGTTTTGGGCCATGCACAGATGGCCTGCTGTAAATCGACAGCATTAGAAGCATCTTAAGACTTGTTATGCGCTCATGGATCAGTTGCCCAGCACATGCACAGGGGAGGTGACATATCCTGGATTCACCCAACTCACTCCATGAGCGAGGAAAGGTTGATCTGCCTCTTTGTTCACAAGAAAAACAACTGGATTACAGATTGTCCTAGACAGCGGCAGGGTAGTAGATAACTTGCAGTAATTTAACACTGTTAAGTTTAAAGAAAAAAAGAAGATGGATTCCACTTATTGTTTTCTAAATTAGTAATAGATAGTCAAGGTTATTCATACTACTGAGCTCTAATACAGGATAGACCAAGAGAAAATAAGGACAGATTTATTGGTACAAAATTAGGAAAAAATGCCAGCAGAGGAAGAAGATTAAGGTGGAGATGATAAATTATGAAAAGTATTCAGCTCTGTACATGACCTGAAAATTGAAAGTAATAAATTAATAATAAAAGAAGAAATGGGAATGAGAATGTTTTGGGAAGGTACAACATGTTTCCTAATCCTTTTACTTTGCAAATTAATGCTCTGTTACTCTAAGCATGTTTGGATCATAGTGGATTTTTCTCCAAGGACTAAAGTCACAGTCTTTTAAGCTAACTGCTGCATGTAATTGTAACAACTTTGATGTTGTTATGATCTTAAATATTTATGTATTAAATATTTAAGTATTGAATGCAGCCTCATCTCTAACTTTTCTACTGCGCAGTTATTTAGGCGTTATTGCGTAGTTTTCTATTTTGCATAGTTAAGAAGGCTGACATCATATTCAACTCACAGAAGAGGCCAATTTTTCACTGTCCTCTTGCTTTATTTAATCCCCTAATGTTCTGACAGAAATACCTGATCAGGAGAGTCCTTCAGAAATGAAGTTATGAAATCAGGTCAACTTCAAGTTTTCTGTAATGGCTTTAAACATGCTGCAAAATGCCTGAACTCTCTCTAGTAAGAAGCATCTCACACACAGAATTTTTTTGGAATTTTGATGAAATGGTAAAGACAGTCATTTTGTGAAAAAACCCCACCACTTCTTTTAGATAACCAGGTAAAAAAAGAATGAAATGCAGAATTGAAAAAAATAAATCAGTGGGATGGCAGAAAAGAATAATCAAAATTAACAAAATTCATTGTTTTTGGCATGTTTTGATTAACCTCTGAAAGAAAAAAACCCCACTAGGAAAGAAAATATATTGCAAGATAACGTTAGAAGTCAAATCCTTATCCTAATCAGATGTGCCTCATTTCACAGTTGGCTTCAGTTACTCCCTTCTCAGTACATGGGACAGCACCACTATTGAAAAAGGTTCGTCTGGCATTATCTGCAGATAAACTAACAGGGGTTTTTAATTTTTGTTAAATAGGCCTGTAACACAAGAGATACTGATAAAGAAAAATACAGCAGCTCATACACTTAGATTAACAATTAAAACCTAGGGCTAATTAGGAAAGACATCAAATCACCTTTGATGTTATGTGACAATGTAGAAAACAAAAGCACAATAAACTTCAGAGACCCTGCCAAAGCATGTAAAATTTAGTTGCTCTTTCACTCATTCTTATTTGTTATAAAGATTTAACTAATGTGTTACATTCTGGTTTGTTTTTGAAACAAAAAGTAAAAATAATTTAGCGTTTTAGCAGAAAACAATTAACTTCTAAGAGCAATATAAATAACTTTGTCAACTTCCTACTCCACCCAGCAATTAAGCTTTTTCTCTTGCATTAATTTTTCTCACTTCCATTTGGATTTTCATTCTTTTAGATAAGAAAAGCTGGGATGAAATAATACATCCATGTTGCAGTGTACTTTTGTGACACATTAATTGTTTCCTACTACTGAGGAACAACACTGTGCTGGAAACAGTTGACAACTGTTCTGCATCTCAGGGCTCTATAAACTTTGTTTCTTATCCCTGAGAAATTAAGGTATTTTGATACTGGTATATTTTTGTGTGAATTTTCAACAAAGATAAAAAAGACAGAGTTTGTTATACTTCGATTCTTTTCCTCATTTCATAGATTACAGAAAAACTTTTCTATTATTTAATTTTATATAAAGATTTTACTTACACAAATGGAGTCTTTTAATCCATCTAACTGGGAAATGCATTCACTTCTTAGAATAATCCAGGTCTGATACTTACATCAGGCATACTGCACGTATGTTTTTGCCTGTGCATATCACCCTCACTCCTGAGCGACACCTGCACACTGAAGAACAGACAGATCTTGATCCCTGATAAGGTCACAGGGACTTAGCTATAATATAGCCTTGCTTAATCCTCATTGGTTTTGCCTACTGAGCACAAGGCTGTTTCCTTGACAACACAGCTGCAGTTACCACAGCATCCAAACACATATGTGATGTCCAGGTTTAGGGTATATCCCAGAGGAAAATCTGTAATTTAAAGCTATTTCCTACAGGTCATTGTAGGCTAAAAATAAAAGCAGTTAAGATCTTCTGCACACTCTGTTAAAGACATTCCCTATATAGGTTGGCCACTCCTGAAACTCAGTTCTTGTCTTAGCACACAGAGCAAAAGTCACAGCAAGAAGCCATGGGATGTAAGGGCACTACTGAGTGTTTATATAAATTCCTATTAAATGGGAAATACAACATGAGACAAAGCAAAAAAAATACCATTTGAAAATTCAACAGGTGGCCAATAGGCTAGCACAGAAAGAGAGGGAGTATAGGGGGTCCAAAGTGAAAGGCTTGGGAACAAGTTTAAAGGTGGATACAGAAACAAGATGGTGACAAACTACACACTGCAGCAACATTTTATATAAATACTATGGAAGAAGGCTATGTTTTTCAAAGTTCAAAAAAGGCAAATTACAGTAATTAAGATAAAGTGTGACACAAGAGAAAACAAACCTATCTGTATGTGAATAAGGAAGGTTCTATTTTAGAAATACTCTTCAGTAAGTATAGAAAAAAGAACTTAAGCAGTAAATCTAGCCAGACTTTGTACTTCACCAAAAGCTCGCAGCACTACAATGCATAGAATAGATCCTATTCAAAATGAACTTATTGCTTCAAATTTGTTCGATACAGACAGGGTAGCTTTCTAGTGGCAGCTTTTTTACATGACCACATATCAACTAATCTAATATGAAAACAAAACACTGTTAAAAATCTTTCTTGTGTGCGCATGGGCCAATGTAACAGAAGTGCGCTACGTGCTCAGTGCATGTTTTAACCCAACTTGCACCAGGCAAATTCAGTACTAGTAACTGAAACTTTATATGAGATGTTCACTGAGTGACTGTAGTTGAGATGAAGCAAGACTGATGTTAGGAATGAAGCAGAGACTAGCTTGACCTCATGGTTATTGGACGCGCAATACCCGAGCCTGAGTAGGGCACTGCAATGGACCTTCCAATAACACTCAGAAGAGAAGGATTTAATCAACTGACAAGACAGTTTGTTTCTTAGCAACACAGGTCACCAAGAATACATCACTCTACTCATATAGCTGATTTCCTATTGAATATGGTTAAATTTCAGTTTTTCTTTTCAAATATCTCAAGTGTACAAGCTCATATAATAAAAAAGATCAGGTCAGCACAGCTATGAACATAATCCCCCATGATATTGAACTTCCATCTTCAAGAACAGTGGAGCTGAAAATGTAAAAAAAATACTGTGGGAGGGGATTGGGAAGGCTTTTTATTTGGTTTTGTTTAGTTAGTTTTGGGTTTAAACTCTCAACAAACATTGATGAAGAGTTCTTCATCTGTCTGGCCCATATTTGTCAATTTAGCCCTGGGAAGTTGGAAAAACTATGAATTCTGCTGCTTCCAGAAAAAAACCCCATAGAACGTATGATCTGACTACAGACTTCATATTAAATAAATAACTAATAAACTGGGACTTTTGAAAGAATGCAGTGAGAGACAAATATCAATTTTCTTAGATACAAAGATAGTACAGTGATAAGCAGGATGTAGTAGGCCTAGTAACAAAAGTTAACAAAAGTAAGAACATTTGTTGAATACTGTTTGTACTTTAGTCTCTCCATGTTTCAGCGTTTAAAACTCAAAAATTTCTGTAAACTTGTCAAAACTTAGTTTGACTAAAATATTACCTAAGCAAAACTGTTAGTAAATAATTATTTGCTCATTTAAATTCTGAGAAAGCTGTTATTTACACAGGTGACTGAACCACACAAAATGTGCATATTGCGAATCTAAGACATTGAAGAGATATTAAGGGGCTTTTGGAAAATGACAGGCTGTTTAAAGTATTGCTAAAAAGAGTGCCTGTAAAGACTATGAGCATCTTGCATTACCAGCGCTCTGTGAAATCATGGTTATAAAATATTTTGTAGATTTTAAAAATTATGTTAATACACAACAAAACCATTAATTAGCCATTTTAAACTGTAATGGGGAGCCCCTGGTGGCCTAGTGGTTAGAATGCGGCGCTTTCACCGCTGAGGCCCGGGTTCGATTCCAGCCAGGGACACTCCCCGGGCAGGTGGAGCTCGTTAGCCCTGTAAGGCAATCCACCTA
>JAWMRA010000090.1:58368042-58390246 GCA_035584735.1 Pseudotriccus pelzelni | reverse complement strand
GCAGGCTGGAAGGTGTAAAGACCTTCCCCGGATCTTCGTTCGCGAAGACTGGCCATTATTTATAAACTGTAATGATGCAGAAGTAGGAGTCTCATCTAGGAATTAGATTTTTTATAAGAAATACAACCACATCTAGAAAGATCGCTAATGCTGTTAGACAAAGATGTACTTACAATAAAAGCCCAGAGTTAATTCTTAGAAATTTTGAAACAGATGACAGCTGCAAATACAGTTGTATTGACATAATTTGTTTTACATCTGTATCAAACTAAAAAAAAGGATTATAGTTATGAAAGGAAGCCAATTTTCATAGCTATCTCAAAATTTAATTAATTAGTTACTTTTCATAACTACCTTTCCAGCTGAAAAGCAGAGAAAGAAATAACTACAAATGCTTAAAAAAGAATAATGACGGATGTGACAAATCTAAACTTAAAATTCTTTTAAAATAATGACTAATAAGTAAAAAAGAAAGATTTCAAGTTCATTCCTTTTGGAGACTAGTATATATTGGGCAAGGTAAAAGCAAAGTTAAATGGATATAGGGCCTTCTGCAACAGAAGAAGGAATAAGAAAGAGGAAAAGACACTAATCAAAAAGAATACAAGCATACTCAAGGTTAGTTCATGCTTAACAGCAAGATTCTCACATGGTAGAAAATGTTTAAACCTACTCTAGTGGAACCCCACATCCCTAAGTTCCTACAATATTCATGTAAAAAAGATTAAAATTATGTAAAATATATCTGTACTAATGTTTATATATGGAAAACAACCAAAGTTATACTAAAAACCAAGTTACAAATAAACTAACATACTGACCACAACTGCTATTTTATTGCATTGAGGCCCTTAAGTGAATGACTTTCCTAGCACATATTGAGGTAACTGCTTTCAAATATGAGCTTTTCAGGATTCCAAATCCATTCCCCTCTTTTTGTCTTAAACAACTTATTTGTGCCCTATCTTTTGCAGAGTCCTACCAACCGAGGTAACCAAGAAATTCCTCTGAAAATTCTATTACCTGTTTCCTTAAGTTACCATAAATGTACGTTAATCATACTGTAACACAGATCAGTTGAAAGATAATATTTGCAAGACAGATTCTCTGCTAATACTGTATTAATGTGGATACTGAACCAAAACTTGTAAGACTTTACTGTTTCATACAGAGAATTAAATGTTTCTTTTCTTCTAAGGACTCTGTTTCATTTCTCTCCATATTCTCTAGATCTTATATATCGGAATTTTTTATTTCTTCCCTATGAAATCACTTTTTCCCTGGATTCGCTAGTTAAGAGATCCTTCCAGATCACTGGGACATAAACACTGAAATAATAATTTGACAGCTCCAAAAAAATTAAATTATTTAAGCCACACAAGGTTACAGAACTGAAGCCAGTAAGAACATTTACTTGGTAAATGCTTAAAACATTGTAAAACCATGAAGTAACAATGCGAAAAAAGTAACAATAAGCAGTCTCACATACCTCAGGCTTAGGTCAACCACAATTATTTGTAAAACATATTACAAATCTAACTAATAGTTTTAGCTGAAAAAGTAATGAAGTAACGTTTCATTTAACATTTTTTTTCCAAACATCTTCCATGTACTAAATTAACTTCAATTGTAAAATTAAAGTTTTCATCACAATTGTTAGGGAATTTAAGGCAAACAAAGCCTTCTTAAAAATATAAAAAATAGTACATTTTCATTGTCTACAAAGGCAAAAAGAGGCAAAATGCGTAAATGACATACATCATGTCGCACAGGCAGGGGCCTGGGGGAGTAGAAGGACTTGTTTCACACTTCTTGTTTCAAAAACTCTATGTATTCTTTCAGGCTCCAGTATCTGAAAGGAAAGCTAAGCACGGGTTAAAAAGGGACCAGTAGACACAGACACTAAATTCAGACCTAAAATTTTCTATTTCCTAAAATCTGATGTAGCTTTCAGCATTAGATAATGCAATTTTTAATGTGATGATAGATTTTTCATTTTGTCACACTAAATGATCTCTTTCCAAGTGTGTTGAGGTAATTACCAGAATTTAATAGCAAAATGAAACAACCAAATTGCAAGCATCTCCATGTATCTGTTGAACAAATTTTCAATCACTGCAGTTCCAATTTCGATTTTTGTATTATAATTATCCTTCATTACAGCCACTACTTTCAGACATTCAAGTAATTTTCAGTAATCTTTATTGTCTTACAGTAGTAATTCACGTTTAACTATCTGATTGTCTGTTCCTTTTTTATACTTTTCCTACATGATAGTATTTTTTGGACTGCAGAGTTAGGAAGACATTTAATGATTTGTCCCTTTTCATCAAATGAATGACGACTGACAATGCAGTCAGCACATCATACAAGGAAGCACAGATATCTAGTGGTATTTTTTGACCTCACCGTTCTCCCAGTAGATTGAGTCTTACAAAAACAGTACTGGCAGAGTATCAAACTCTTCATCTATGGAATATGCCATTTAAAATTTGTAAAATTTCAACAGCCTTCTCAATGCAAATAGAGAAATAAACTCTACATGAAGTCTTGGATAGTTTGTTTTGTTTTCATCACCTGGTACTGTTCTAAGTTTGAAATGTTTTCTAAAATGATTAATTCGATCAACTGGAGACACACTCACTTGATCTATCACATTTTACAGACAGTATAAGACTTTGTGTAGATTATATTTCTCCATTTGCATCTAGAAGGATGATGAAATTTTACAAGTTCTAAATGGCATCTACCTTTGCTGAAGAGTTTGAGAGTCTCCTGAACCTGCTTTTAAAAACAAAATAATTGTTTACACAATGAACACATTTCAACACAGTGCAACAAATCTATTACATTTTCCTACTTCGAAATGAGTTTAAACTGCATAAAACATCTTTTTTTCTTTTTCAGAACTAAATAATATAATGAAATTCCATCCCAGAAAAATTATACTTGCAGCAATCTCAATGCTGCTAACTTAGAAACAAAAAGGTTATACTGAGTTTATTAGTTAAGCAGAATTCAATGTTTGAAAAGACCAGGAACTGGCTTTTTCCTAGGCAGTACACTCTCAGAGAACAATTATTCATAACAAATTTGAAGACAAAGTCTGCCAAAATGAGCAATACTGAGAGAATGAAAGAGCAAAAATACTTTTTTTTTCTTTTTTAATACTGGAAATTGTAAGCAAAAATAGCTAATAGCTGGATAATTACCTGATAATCTCTGGATAGGAATTTCCTGGTCAGAAGCCTTCACATTAGTTACAATCAGAAGTAAGACAGATCACCAAGAATAAAAAATACTTAAAATGAACTATTACAGATGCAATCCTACATGTTTTTAAAATGTGGTGAACCAGTGTATTAGCAATACCCCACTTTAGACAGCACAGTTGTTCATCTTGCAGTGACATTTGATGTAACTCAGTGGCCAGTCAGTTCCATCTACTAACCAAGAACATTTTATCTAGTGCTTTGTATTTATTTTTTCCTGTGTACTACTGCCTTCTAGGTTCCAGGTTTCTACGTTACCTTCAGAACTGTCAGTTTTCATTAACAGATTACAGTCACAGTTCAGTGACCTTAAATGATATTAAAGACCTAATGAAAAATATAAGCCTGTATGAATGGTTGAAAAACCTCCAAAACAACCGACCCACAAACAGCTTTTTCTATTTTGCTGACTGTGTACCAACTAATTTTTTGCAATCATGATGTCCTTACTGCCTGTAAAATAGCGATAGAACCAGAAAGACGTGATCTTCCAACAATACATTTGCTTCCTGCTTTAGTCCTCTGAATGTTGCTAGATAGAGAGGTCATCCTTTCCGAAGCAGAAGGATAAAAAGATTTACAACTGGTCAGTAGCTATCTCATCTGTAAGAAGCTCTGTGGGCCTAAAGGCAAGACACAGAGTGATAAAGTATACGATGTAATAAGAAATACAGGATTCTCAACATGAGGGAAAAATCAAATTCTAAGGTTAGTTAAGAAAAAGAAACTCTTATTACTCCCATAAGTTAATCACAACAGGTATCATAAGGAAATACATTGCTTTCATGGTCACTTTGCATAGGCTGTTCTATATCAACCTCCACAACACCACCAATCTGTCTCTTACCTCCCTTTCTGTTATTGTTGCCTACATCCTTTCTCTCTGATTAGCAAACCCTAGCTTCTGCATTCTTCCAAGTTCTATCAGCGCTGCCATTCTCGCAAACCAAGTGACTTTCTATCATCCTCCTGCTTCCTGCTGTTTCCTGTCCCTCACATGGCTCCCAATCCTAACTTGATTCACTCTGCTCTTGAAATCATCTTCCCAGTTGCATGGAACCTGTTTTTGAGACAGAAATGCTATACTTGTAATGGAAAGTGGCTTAACTTTCACTTTTTAGATATAAAGTGGCAGGATACCTTCTGCCTTGTATATTAACTTTCATACATGCAATACATATATTGTACCGTATCGCACTACAGGTCCTTTTCATAATTTTTCTTCTTTATTGAACTGTAGGAAGACATGCAGCTTTTAGCAGGCCTGAATTTTGCAAAGGTTATTGGCAATGTCTGAGTCAACAAAACTGCACTTCCAGAAGACGTGACTTCCCTGTCATGGAGATCCTTTTATTGGAAGTAGCACTCACTACCTTGGAAAAATGATGGAAAACATTAACAGAAATAATACATTAATGGGAAAACTCAAAGAAGGAAAAAATGAATAAGCACCTCCTTGAATCTTTGTGATGGGTACAAAAGAGCATATTTGCCATCCCTTGTTGTCACAAAAAGTATTTAATAATTTATCATATCAACTGGCTAGAACATACCTCGGGACTTCTATTCCCCAGGGAAATAAAATTTTGACTCAGTCTGGTTCAAGACTGATCACATTAGTTAAGACACGTCATTGTGATGGCTAACAGCCAAACTTCTGTCCCAATCATACACTCAGAAGTGTAATGATGATGGATCTGCTGTGTAATTCACCCACAAACTGTCACTATTTGATTAATCTATTGTGATAATTATTAATGCAAATAATACTATCTGCAAAGACAGATATGCATAGTTTTTGTCACTCTTGTCTCAGAGATCATAGAAGCTCATTTAATGGAAAACAAATAATCAAAGGCAGTGTGATTACATCTGCACAACTTTTGATAACTGGCTGGTACATTAAATCTGCTGCATATTTCAAACAGCAAATTAATAAAGATGATGGAAAAGGTGCAGCTGTTTGTTTCACAAGCAAATCTATGTTTAAATGTAATAAAGGATTTAAACTAATATTAGTTTTAATATTAACTGCCACAAAGCTTTAGCCTAATTAATGGCTGAAGAACAATTGACATTATCTACAGATACTATTGATATGATTATTATATCAATAACTTGTACTAAAATTGCTGGAGAGGATTAGTTAAACGATACGATTCTTCCACATTCCCTTTTTGGTTCTATTTTTACTCCAAGTAGATTTAAATAAGGCAAAAGGAAGGAGTTGAATTTAGGAAGAAAGCTATGGCTGTACAAAGTAAACCGGATCACATATAACAAAACCATTACTGGTTTTACATACACCTCTTCAGGTTTTCAGAGCTTTCAAAATAACTGTCTGAGTAAATTCAGTTCAGCACCTAGATGATACTTCAAAAACGTGTCTAAGTCTTAAGAGGCATCTGCTCAGAACACAGTGTACCCATACATTGATACATCTCTTTAAAATCCAGACCAAATACTTCAAGGATTGAGATTGTTATCATGGTGCTTTCCTATTTTCAATTTGGTTTTGACTCCGTAATTGCAAAGATAATTTCTTCAGGTCACTGAATCTCCTCTGATTCCAAGAACAAGATCTCATCACATACAGGGAACAGTCAGAAATACAGCAGCAAGGCAGAGGCAACCAAAACTCTATAACTAAAACATCGCTCAAAGCCATTTAGACCTGACCATCAGAGTATCAAATCACCGTCTTTGGTGATGCAAATGAGAAGTAAGGGGAGTGAATACAAATTAAGTGTACTGACTTCTATTCCTGTATCCAATTATTTATCTTTTCATTCTGGGCGTTGTATGTCTGACAGGAATATTACTTCCAGTGACGGAGGAAGGTAAGCACTGAGGGGAAGAAAGGCATTTTGTTTAGTGTTTAAGAAGTACTACTTATGTCTTTCACACTCCTTAGAGGCTAATCCAGTTGTCTTACTGGTATACTATTCCTTATTAATTTAGAAAAGGCTCATTTTTTATGTCTGTGCCTGTAGCAAGATTTCCCTTGATTTAAAAATCCTGTATCTTACTTCAGAAAATAACTTATTAACAGACAGCATAAGTCTGTTCGAAGTTCACACCATCTCTTAGAGCAGGTTATTCTGCTCATACAGTTAAATTACACTGTACCAAGTAATTTCTTATCGGCTTACAAACTTAAAATATTTAAAACACAGTAGAAGCCATTATTTCTTTCCCAATATCGCTACAATATTATTCAAAAAAACGAGCCAGAAAATAAGCAAGCAGATTTTTACATCAGTTGAAAATTAATTTTTCCTTTCCAACATTATTGCTCTTTCCTCTTTTGACAAAAGTGAAGATAAAGATTTTCTCCCAGGGCCAAGAAAAGTAATTGAAAGTTGCATGTCAATCCCATTTTAATTTCTTTAAATGTATGTTTTTAAGTATGTCTTTCTTATGCAGTAAGCAGAAATCATTAAGTAAGTGCGGTGGTACATCCCCCTGCTGCCTTCCCCTCAGGCCACACTCTGATCTCAGAAATGCTCATTAGGCCTCAACCCTGACAAACAACACCAGCATTAGGCCTTTCTCGAGCTTTTCAAAAACACACTCTGCTCCCAGGAACTAGTGCAGTCTAACAGCTCCTGTATTTAACAAACAGCCTTGGAAACTTATTTTTCTTGCCTGAAACAACATATTTGTAACCAGAGAAAGTTACTGACCCAAATCTTGGCCAAGATGAAAATTATTATGACTTAAGCTAATTCTCTTGTGACCTTATAAACAGTAGTCCTAAGTGAGACCCTTCTTTCAGGAGGATTTTCTTCACAGAGAGGGCTGTTAAACATTAGACAGAACTGCCCAGGGAGGTGGTGGAGTCATCCTGGAAGGTATTCAAGATACGACTGGATGTGGCAGCACTCAGTGCCAACGTCTAGTTGACAAAGTGGTGATCGGTCAAAGGTTGGACTCAATCTCACGGGTCTTTTGCAACCTGAATGATTCTCTGACTGAGCTCTCCTGGCCTGCAGTGACCTGTGACCAGCTTCTCCCTGGGACAACTCTCAGAGCCAGCAAACTCTCAAGTTTGCTCTACTTGAAGGATAACCAAATGCCTATGATGGATCCTGGGCTGATAGTCCCCCTTCTCAAGCCTCAACTCTTTGTCCATTGAGCAGACACAAAGGCATCCAACAAGAATACTTCGTGAATTCAAGTGGAATTTTTCACAGGTGAATACCTTGTACATACTCATTCAGGTCTCTGTGCCTGCAAGTGTGAATAAGCTAAAGCAAATGTACCATAATGTTGCTCTCCTAGATTCTTAAGTACTTTAGATTTGTAAGTTAGGCCTACAATAGAGTTACTATTGTGCCTGCAGTAAATTCTACAAAAACTTTTGTTAGATTGTTCAACTACAGATAATGCTGTTAAGGCCTAAACTGTGGATCAAGTCTGAGGCTAAGTTTGACAAGTGGTCGACTCTGAATCTTGTGACTCAATGGGAGTGCCTCCCTTTGTCCTTTTCATCTTTATCCTTTCCTATCCTTACCCTTTCTCCATTCCCAGTCTCCATGTAGATAATTTTTGGTTGATTTTAGTTTTAGATTGAATGATTTTAGGTTCTAGTCCAATTTCTCCTCTGTGTGCTTTAACCATCCAGCAAGTAGAGTGAACCTTGCCAACAAACTGTCACACTGTCACTTTAATATTAAACCTGCTTTTGCTGATACCTTTGCTGGTGATTCTTTGAGCAACCTTAAAACACTCATTCACAACAGTAAGGTAGTAATGATGAGTATTTTCTCACAACTCTAAGGTTGTGAGATATGTGTAATATTACGTATGTATATACATGAGTTATATATGTTTGCATAGATACAGATAAACATACCCATTAAAATATATTCACTAAATTTTATTCTAAAATACTGAAAACGTTTACACACGTGATCTATCAATGTTTAAAAAACCCCAACCACTATGCAAATACACATTTGCCTTTACAATCAGATGAACTGCTTCCAAAATTTAATGTTAAGTGTGCAAAAAAGCCCACATTCTTGCAGAAACCAGGCAGTTCATGTACTTTCCATTACAGAAAAGCACACAAAATACCACCAAGCAAAACTATGTCAAAATTATGTTAAAACATGTCTATGCATGATAACATTTAATTTAGCACTTGATCTAAAATAATTCAAAGGAAATTCAGAAACTTAAGGTATATACAATAAGTAATTTAACAGCAAAAGTACAGGTAAAGTTTTAAAGGCTGTATAATGGAAAAATACTCTTACAGGCTGACTGAACTGGGATCAAAGTGAGAAGTAGGCAATACGCAAGAAGGGAAAGAATAGGAGAGCACTAGACTGATGACACTCTTATAGTTTGGTTTCTTTTACAGACTAACTTAAAATCAAGGAATACAGCTTTAAAAGACTGTAACATCATAGTCACTTCCAATGATGTAAGACAATTCAATATCAAATATTCAGAAGACATTCCTGAACTAAGAAAAACTTGGCATTCACTGTATTTAGAAAAAAAGACGAAGAATTTTGATGAATTTGCACTGAGAGGTTGTGGATGCCCCATCCCTGGCAGTGTTCAAGGCCAGGTTGGATGAGGCTTTCAGCAAGCAGGTCTAGTGGAAGGTGTCCCTCCTGCCCATGGCAGGGGCTTGGAATGAGATGATCTTTAAGGTCCCTTACAACCCAAAGCATTCCATGGCTCTATGAAATCCCACCAAACATACTAAAGTTAAGATCAAAGAAAAGGTAGTTAGGCAAAACCACCACAGCATCTCAGTTATGTAGCAACAAATACGATCTACATTGGCTGAAAATGCTAGTTTAAATTGGTGATTTCAGAAATTGCTCCTCAGTTGTATGATAGACTACACGCCATTTTTGTAGGGATGACAGAACAAGTGGATAGCTCAGACTCCAGATGTGGATAGCATACATAATAGTTTACATGATAATTAGTCCCATGTTACATTAACTGATGAGCTACTACAGATAAAACATGTTTAACAGTCAAATGCCAAACTAAGAAAGAAAAAATAAATTAGAAAATATGTTTTAATCTCCACTTTGCAAATGTTCTCAGGCATCATCATCTCTTGTGTTTAACTCCTATCATAAATGGATTTCTGAGTAAGGGCGATGCAATAAACAGTAATTACTAGCAATAACTATAAATTACAACATATAATTTTCTACTTCATTTAAACATATATTCTGCCTATATAAGCCACCAAAGGACCACACCTGTCACAAATGAGATCCAGCATATTTATTATAATGTCAAGTCAGACTGGTTCCTAATGATTTAGCAGCTGGCATTTTGTTGCAAGAACAACTGTTTTGTGTCCCAGCATTTGATTTTTTTCTTTAAAAAGTAAGCATAAAGTGGACCTACCACAAAGAATTAAATCACAAAGAAGCTCTCAAACTGGAGGAAAAAATGCCACAACTCAAACTCCAGAACTTTACATTATAACCAATTTGAAATTGTAAATAAAAAATACTGAACTGTATAGGAATAGAAACAAAACTGCTCACATAAATCAAAGACACTTCCCAGGTATCTCAACAACAAACTACTATGTATCCGTTCTAGACAGGAGTTATAACAGTATAAACAGATATCTTAACTGGGGCATGAAAAACATAGTCTCCTTAAGCCAGCCTCTAGGTGAGTGTGGCTGGGATACAGATATGGTAAGTGACGCCATCTTTCTGTTAAAATAACTCATCATGAAATTTTTTCGTAGATTTTAGGTTACCAACATTTTAAAGATTGAGCAAGCAAATATATCAACATTCTCCAGCTAAACAAAGAGCCCCCACTTTAATTCTCCTTTCTCTCAAAAAACCCTTTTGTTTTCCTATCGCTTATAAACGGACTCTGAATTCAAAGGCCTTTGCTTCCTCTATTCTATTATTCTACTGTTTACGTTTTTTTTGTGTTCTACAGCTTCCCACGTAAGATTCTAGTGAAAACGGTGACTTTTTTTCCCCCAATAAAGTTAATCAGAACCTCTTCCTTTAATTTGTTCACATTCAGGTTTACTAGCCATTGCTTGCACTGTCTGGGAAAGTGGCATTGCTATTCTATAAAGCATGTCCTATCCAGAAAAACCGCTTTAATGAGAATTGCTTCAATAATGGTTGTGTAATCTTTATCCAGAACCTGATAATTAATGATTTTATCTTACTGCTTTGCATACTTTCTAGCTTGAAGGTGTTGATTTATTTCCAAGCTCTCAATGTGCCAGCAACACAGAATCCATGTGTTTCATATTACATAATGAAAGTGTTTATCATACATCAGTAGTTTTTGAGAACACTGTGATAAATCCAGGTTCACTAGGCTATATGATAGGAAATTTCTGCTTATCTTAACAAATTGTAAGTTAGCAAAGAATATGGTCACCTGGTACTTACTGTAATATACCTGTCTTTTTAAGCTGCCCATAAAGACAATACCTCACAAAATCATAGGGGTATCATTTTAGCCCATTAAGCTTAACTCCTTTGATCCTCAAGTTACATTTTACACATAATTTTTTCTCGCTAAATATTTTTTTCTGGCTGCTGTAGATCAGCAGATTGTCAAATTGCTGCTGACAGGATTTGCTAGACTCTATAATCCTAGGATAGAATTGTTTCCCTTAAACTCACACATTATCCTCTTTCTTTTGTAGAGGTGTCCTATATATTTAGATTAGGAGTTTTACTTACATTGCCAAGATCTGATGTAAAACTCATTATAATATCACAGAATCATCAAGGCTGGAAGAGACCTTCAAGATCATCTAGTACAACTGTCAACTCAGCACCACCATAATCATCCCTAAAACATATCCTCAAGTGCCATATCCAGATGTCTCTAGTATGAAACCTTTGTGGAAAAATGAATCAGTTTTACAGACTAATATATATATGTAAGAATTTGTCTTCTGGTATTTCTGAAAGATGAAATGTATATAAAAAGAAATAAAATCTCAACTGAGTAAAGCAGAAAAATAGTCCTCTCTTCAGTGAGGAAATAGGACAATTTGGAAAGATGAGAGATAGTAGAAAGAAATGTGAAGGATGGTGAGCAGGTCTTGCATAGGAGAAAACAAAAGCTGATAGAAGTAAAGGTAATATGCTTCCTATTTAAAAAGTCACACAGACAGTTGTCAATAACAACTATAGTAATGTCAGTTGAATAAGAAGGAGTAAGACAGGATCATACCAGAAAGAGAGCTGGAGAAATATTAGTAAGATTCAGCTTCGGTCTGAAATGGCAATTCTCACGAAAGTACAGTGGGTTTTTTACTTTATTTTTAGGAATTGTGCTCTTTCACACCACAGGGTTCAAATTGTTGTTCCATTTATCTCCCGAACACTATTCCAGACAATTCCAATTACAGCATTAAGAATGTAACTGGAATACACACTATACCTAGGTATCTACAATATATACACGTACCTCCAAATACCTCTTGCTGAGGCAAACTGTAATTGCTAACTCCTTATAAAGATTTGACATCTTCATTATTTAGTAATTACTTCATTTCTTTTTCCATTATTTGTCCTGAATTTCCTGCACTTTATTACCTTGCAAAATGTGGGGTTTTTTCTGCTTGTTGAATTTCACATTACAGTTTATGGCACCATAAACCATGGCTGAACCACACCTGCATACTGTGAATACTGTTAGGGATCCTCCCTGAAAATGAGTGATCAACAATAAAGTCCTCTTCACTAATGAGGATATATTCATCATAGACAAAACAGAAGCTATAAAGATGAAGGGAAAAAACCTAAACACGTTAAAGAAATTGCATCATACAGAGACATAGTACAGAGAGATTATAATAAATTAAAAAGTTCAACATAACAAAATGTTAGAATTACTGAAAACCTACACCTCTGGCACATGCTGTACTATGTGCTGAAGTGTTATGCACAGGACAGAAACACCTACTTCAATCTTACAAAAAGGTCATAAGCAGTAGCTCACAAATATTAGGTGATAGAGACAATAGAAATAAATTATCTAAGTATCAAAAACTATCATGAGGAAAGCAATGTTACTTCCTCTGTTTCATAAAAAGTGAGCCAGGGATATTTATTAAAAACTGATATACTCATTCTCATCCTTTTGCACTAATGAGATGATGTATGACAAATTCAAAAGCAGGACAGGACAGGTCAGGACAGCACAGGACAACAGAACAGAAAGAAACTGAAAAGAATATTTCAGTTGGAAGAGACCCCAAAAATGTTTCAAGAAATGGTACAGTTATTTAAGTGTAATGTCATGATGGAGGAAAAGCATTATTAAATCAGTGAATTTCATTTAAAATTCAGGGAAAAAACTTTTATTTTCATTAAAATAAGTAACTTTATGAGAAAGAACCTACATTGCAGCAGTAAGAAAGCAGTAACTATTTTATTATTAGTCATTTGAAACACTGAATATTGTGTTTGCAAAAGAGTTTTCAAAACCACTGAATGTTTTAAAAAATATTTAAAGGCATATATATGTGCAGGCCTGTACACAATCTGCACATCATTTTTCTTAAAAATCTTCATTTATTTGCATTTTGGTTACCCTGGCCATCCTATATCTGTTTTTTCTCTCACCATGAAACTGAAACTGTTAAAAACATTCATTAAAAGGGATTGTTGAGCAGAGGTTCTCTAGGCAGCTAATCATAAGAAGCACTTGTGTAACTCCAGAAACAGAATTATATGAATCTTAGGTTCCATGTATCATATTATTCATTATATAATCAAATTTTATTTACATGGCCTATACACATAATGGGATAAATTTGATGCTTTAAAGTCTGTCAGGGATATTGACTTTTTGTTTAAAAATTAAAACTATTTTTCTGTGCTTTATCTGGTCCATTCAAGTAATACCATGCATTAATCTGTAAAAAAAAAATAAAAAAAAAATATCGAACAAAAATACAGAATTTCTTTGATTTAATATAACTTAAAATTCATTGTCTTTTAGAGGCTTGGGTGTTTTCTTACTCCAAATATGATAAAGAATTATACTCCCATAGAAACCAAAAACATTTACCTAAATCTTAGAAAGACACCTTTCTCTAAATGGAGGATAAGGACTACTCTGTTCTGTAAGATTATTCTGATGTGTGCAGAACAATCGATCATGTGTCTGAAGCAGGTATCAGCTCTAGTGAAAGAATCTTCTGCTGCTATCCAATGGTAAGCAGACAAAAAACCAGATTAAGTCCACTTCATTTATGTATTTTATTAATTACCATCAAGCAAATTCTCGTCCCAGAGAATGTCATAATTTTCATGTTTAAATTGGAAATGAATAACAATTTATCAAATTGAACAGCAAGAATTTTATTCAATGTTATAGTAAATCTTCAAATCCTCTACTGAAGTGAATTTCAAACATCAAATATCAAGAGGTACCAACTACTATAACTGCAGTTAAAATAGATGTTTTGAATAGTGCAGCCTGAGCATCTGTTTCTGTTATTGTAAAAGAGAAGTAGCAGAATGGTGAGAGGTAAAAAGGATAGAGGGCAGAATTAGCTTTACTGTCAGAAACTACCAGTGAAAAGAAGAGTCACCTCTCTGCTGACACTGAACACAGGTCTATCTGAGCGTATACTCAGAAAAATGCTACTTCAAATTCATAAGAAGCAGGAAGAAAACAGTGCATTCCGGGTATTGTTCATGATTCACTCTGACAAATGCTGTTCCTGTGCTGCTAAAAAAGAACTTGTAATTGATATAATTTGTTTGGGAGCGTTCACTCTGTTTAAAAGGATAAACACACTGACAACTAGCTGAGCTGCAGGTGCGAAAACAGTTTTTGAAACCCAAGGGTAAAACTAGATGTGCCAGACTTTGAACATAAATTGTGTAAGATAAATTAGAGCTTGTAACATATGTTCAGAATAAGGTACAATACAGATATAAACACAGGCATAATTATGCAGATTTGAGGATAAATAATCAACAGTTTCCCAAGGTACTTAGGAAACAGATTTTCTATCTAGTCATAAGATTTTTTTGAAAGCTGACATATTCCCCAACTGGTTTAGTGTGTACTAGACAGCCCAATCATGATTTTCTTGGGTTTTAACTTTAAACATAATTCACAAGACATTTCTCTGGGATTAAGCAGAACATCGACCATCCCTCTAGGGAAGGAATTTCAAAACTGTAATCCACAAAAACACCAAGATGCCTTCACAGGTAGGTGTCAAACATCCATATGCCAAAGAGCTTAAAAAGTACTTGTACAAAAGGAGCAGCTGATGGGGTGCTGGCCTACCGCTCTCCACATAAGTCAAATGAACAAAAGGGATAAACTATTGCCATTGAACCTAAAGAGCAATTCTAACAGTTTCCACCAACACTTTGGAGAGTGAAGAGAATGATTAGAGTTGCTACAGCAGAAATCTGATGTAACACATAATTCAGAATGTGTATAAATTACTTTCAAAAGAAAATGCACCTATGAGCTTGATAGGATAGAAGGATTAGGGCTGTAGATGAAAAGGAGAAGAAAGACATATCATCAAATGTGAAGACCTGAGGAATATGAAGAAGGAAATAAGTGGAAATACATGGGTCAGAATAATTCCAATTGCAGGAAAGAATAAGAAACAATGGAGCGAAAAAAGTTGGAAATGGGAATAAGTGGTAGAACAGCTGAAGAAAATCAGAAGCAGAGTAACACTATTTGAAAGTCTTACTACTGGTGTGAACACAGAACATGCTAGACTGCTACACGATTAGAAGTGATCCATCAGCAATAGTAAGAGTAAATGCTTCATCATGTCAATCACTCAGTTGTAACTTCTGTCATTTGTTTAAAAAGGATGAATGGTTGGATGGCTTTTTTTTGCATCTTTCACTAGGGCCTGCATTCCGTCACTGTATATTAAACTTAACTTTTTTAGATAATTTCACTTAAGACAGAGTTCTTCCTGTTCAAATCTTCTAGTCAGAGTGCATGCAATCAGAAAAGAAACTGCTTATGAATCATTCAACAATTTTGTTAAACAAAACTGTGTTTTGGTAGCAATTAAGCAGAAGCACAATACTATCCCCATCATTATTAGCAACTCTTACACTCAAGAAGAAAAGAAAACATCTATTGGAATCAGCCTGAGAACAAATTTATGCTGGTATAAGAGGAGAGAAATGAGCAACTTGAAAGGCAAATCATTATTGTAGAAAAGAAGTTATATTCTGTGTACTAGCATTATCATGCCGTGATGCACCATTAATTTACTGTTAAAAGACGCAAATGGGCATGTCAGCCCACAGTCTCTCCTTTGTCGAGTTACATCAACATCACTTCAATTTTAACTATTTACTTGATCACATTTACCCTAATTAGCTAAGTACTGTGGATTAAAGAACAATTCTGAAAGCCTGATGTTCTACCAGGAACTCTTCCAACGTACAGCATGCTTGACCAATGTTCTCATTCAACATAATGAGAAACAACAACCATCCAAGGCTTTTAAGTGCTGGCATTTATTGCAAGGATGCTAGCCAAATTCCAGATCACTTAGTTACATTATGCATACTTGCATTCCTTCTCTACTCCAAAACAGACACATTATTCTTAATTTTATACTCAAAAAACATAATTGGACAGAATTGTTGGTCCACAATAGCTGTATTATTTCTAAACAAAAAAGCAGTTGCATTTCAGTAGCATCCAAAAAGATTCTAGTTACATTACATGCATTCTTTAATAATGCTAGACAAAAGCTACAGAGAAAGAATCTAAGACAAATGGTGCACAGTTAATGAGCATTTATTGAATGATAAAATAATAACTGATGAGGCCTTGTGAATATTCCAAATAATACTCAAAATATTTCAGACCATTATATATGAAGAAATTCAACCATAAAATTACATACTCCCAGTTTGTAGCTTCCTAGAAAAATCTGATTTATTAACTTGATTTGTATCTAGCAGAAACAGTATGACAGAATCTAAATTAATCTGTGCATGACAAAAATGAACCATCTGAACTTTCCTTACTACTTAGCTGCCTTGTTTTCTTCTTTAAACAGCCAGCTGGAGAGAGCTTTCGTTCCTCTACACCAAGCACGCAACCATTCTGTCCATAAAGGAATGACTACAAGAAAAATGTTCACATAATTTTAGTTCTATTTTATGACACAGATGTGTGTGTGGATGCAGGCAATTACTGGGTTGACTAAACCCATCCTTTGACAGTATGTTTTACATACAATTTCCTAAGGTAGAGAAACAGTGAGTCAGAATTTCAAGGAGTCTGTTCAAGCCGTAGAACTAAGGTAATTTGTGTCATCATGATTCCCTTTGTTCCATTCCTGATAGAACCCTCTTCTTGACTACTTATCTGTACCAGTCACATTCCTCGAAGAATTTTATTCAATTTCAATTTCTAATCTACAGCTTTTTTTACCCCTTGTCTACTACTCCTACTATCTCATTAAAGAACCATGGAATCCCTCACCCAGAATCTCCAACTTTCTGGTAGAAAAAGAATTACAATAAAAAAGAAAGTGGTAATAAATCCCCCAAAAAACTATTAAGAAGAATGAGATGCTCAGAAATGGGTAATCAAATTCAGTGGCATCTCAGCATTGCCTTAAAAATAAAAACATCTTTAATTCCTCATTCTGTTGTTTCACACACTTGCTTAGAGCTGTATCTACATGCCAGTCTCTAATTTCCCTATAATCTACTGTGTCCTTAAGACATGTATGTATTCATTACTCAGGGAGGTTTTAATGAGCTTTGTACTTCCGTTCATTCTGCTTATGTGAATTTTCAATCTGTCAGGAAGTTTGGCTTTTTATTTCTGTAATTTATACTCAGCTTTTACTGTTTTGATGCTTTCTGTATAAAGTGCTCCTTCGGTCTCGAAATGGTTAAGAAACACTATCTCCCTTAAAGCTACAGAACCTCTTCAAAAACTTTGAATGAAAGTCAGTAATCAATGGAAGTCAGTAATGCATTTTTTAAAAAAGAAAAAACCAAACCACCAAAAAACCCACTCTGCTTTACTTAATTTAAGTAGCCTTAAAGCATCAATATTCAAATGTTATTCAATATCATATGCCACTATCCACCATAGTGGATTGTAATTCCTGACAGACACATCACACTGGAGCCACGGGACTCTCACTTGAAGCTGAAAAATCCTTCAGTCCCTGGTTTAAATGTGCAGTTGCTATAACTGAACTAAATGGAACCATAGTGTCTCAGATACAACAAGCGAGTTACGGATCTCACTTAAGAAGATCAAATTATCTTCTTCCTTACTTGGTTACCAGTGTGGAAAAGAATCAAAACATCAGCCAGCAATAACACTACAGCTGTTCCTCACACTGGAAACATTTTGCCCTGTCTCTTTATAGTGCAGAACTTCTCTGCAATAATCTTGACAAGTAATTTACTGAGATTTACTCAAGATGAACCTACATACTAATAATCCACTTTGCAGTAGGGAAAACAATGCACCCAGTTACAGCATTTTCCTGCATACCTGTAACTTCCCAGGCTGCATCATACATTCTCATCAGTATCTGAACACAGATGACACACTTGCTTACAATATAAAGACTATTTAAGCAGTAATTGCAGATCTTGCATATATATTGCATGTAGTCACATTACCAATGCCAAGTGTTTGTTCTAGAACTACTTAAAGTCAGAGACTTTTTTTTACAGGGCTGGTACAGCTGATTCACACCTAGAATTCTTGGTGCCGATAATAAAAAGAACACAAGCCATATTAACCACAGGTAATATGAGACACATATTAACTCCAGAGACACAACTCCACAACCAGGGTGGAGAGAAAACAAAGATGGGCAGTAAATGTGAATGTAAAATACATCTATTACATAGCTCTTGGAAACAAGATAGCACTTGAAGTATCAGTTCAACCTGCAAGTCAGATGCCTCATACTCTTATATAAAAATAACAGAACAGCTAGAGCACTACAGAGGATGCAGCTTCAAAATAACAGTGTACTTCTTCACATAATGAAGGGTAATCCAATTTGTTTATATAAATCCAGGTTAAGTTATGGAATTCCTTAACACAGACCACTGTCAATATTAACCATTTACAGATTCAGAACTGTCTGCATGTGCTAATGGAAGAAAAAGTTAATTGTACTACCTTATGTAGATGCATAAAGTTCTTTATCACAAGAATATGGCAGAGAATGTTCTGTATGGAAACATAGTATATGCTACCAAGTATATAGTACTAGTATATGATTTACCTTAATTTCTTCCCCAGAGTTTGTTATTGATCACTGTCAGAGGCAGGAGACTGAACAAGACAAAGATGAGCTCTGAATCAATACAGCTGTTTTCTTATGGCAGCAGGGAAATCCAAGGCAGAAATCAGAACAGGCTTGCAGAGTAGTGCTGTTTTAAGAGCCAGTATGGGCAGTGGACCTGAGAGGTGCATCAAGCAAGAAGCTGTGGAAAAGTGGGGTAAGCACAAACCTCAAGATCATGACTTCTTTAATTCGATCCCTTTTTGTCCTCAGACATGAGGACCCAGAGGTGACCAGAGAAGAGTCTGTGAAGGATGAATATAGCTAAGTTTCAAAAATAACATTAATGAAAACGAATAATCAAACTAGAGACAGAAAAGAGAAAAGAAGCCCTAAGACGAGAGGAGGCTATCTAGCCCTGTTGTAAATTCCCAGGAGAGAGAAGAGACAAGCAAACAATATGAAACACAATATTGCAAAAATTATACTTAGAGTGTATTTATAAAGAATCTTGTTTATGCAGCAACAAATTCTGGTGCACAGAAAGGAAGCTCCTGAACCCACACATGCTTTAATTACTCTGTATCAGTTTACTGCTATTACTGTCTGCACAGATTCAATCTAAATGGAATTTAATTTGAGAATTCAGGTACTGCTCCATTTGACTTTTCTTCATTGCATTAAGCTGTAAATAATTCCTCCTAATTCAGTTTATTATCTTGAACACGCTAAAGAATTTTGATTGTCTTTTTGTGATAACACTGAAGTTTATGGATAATCACTTTTAAAACTGAATTTTGCCTTCTTGTTCTTCATAAATGTCACTGTATGTCCATGTTATTCAAAACTAAAGTACAGAAAAGCTGTATGCTTGATTATATTTTAAGATTTTTTTGTTCTTCATATATGCAGTTTCTTTCAGAAGAGCAAAAGGAATGGAATGTAACAGATGATCCCTGACACCTCAATTTCTGTGCTCAACCGATTGTTGCCTGATGTCTTCTATTCCTTTGACTATTATAAATTCGGCCTATGGACAATCCTCTCCTCTTTCAAAGCAAGTCCATGAGAAGATGCATGAAGTTGTTTAAAATAAAGACAAAGTTTTACGTGAAAAATCCATATGCAATCCACAGTCTAGTGTTACTGTCTAAAACCTATACCATTCAAAGCACAAAGTCTTTTGAAAAATCAGTTTGCATTGTTTAGGATATTCCAACTGGCATTCCTGGCAAAATTAAAATATAAGTAAAAAAATTTAAAAAATAAGAGAACACAGAATACACCCATTTAAAAATACTGGTGTTTTCAGCAAGGGTAGAATTAGGGAAACACTTACCTTAATTGTTGTCTGCTAGAATTTTCCTTAAAAAGCTGTCTGGACTCAGCTTTCACAGTGCAGAACACAGACATCTTCCAAGTTCTTAGATTCAGGGAAAGAATGAAGTAAAATTTGATTAATACATTATTCTATCACTACCCAGAATTCTGAAAGAAAGCTACATTAATTTGTTAAGAGCTAAGACAGACTTAAGTGAAACAGCAAGCCACTACTGAATTTAAATATGAAATTCCATGTTTCTCATAATGCAAGCTTATCTGAGTAAGATTTTACTATGTCATCTCAGCAAACAGAAAAACACGTTATTTTAAACTGAATCAGGTGTTTAGAGATTCACTGAATATGATAATAAAGTTGAAAGAATACATTCCATAAGGGAAAAACCTAGAGACACAGGAAGTACCAGCTTTTTAAAGTCAGAGGTGATATGGAAAGAAGTTCTATACTTAATACAAATCAGTTGTCGTTTGCATGTTTCAAATCAACATAAACTTCTTAAATAGTTAATGACTATGTGCAGCAACATATAACTATATATAACCATAAATATACATTGATTTCTGGAGATTTCTTTTTTCTCTAGGAAAAAATTCCTAGAGAAGGCTAAAATACATTTGTTCTTTGCAGCCTAACATACCAGAAGTGGTAGATGTACCCACTACTAGTGGGGTAGTATTACTATTTTCATACTACTGCTACCACTTTCATACTACTATGAAACAGTGTCATATTAAAAATTCAAGGTTTTTTTTCTCCCCCTAAAATGTAGGGATTTTTATACCTTCAGATATACACAAAACTTTGAATGTTTAGAAGAATATAAATATCAATTTAAACATCTGCCTTGAACGTACTTCCCCTCTCTTGAAGTTTCCTGTTATTTCACTCATTCATGTATCATTAATTCTATACTGACCTTTTCAAGATATATAAATACCTAGTCAGTTATACATTTATTTTCACTTATTCTCAAGGATTTAATTTGATTTGAAGCACACCCTCTGTAAAAGCAGAGAGATTTAATCTGAGCAATTCTGTTTCTTGTAGAGAAATGGAATTTGTAACGTTCCAAGTTATGCCAACTGTTGATCACTGTCACTTTTGAAAATTATGGTTAGTTTGTTGTCAGCCTGTCATTAGCCACTTGATCCTCTTGTTCCTGCCTTCTGCAGGATACAGAATCCTTTAGGATTCTGTATTGCACTGCAAGGTACCCAAAACCTAAGTAAAACATAAATATTTTCCAGAAGAAACTGGCCAATTGAAATGCCCATGGTGCGCAGAGCATTTTCCACATGCAGTTCTACGCTCCACAGTTTTGTTACACACGCCTCAGATAGGAGCACTAGAACCACCCGTGATTGTTTCAGATTCTAAAACAAAGATGACTCAATACAAACAAAAGCTGAGCAAGGAGCCGTACCAGCGAGGCTCGCTACAAGCCCGGCTTGGCTCCCACACGAGCAGCTGTTCTGGCACAGGGATGCTCCCGAGCCGCACACGACAGCGCCGCTGGGAAAAAGCCCTCCTCGATGGGTAGCGCACATTTGCACCGCCAGAGCCCTTCTCGGCACTTCTTGCTCTCCCTCCCCCTTTTCACACTGCGCCAACAGAGTAATTTGTGCCGTTATATGAACGGATTTGGGAAAATCACCCTGGATTAATTTCTTTCCCCTGCCAGGCTGCGTTTCACAGAACCACAGAATCTACTGAGTGGGAAAAGGCCTCCGAGACCATCGAGTCCACCCCGTGACCGGACACCACCTTGTCAACCAGATCACGGCACTGAGTGCCACGTCCAGCCTTTCCTTACACACCTCCAGGGACGGTGACTCCACCACCCGGGCAGTCCATTCCAATGTCTAAGCACCCACCCTTTCTGTGTAAAAGTTCTACCTAGTGTCCAACCCTCACCCTCCTTAATGTCCACCCCAAACCTGTCAGCCCTTTTGCCCCGTACCACCCGCAGCAGCTCAGGAACAAACAAGGCACGGCGCCGCCGAGGTCGGGGCGGAACGGGGAAGTGCCGCCTGGAACACACGTGGAACACGCGGCCGGAGCAGCCAGGTGGGGCAGCCCCGTGTGCCGTCAGCCCCGCACGGCGCCGGGGCACAGGGCGGGGCGGGGACCGGCCACCTGCCCCCAGGTACGAGCTGAGCCCCGACCGGCCCCGCTCGGCCCCCGCGCGCCCGCCCAGCGCCTCCCCCCGGCCCCGCTGAGGGGGCGGGGGGCGCGCGCCCCGCCCCGCCCCGCCCACCCCCGCCCCGCCCCGCCGCGCGCTCACCTTCCTCCGCGCGCCGGGCACTCCCGCGGCCCCGC
>JAWMRA010000090.1:58342318-58358908 GCA_035584735.1 Pseudotriccus pelzelni | reverse complement strand
TGCTGGTGGGTGAGAGGCTGGACATGACCCGGCGGTGTGCACTCACAGCCCAGAAAGCCAAACCTGTCCTGGGCTGCCTCAAAGCAGTCAAGGTCAATGGAGGGGATTCTACCCCTCAGCTCCTCTCTGGTGAGACCCCACCTGGAGCACTGCATGCAGCTCTGGGGCCCTCAGCACAGGAAGGACATTGACTTGTTGGAGCGAGTCCAGAGGAGGCCGCTGAGCTGATCAGAGGGATGGAGCACCTCTCCTACCAGGCAAGGCTGAGGGAATTGGGATTGTTCAGCCTGGAGAAGAGAAGGCTTCAAAATGACTCAGTTGTGGCCTTTGAGTGCCTGAAGGGACCCTGTGAGAAAGGTGGAGAGAGACTTTTTATAAGAGCATATAGTGACAGAACAAGGAGGAATGGCTTCAAACTGAGAGTAGGTTTAGATTAAGTATTAAGAAAAAATTCTTTACTGTGAGGGTGGTGAGGCGCAGAGAAGCCTGTGAATGCCCCATCCCTGGCAATATTCAAGGCATGGCTGGATGGAACTTCGAGGAACCTGGTCGAGTGGAAGGTGTCCCTGCCCAGGGCAGGAGGGTTGGAACTAGGTGATCTCGAAGGTCCTTTCCAATCCAAACCATTCTGTGATCCTATAATTCTATGATTCTATTCCTACATGTCCTCTCACTGATTACCAGGAGCACAGCACATCCCTCTTCACTTCCCTTCCTGAAGAAGCTGCACAAAGCAATGTGTCCTTTTCTCTAAAGTAAACAAAGTTTGGCATCATTCAAATTCAAATCTCTGTTCTTTTCGATGGAGCTAGTCCTGGTTTTCTATTCAGACATGTTTAGATGCTTTTTCTGTGCCCATTAACAGAGGAAAACAGAGTTTGAAATAAACATCTTAAAATTATCATATTTAATTATATTTACTACTGTTTCTGACTCTTTGTTTCTTGATGTTTAATTTTAGCGTTTGAAAACTTTAGTGCCACATCAGGCTGATTTGCAGCTGCAGCATATTTCGGAGCGTTTTGAAACAAAATCCAAGGCAGTAGCAGATAAAATAGCTCATACACATTTTGCAGAGCAGCAGAGAGCTCAGAAGCTCAAAGAAGAGCAGACAGCTCAAGACATTGAAAAGGTGACTGCTTACTTTTTATAGACATCAGAAGATGTGTTTTCTTAAGGATATGTACATAGTGGATTAGTTAAAGCCAATGTGAAGGCTTCTTAATTCTATGCTACACAATCATGTTTATACTAGAACAAAAGAAAGGACTATGCATGGAAATCCTTAATATGTAGACACAGAGTCAATATGCTCTTATGTGACTTTGAAAACGTTACTATTTAAAAGTCACATAATTTTAAATTGAGAGTACTTGTGTTTTGTCATGCATGGAAAATATCAATAGACTTGAAGACTACGTGTAAATTTCACAACTTGTATGTGTTTGAGATGTCCTTGTAAAAGAGGTTTGTGATACTCTTATTTGGTAAAGAAAAGATGAAGCATTGTTCAAAAGCAGGAAAAGATGGGGAAAGGGGGCCTAGTGGGTATGCCCTCAGAACATCTTGTGCTTCTGTGTAGCTATTCTGATAAAGTAAAAAAAGAGGCAGGAATTTGTTTAGACATGGGAACACTCATCCAAAGTACAGTTTACAGTTTATACAGAGGAAATGGCAAGCTATTCAAGAGGTGTTGAACCACATTAAAGATGTAGTTGAATAATTTGATATGTGTTTTATATGCCTAATTAAGGGACAGAGTCTTGCTGTGATTGTTTAGCTGTTCTGTTGTCAGTACATGAATAAGAAAGAAAAGCCAATTCACGTATCTAGAAAAGAAAATACAAACAATATCCAAAATAAAACAAAAAAAGTTTAAAAGAAAATTTATTAATATCTTATTTGATATATTATATATGTTGACCGTCTTTGACTTTTTGTATAAAAAGAATTTTTTTACTTATATCAACCTTTACCCTCATGTACCTGTAGTGCACTTTAAATGAGTCTTAATTTATATGTTTGTTACTTCTTGATCATCTGAGAGTCACTATTCACCAGTAGTATTACCTAATGTGTTATCTAATGGTATTCTCATTTTCTGTACCAGGAAACTGGTATTCTCAGTTTCTGTGCTGTATTCAAACCTGAAACAGATAACAAACTAGAGTTCAATGAAAGCCCCTAAATGCCTATAAGGCACCGATCCTTTGCTCTCATAGAAATATATTAAGTAAATGTATGTCTGTGTGTATATATATATAAAATACCATATTACTTCAGAAGTATTTAGGTAGTATATTAGGGCCCTATGTTGTATTTTGTTTCAACCTATGTATCTGAACACAAGATGTTGAATATTCAGGATGACATAGGAAGGAGGAGACAAAATGAAGTAGCGCACAGGATTCAAACAGCTGTTTTAAGGGTTCCAAAGCCTCCACCAAGACCCACCATAAAAGCTACTGAAGCTAAAAAATTGCTAAAGAAAAGAGAAGCAGAGGTAATTATAATCTATGTTCTTTTAATTTTAATTATATTAACATGATTTTTGGGAACATTTACAGTTACAAATACTGCACTTGCACCATCCAAAAGCACCTGATATATAACTGTTAACCTAATATAGTAGGCTGAGCCAGTGAAAATTGGACTGAATACTTATATGGTCATAATTCTGCATTTGTTTCTTAATGAAAACTGTTCTGATGTAAGAGAACATTCATATTGAATATATACCATAGGTAGGTACTAATTTGATTTCTAAAACTATTTTACCTTCTAGTCTATTGAGCTGAATATGTGAAATAAAAGCATTAACATTCCTTTCTCATTTGTGCATGATGAAGTTTTGCATAATAATATTTGAACTGTTCTGTAATACCCTATAAAGCTGTCTGCTCCATTAAAAATGTTAGTAATAACTGAAATTGACAATTGTCTTAAATCAGGAGATGATAGCAACGCACCATTAAAGGACAATCTGTATTATCTATAACAGAAGAGTACTTGGATTGTAATTCAAGTTCCTGGATTGTATTGTCATCAGGAGTGCAAATATTACCAGTTTTTACAATGGTGCAACTGTTGCAGATGTATTTAAATATGGAATGTAGTAACATAGTTGCTTGAGTAACTATTGGGAATATATTCAAGCTACTGATTCAAAAGCAGATCATAGCCCAGAATATCCTTTCAAATCCCTGAATGGTGAGAATTATGTAAACTGCTAAAGTCCTACACAAAATCAGAACTGTCGTGCAGAATGAACAGCTGCAAATTTTTAGGTTATTTTGGCTGGGTAAAGGGAGCAGGGGAAGTGGAAAGTAGGAGATGGAAATAATCTTGCCTTTATTTTTGGTCTAGGTGATGCTTAAAGTATTTTCAGTGTAAGCCTTTCTGTTATAACTTGCATGAGATAGAAGTAATTCCCTAATACTTATTTTGTTGAACCTTCTTCATGATGTTTTGTGAAGAGAAAAAAACCATTAAATTTTATGTTACTTCTTCAGAATGTATACAAGGAAATAGACAAGTTTGAGAAGTCTGTGGCAGGAAGTGCCTTTGAATTACACGGCCAGTTGACTGACAGGTAATATTTGGATATTAGATTGTTAAGAATAGACAGGATCCTACCTCAGGTGTCTGCTATCTATGAAGACAGCTACTTGAGGAAAAAGTAATGTCTTATTTGGTTCAAATTGTGATTGTTCTTTAAGTGATTGTCCCCCTGCAAATATTTCAATTCCAACATGGCTGAAGTGTCTTTACCTTATCTTTAGTTGTAGTGGGGATGGCTCAAGCTTCTTCCACCACTTTTTGTCGCATATACAGCAAGAAAGGGCTCAAAGTGCATCTCTTCTCTTAATTTTGGTCATTGGGTCTATAAGGTTATGTAGCCTTGCAGAGATGGGGAATGGCTGTGAATATACATACACGGTAACATATTTCAAAGGCAATAGAGAGAAATAACTTTCGTCCTGAAACTTGCCTGTATTTTGCTGTATTTGTGAATAATGATAAGTAATAGTCATTCTGTCATCTTTATGGATATGTATTCCCTACTGACAAGAGATGATAGTCCTGCATACTGCTGTAGATATTTCTGTGTGTAAACCTGTGATTAATAACTGCAAAACTGTACTCAGAGTGCATGGATATCTTGAGGAGTAACCCAAGTAACAAGGGCACCAAGAAGTAACCACAGTACCCATAGAGTGATGATGTACATTTGTTAGACATGCATGTAGCTATACAAGGATCTGTTTGTAAACACCTTTAAGAACCGTAATTCCTATAAAATCAGATATCTTTCTCTTTTTGATATTTTCAACCAGTGATATGCCATCGTTGCAAATGCAGGAGTTGCAAGAAACAACTCAAGAAACTAGAGCACAGACAAAAACTGAGCTGTTAAGTGTTTATTCAGATGGTGAATATATAAGGAAAATCCAAAAACGTTTAGAGGAAGATACATTTGCTAGAGAACAACGAGCAAAGAGACGACGAAAAATGCTAATGGACCAGTTACTAGCACACGAATCTGAAGAGGTGAGAAACTATAGAGTCCATGTGCAGTTAGCAATTTAAAAATTTGCTTACAAATATAAAATCAGAACGCTTTTGGAGGGAATAAAGGAAGATATATGCACTTATGTCTGAAAACTACTAACCATTGGCTTTCCTTGAGAAATAGAGCAGGTTATCTGTTCTTTCTCACAACCTTTTTGTCATACACCACGCTTACAAACCACAAAGGATTAAATAAAGGAAGCAGAGCAAAGATTATAAAAGTCAGTTGAAGATCTGCCTTATATTCCCTGCCACCCCTCCCCCAAAGTTGAACAAAGAGAAGAATCAAAACTTAATTTGCAGGTCAGAGCTTTGATTTTTGATGTGTTATGGAATAGAAGATAAGTCTCTGGAGAATGTCTGTGTTGTGTCTAAAAATGGATGTTGCAGGTTATTCCATTTGAATCCTGTCCTGTAAAGCACAAGGCTTTTAAGATTTCTCTTCAGATACTCCTCATTCAAAAAGCAGCTCTTAGATTACTGATTTCACGTATCTTCTCTTTTGTAGTGATTGTATAGAAATAGGACTTGTAATTTACTGGCGTTTTGTGATTTCTGGTTATCATTTATTTTACCATTTTGCTGTGAGTCTTTAGCTTAGATCATATGTGTTGAACCCACTATAGCTGAGCCTTTCCCCACTGCTGCTGAATAATAATAGCATTTCAGATGTGTAGCATATATTTTATGTATGTGTATATATTTTTAAGCCTTGGCATGTAATGTCTGGAGATTGAAGAGGAGACTGAGGGGAGACCTCATGCCAGTCTACAACTTCCTTGTAGGGGTGAAGAGAAGGGGCAGGCACTGATCTCTTCTCTGTGGTGACTAGTGAGAGGACCCCAGGGAGTGGTCTGAAGTTGTGTCGGGGGAGGTTTAGGTTAGATATTAGGAAAATGTTCTTCACTCAGAGGGTAGTTGGGCAACAGAACAGGCTCTCCAGGAAAGTGGTCATGGCACCAAGCCTGACAGAGTTCAAGAACCGTTTGGATAATACTCTCAGGCATGTGGTGTGACTCCTGGGGATGTGCAGGACCAGGAGTTGAACTCGATGATCCTTGTGGGTCCCTTTCAACTCAGCATATTCTGTGATTCTGTGAGACTTTTTGGAAATGTTAAGAAAAAACTTAAATTTGTTGAGGGAGTCATCTAGGAATTAGATGCTTCTCAATGTCTATTGCAGATCTGTATTCTTGAAAAACACCTGTAGTAGCTTAGACCAAGAGTGCATCTATCCATGTATCCTGTCTCTGAGTTCTCATTCAAAGAGGTTTTGCATCATGTTCTTGATGATACCCATAGGCCATGAGGAAGTTTTGCAATCTACTTGCCTGAAATCACTGCAGTCCCAAAACTTGCTCTTTAACTGGTCTCAGCTCTTGCAGCCCTGGCAGCCTGGACTAGTGGTTCCAGAAGCCCTGTCTGTCAGTGACTGGGGCGCTTGGTGGATACAGCAGCTCTGAGCCAGCAAAGGCAGTCAGTGCTGTGAGGATGTCACACAGCTGGTACACCTGAGGTTTAGGACCAGCCTTGTCAGTTTAGGATGGAGGAACTGTTGCCATGTGCTCCCAATCAGACAGGCTCCAGGGAGGCTCCAAATCAAGGCAAAACTAACAATAGTGTTCATAAATTCCCAGGAAAAAAAAATCAGCTTTGATACAGGAACAGTTGAAGTCACAGACTGCAGGGATTAGAAAGAAAGACAAGTGAGCATTTGACTGGAACAGTGGTCTGACCAGATCAGAGAATCTGTCTAGTGGTAATTTGGTTCTAAATTAGCAGAAAAGAGATGTTTGGTTGGAACTTCAAGATTTTAGAAATTAGATGCTGCTTGACTTAAGAGAAGTGGGAAGCAAACTAAGGTACTTTCTTTAAAAAATAAATGAATATACAAATAGTTGAAGATTAAATTTCCCCTCCATTATGTACTGAACCAGAAAGAATTTTCACACTGAACCTGCTGCTGCCCTGTAGGTATTAGGATCAGATTTTTGCCTATACAGCATAAGCCTTGAACATGACATGGGATCATTTAGAGTCAAATGAATTTCATCCCTTCAGAATGTGGTAGATTGGTTTGTATCCATGCTTATAAATCTTACTAAAAGAACTTTGTTCATTTTTTTTTTATTTTTGGCACTTTACAGGTTGAAGACTGGGAGAGAAAATACTTTACAATTACATGTCTGCTCTTAGTAGAGCACAGCATGATGCCAGTCAGATTTTCATAGTGAGGTGTTGAAAGTGTTCGACAGTAATATGGCTTCATCCCTATTGAACCTTTATCTCCACCATTTCAACAAATTATTTGTGCTTTGTACTTGTTATTTTTAGGTGCTTTGTTGAGATTTTATCTCTCTGAATTAGAAAGTTAGCAGGAATAAGTTACTTACAGCAATAAATTGAGAACATGAAAATAGAAAGAGAAATGAAGTGTTACTAGCTTATTACTTGTCAACCAAATAGATTTATGTATGCTGAACTGTAAGTTTTGGTCACAAGTTTTATGACCATACAACAGCACAAAATTGTTTCACTTGTATGTAAATCAAACAAGGAAATAGAAAAATAGAAACATGTGGTATAGTAATTATGTATGAACAACATGAAACATACACACGTCATGGTTTGGCCACTGGATGCCACTGTTGTCTCAAGTAGGTAAACCGGAAAAAAGTGTGTATTGTGCTCTTTTAATAATAATTTTTCAAATTGTTACACAGATGTCCCAATTATGATATTTATTATTTCTTTAAGCACTTCACAGTCCTCTGTGAAGGTGTTGATGTAAAATTTTCGGTCAAAAAATGGTACTACAATTTTTATTTTGTCTTCTACCATGTCCAGAAATTTTAAAACTTTTTAACCTTTGGTTTGAGTATTTTGTATGAAAGATAGCTACCAGTGCTTCAATACCCCACCCAATATGCAGCGTCTCTGAAACTATGAGTTTGGTGTTCCGAATCCTTACTTATCTGTTGTGCATCTTTGAGTTAATTGCCTTTTCATTTATTCTTGTTCCTCAAAAATTTCCTACTAGCTCTTTTTAGGCCTACTGACCATGCTAAAATATTTGATCACTTAGAATATTCAAGTTTTCTACACTTCAGTTAACAAAGACAAGGTTTCTTTTGGCTGCTGTAAAGTGTTCTAGAGGAGCATCTCCCCATTTGCTTTAGCAAGAGCACATTCACCTACATAAGGTGTTTTAATTTCTCACTGGACCAACTTTTTGCATCATAAAGTTGATGGTTTGAGTATGACAAATGACCACTCTGTTAGGATGGCTCCTTCAATTCCCTGTGAATTAGGGCTTTAAAATTCATTTTCTTCTGGTGAAGTACCTACTGCTGTGATAATCCATGGCTGAAGGTAAGCAATAGCAACTACAGAAAATAATGAAGGATACTTACTTGCAATAGGAAACAAACTGTGCATTTTCTACTTTTCTTTGAAATCTTAATGAAATACTAAGTCCAAAGTAACAGTGGATAGAACTGAGATGGCAAAGGGTGCTATTACTCCTTTTATTGCCTTGAGGTCAGGAATGTAGGAGAAAATGGACAGGCTGACTCTTCAGTAGGCAGTACTATTGGAAAAATTTATCACCTGAACTATATCGAATGACACATAGAATGGATATAAAATTGCTACGATTGCATTGTTTTCCACTTCAGTTGCATAATTCCCTCCATAGAAAAACAGCTTACAAACAGTACACTACAAATAGGGTACGAAGCACAACACAGTCAAAATTAGGCCCTCATTTTGAGAAAAGCTGTGTATAGAAACAACATAGCATGTGGGTGAACCACTCTGGGATTAAAGCCTGAGATGTCTGCATCTGCCATTAGAACTATCGTGCATTGTTATGAGATTTGGTGCTAGGAAACAGAAGTGAAAAGCCCACATTTTGGCAGAAATAAGGAAAATGTTGAGATATTTTTATATCAGTTTAGTATTTCCAACTCACCATTCCCAGCAACTGTGAAGGGAAAAGAATTTAAAAATATGGAAAGAGGTTGGTGGTTTTTTTAAAATTGGCTTCTTCCCAACATCAATATTAAATAAATTATTTAGAAAGTTGTTGTTTTTATTATTGAAACTCAAATAGCCGTGCTTTGCATAAAAAATTTTTTACCGGTGTCCTGGTTTGCATTGTGTAGTACAAATCTAGACCTCTTTGTAGGGTTCTTTCATAAATAATATGATAATATGTAATCAAATTGGATTTTTCAGTTATAGGTGTATTTATATAACGTGGCTTGCCCTCTTTGTCACAGACAGGTGGTGAAAAAATAAGCCAGATAAAAGAAAATAGACGTGATACTTTATTTTGGTTTGGGGTTTTTGTACTACTAACTGGCTTTACCTGTGCCTCTATTCTTAGGAAAATGAATTTGAAATCTTCAAATTAGTTACCAGTTTAGGTCTTTACACTGGAACATATTTCCTAGCAGTTTTGCTGCATGTGAAACAAATATTCAGCAGATATTTCCGCTAGAATTCTGCTATAGGAGTGGTGTTTGGCAGTGGGGCTTGAAAAGCAAGCTGATGTTTTTGCTTAGAACTCAGAAGGAGTTCTGGATGATGCTAGTGAAGCAAAACTGTAGATTAGGTTAAGCATTAGTTTACATACCAGGAACAGGGTAGAGAAGTGTAGTAGTGATTAGATACTATTATGTTTTGAGACTTAGAAAAATAACAATCCATAGACTTGAAAGTGTCTCTGTAAACAGACCATCCCTCAAGCAGTGGTTCAGAATGATTTTCCCATAGTACCTAATAGGGTATTGTATCCATGTCCCAGTGAGAACACTGGAACTACTGCCCAGAAGTCTTGTATATTGCTCTGTTCTGAATGCTTCCTCATATTCCTGGTCTCCTGAATAGAGGATAATGGAGAAGATAATTACCCAAATCTGCAGAAAGAAGGAAAAATTTCAAACCTGTAGAAAAGAGAGTGATCAAGAATCCAGTAAAATGTGGCTGAGAATGGGGATTGGTGAATAACAGAAATAAGTTAATTATTTGAGGAAAGGGTATATCTTTATATACAGAAGCCATTATTTCAAATATGCTGGAGTTTCTTTGCACACAGGAAATAACCACATTAAAACTGAGTCAATCTGGCAAAATGTATTTTTACTGAATATCTCAGTTAAGACATAGTTAGAATTCTCTTCTATAGTTCTGCAATCCTTACATAAATACTGCTGCCGTAAATCCTACATAAATAATACTACTACTTACAAAAATAGTACTAATAAATAGATTGGTTTGTTGTTCTGGATTTCTATATCATATAAGCAGGTGAATGCTGTTATATGACTCCACTCGTATTTCTCATATGAGACACTGATGAGTTGTCTAGGAAGTAGTTTATAAACTGCATTTAGTAGCATTATTTTTTATCTTTTAGAAGGCTTACCGGGACGAGCAGCTTATTTACAGACTAATGAAACAATCTCAGCACGAGCGGAGGATTGCTGCTCAACTCATGCATGTTCGACATGAAAAAGAGGTGTTAAGGCAAAACAGAATTTTTAGGGAAAAACAATATGAAGAAAGACGGCAAAAAGAGTTCCAGGAAGCACTTGACAGAGAAGCGGTAAAAGATTGTTTTGCTCTCTGAATTGCTACAGGACTGTTAGAATACCTTCATGTTATTAAATGAAATTTGTATTGTCAACTTCAAGACTTTTCTAGGGACAGGATGGTTTAATGATAAATACATTCTTTTATTTTTTAGTTCAAAGTTACAGGTAATGTGGGTGATAAGCAATAAGCCCATAACTGTTAACTGTGGAATGGAGAGCATTTTGTAGTGTGTTAAAACTTTAGGGGAATTATGTAGGGAGGGAGGAAGAACAGCCCCCTCATGCTAGGGGGATAATAAGGGATAAAGCTGAGCAACTTAAAGTCTAATTTTGATCTTTTTTTGTATACTAATTTTAATTTTGTAGGAGAACATCTCTGTGTGCTGAATTTAAAAGACACAGTCTTACAGAGGCAACAGGACAAAAGGCAATAACCTAAGATCTTGTTTCAAGAATCGTGTTTTAAATATCACTTAGATATAATCCTTTAAGGTCCATTTTTAACAAATGCTGGAGTAGTTTCACTCATGAGTGCTAATTTCTTTCTACCTTGAAGTTTTCGGTTGATTAAAAGGACTTACAATTTTGTGGAAAACTGCCCAGTGCAATGCTCATAGTAGGCCATAATGTGATCCTGTCAAAAATGATTAGCAACTCCAAATCCTCCTCCAACACAGCTGGAGTTCTGTGTAATCAGCAGCTATCTGATCTCGTTAAGTGCATCTCTTTAAGTATGCTTTCAGCCAAAAGGAATTACACCATCACAGGAGTAATTTTCTATGACCAGAAATCTTTTTCAAAGATTGAACAACATCAATACTTTAAATTATTTGAAGATCAGAATCTAGTAAGATAAATTACTTGTCACATTTTCTGAATGAGTAATTCCACTCAAACCCACAATTTCACTGCCCCCAAGCACTCAGTATGTTCTTAACCTCTTTGTCATGAAAGAAGTAATGCATTTCTCCTTTACTTTATTGTATTTTAGCAGCTAGAAAGCACACAAAGTGGAATTTATAGAATTAATAAAAGTTTTTAGATTTGTTTATGTGTTAGTCTGCTTGCTGGCTCTCCAACTCTGATGAGAAATGAGCTGTTTCTGTTTCTTGACTTAAATGAACAAGTTAATTTTCATTTCCAGGACTGTGCACCTCTGCACTTTCTTTTTCATAGCAGTCTCAGATTTACTCTTTAAAAAAATTCCAGGCTCTTGCAAAACAAGAAAATATTGATAATGAAGAACAAATAATGAAAGAGAGAGAACAACATGAGAAAATTGCTGCTGAAAGAGCTCAGGCCCGCTATGAAAAACATTATTCTATGTGTTGGGAACTGATGGGCCAGATCATTGATATATCGACAAAAGTAGGAGAATATCGTGAGCTGACGAAGAAGTGAGTATGGTAACTGCTAGGCAAAAATAACAGCTGTAAGGTAGCTCTTAGGCTGCGTTATTCAGACTGCTGTAAGCACTGTGACAAATTATGTAGTTTCTCAGACATTTTACATGACAGCTTCAATTAGTTTTTGTGGGAAAATGAGAAGATTAGTTTTGTGTGAGAATTCACTTGTGTGTAACACAGAGTGAACTGGTACTACAGCCTTCGTATAATTTCTTGGAGGCACAACTAACTTAAATCCTTAGGAGACCAAAATCCACTAGGGACACAGCTTCAAAACTGCTGATTTCCTTTCTTATGAACAAATTGTTTAGTTAAAAGTTAAAAACTGAATGGTGTCTAGATTGATCTACTGGCTGAACACCTTTGCAGTGTAGTATAAACTGGATTAATTTCCTAAGATAGGTGGTCCTGCCTGGACTGTCCAAAGAGTAGCAACTGAGCCCAAATTCTACTGAGTCCTACATTCTGAGATTCCCTCGGCTGACATGCCCTAATTAATTACACTGGGTTTCTGAGAAGGCCCAAAAAATGCAATAATCTCCAAGTGCCTGTGCTGTAGAAGTGTTTAAAAACCCCCAGAGTGGGGCTTTGTAGCCGTAGTTCTTTCATTCATGTTCAGTGATTTGACTATGGGGTAAGACTTACAGTATTAGAAAGTATGCCAAAATCTTAATTGCTTTTTAATGTAATTGTATGTTAAAATAATAAATATGAAATACTTATGAAATACATCTGATTATATTTTGTAGAAATTAGATAAATTTAGGCCCAGTAGTTACATGATAAAATAGTCAGCCTAGACATAATTTAGTGAAATTACTAATTTAAAAAAAAAGGAGTTTAACTATTCATACAATTCTAAATTAATTTTAACTTGCAGTAAAAACATTCTATAGATTTTTGGCAAAAGGAGGCTTTATCCCACAAAACTAGGAATGTTTTGGGGCTGGCAAAAATAGCTATAGCAAAACTGTTACTACACAGCTCTGCCAGCCAAATGTTGTGTGATAACACATTTGTGAAAATACTGAAGCCTACAAGTGCCTACAGCTGTCTTATAAGTAAACAAACATTTACAAAAAGCTGTAATCATTACAGAAAGCATTATAAGCTGTAACTAGCTTAGCATATACTGGTTCCATGATTAAGATTCTTGTAAATTTGGGTCCACCACTGTCAAACATCTAACCCTTTAATTTTTGATTTGGAATTCTTTGGTTTTGTTTTTCTTTTTCCTGCAGCCGAGTTCCATTAAAACTGATGCTGGATTGGAAGGAGTTTTTTTTAAATGGAAAACCAATATATGAACAAGCCTCAATTCAACCTTTGCCAAATGAACCTGGCCCGGAACAACTTGTAGAAATGAATAAAATGAGTCTGTTAGATGAAAAAGATTATGGTGAATACAAGGTACACCAAACTGATAACACATAATGGAAGATAATACACCTTACATTTTCAGCCAGCTGGAATTTGGAAGTGTAGTTTATATTACCAGGTTTGAAAATGCAACAGAAAGTAACCAGTAAAAGCAGTAAAATTACATACTATATATGTTACAATACCAGAAGTCTTAATTTCAGCAATTTCGAATGACAGCTTTCTAACAAGATTTATTGATCCTTTCATTTTAAGATAGTAATGTTTATGAAAATTATTAAAAATGGCTGACATTTTTGTTAATCTTCTGTTGGAATAAAAGTATTTTTCAGGGACCGTAAAACTTTTCTTCAACTTTACAATACATTAGTGTAATTTCAAAATTTGAAGATGAAGGATGAATATTTCCCTGTTAAAATGTATAGTACAATTTTCTCAAAGTTACATTAATGATGCTTTTCTTCGAGAGAAAAAAAAAATCCCACTACATATTTAGACTTCTCAAATAACCTGATAAATAGAATGTGGCAAAATCATGGCAGATAACCTGTCTTTATCTTGATGGGAATTTATAACTACAATATATATGTGCTTTTACCCACATCCTGAGCCAATTGGTGCATTTTGTTTTGCAATGAGTATGTGCAATGAGTTATGAGTTTCTGTGGCTTCAATCTTAACATATGTGTTTCTAATGTATCTCTTTTTAAGGTCCTTACTCACAGCATACCAAGTCATGTAAAGAATTTCATGATCACTTTTTTAGGTGAAAAAAAAGTCTATACCCAAAGTAAACAGGAAGGACATACAGAGGACAGATAGGCAGGAAATAGTGGGGAGCACTAATGAAAAATTAAGTTTTTGGTCATATTGTTTATATTATAAAGTCTTCTCTAGATGTAACATTAGTGAAGGTCACAAAGATTTATTGACACATTTAAAGCCTCTTTTTTCCTGCCGGACTATTTTAAATGCACAGTCACGTAATTAATTTATTCACAGATGTTGTTGCCTTTCTGAATCGTTACTCATCAAAAGCTGGTATAATATGACATGTAAAATTGTTGGCATCAATTCATACTTATGTCTTCTGAAAACCTAAGTGAACAGCTAATGCCTTCAAAGTATTGCTTCTAGGTAAAAGTTTATTAGCAGGGCATTCTGGAAATGTTTATGCTCATTTTCCTAAACCTTGTGTAAAAAGCCCAGAACAGGCAATTTGGCATCTCTCAAGAATACTAAGTTTACATTACATATTGACTAAAAGTATCAAGTATATTTGATAAAATACAAGAAAATGCAGTGCCATCAGTCCATTGCACATTATACATTAGATTTAGCATGAAAATATTTGGAAACTACTGTATTATCAGTCATGGCTAATCACATAATAAATCACCCAAAACAAGCATAACATTAGATAGTGCTCAAAATAGCAAATAATTTCCAGTTTCATTTGAAATTACTGACCAGGAGTTATATAACTCTCACCTCGATGCCTGAAAACTTGTTTCTGACGGGTAAACTACTTTACCTCAGGGCAGGTACAGTCTAGCAATTTTCAGGTTAAAAGGGCAAGAAAGTTGAAAGGCAGGGGAAACCATTCCATTTGGAATTACTTTTTCTCTGAGGTCTAATAAAATTTAAAAAGCCTGATCTATCTGTACTTATATGTTTAAGGAAAAATGGTTCAGATGAGACAAGGATTTGGGGTTTTGTAAGGATGTCTTTTCAATTACATACAAAGAAGTAGGTTTCCTGAGATGTTTTGGAAAGGGGATATTGTGCAACGCAAAAAGATTTTTTTGTTGTTGTTTTATTGATTTGAAATTATATTTTAAATTTAATTTAGGGTGATAATTACATTGTGTTTTTCTATCTAATACACAAAATGTTGTTGATGGTGATGAAATATTTAATTTTATATATGTGTGTACATACATATATATGAGATAGACATATATATTTATTTTATATATTATATATATATATAATTTTATAGAATTATGTAGTTGTTTGCATTTAAAGAGATGTGAAAGTCATTTAGTGCAACTTCTTTGCTTAAAGAAGGGCCAACATCTGAGTCAGATAAGTCGCTCAACACTTTGTCTGGTCAACTTTCAAGTATTTCAAGGGTAGAGATTCCACAGTCTCTCTGTGCAGCCTGTTCCAATGTTTAACCACTCTCATTGTGAACAATTTTTTTTCATCATTTTTTTCCAACTTTGCATTTCTCTTGCTGAAACATTTGACTTTGCCTGTCAACCCTTTATTGCACACCCCAAATGAGGTGACAAGCTAGAATCTAATAGCAAATATTATTAGTCAATATATCTTCAGAACAGGTGTTTAGTATCCTGCAAGCAAATAAACATTAATACAGGACTAGTATTATCCTGCATATTAAGATGTTGTCTTTTATCTTCTCACAGCATAAACTGCACATGAGAACTTTGCTAGTTCTGCAAGATGCAGTAATAGTAGAGTATATATTAGAGTGGCAAAAGTGTAATTCTGTGTTCCATTCTTTTGACTACATCCTTCCATTCTTGTCTTTCTTCCGATGTGATTTTCAGTAAGAAGATCTTTACTAGCAAAATCTCATTAGGCTGTGTGCTGGTAAATCATAAATTGCTATTGATCTCAGAGTACATGAACTGGAGGCTTCTACTCAGTATTTCCTTCCCTTAAAATCGTTTGAATTGGTTTGGTTTGTTGGGTTTTGGTTTTTTTTTTCTCTCTATTGAATGTGTTCTAGGCAAATATATTATTTGAAATCTGTCCATAAAACTTTCAAAGCTTTATATGTGATACTGGACAATAATGTTGCCCAGTTTTAGAATGCAGAATGGTGGAATACTGGATTTCTAATACAAAAATCTGCTACTGATTAATTCTGTGGTATTGGTGAAATTATTTGTCATGTTTATGGAATTTAAAAAGTGATTATAGGAATCTTTTTTTGAGTTTGCACAGCAAAGTCCTGGCAGCAGAGGGGCTACAGAGCTGGGTTCTCTGAGAATCTGATGGAAGCTTCCCCCACGTGTGACTGAGCCAATGCCAGTTCACTCCAAGTTGGACCCACCACTGGCCAAAACTGAGGTGGTGGCACCTCTGTGATAACGTATTTAAGAAGGAAAAAAGTTTTTGCACAGAGAAGTAATTGAGGCCAGAAAAAAAAGGAGTGAGAATATGTGAGAGCAACAGCTCTGCAGACAGCAAGGTCAGTGGAGAGGTGCTTCAGGCACCAGAGCTGAGATCCACCTGCTGCCCCTGGAGGACCCCACACTAGAGCAGGTAGATGCCAAAAGAAGGCTGTGACCCCATGGGAAGCCTGTGCTGGGGCAGGCTCCTGACAGGATCTGTGGCCTGTGGAGAGAGGAGCCCACACTGGAGCAGCTTTGCTGGCAGGACTTGTGACCCCATGAGGGATTTGTCCTGGAACAGCCTGTTCCTGAAGAACTGCACTCAACAGAAAGGACCCACATTGGAGCAGTTCATGAACTGCCTGTGGGAAGAACTTGTGCTGGAGATGTTCAGGGAGGACTGGCTCTTTTGGTAAGGACCACATGCTGGAGCAAGGGAAGAACTCCATCAGGAGGAAGAAGCAACAGAAACAAGATGTAATAACC
>JAWMRA010000090.1:58295677-58309764 GCA_035584735.1 Pseudotriccus pelzelni | reverse complement strand
TTTAGCCACCAGCGCGCTTGTAGCAAGCGTGGGTAGTGCCCTTCCCAAATCTTCGTTCGCGAAGCCTAGCCATGATACTGTGCTATACTACATTACACACATGCACATATACACACACATATATATAGTCTCTTTTTTGGTGTTTTGCATGTATCTAGTTCTAAATAGTATGTCAGAAAAGGAGTAGGTTTTGAATGAATGCCTCATGAAGGGATTTTAGTTCATTCAAGAAGAGTTAATCTGCAAAGGTCAGAAAAAGGATCAGTACTGTGCACTGTACAGTGGATTATAAAAGAGTCATCACTGAAATATGTTAATCTTTGATTTCTCAGACCAAAAAAAAAAAAAAAGTTTAGATATATTTTACCTAAGAAGAAATAGGATATATGTTATGCAAGGTTCCTCATTAGATATGTGGTATTGCTGATGCTAAGGGTTTTCTCTTAAATCACATAATGCCAAGAGAATTTTTCCCCCCAAAGTTTTGAAATGGGAAGTTTTTAACTATGTTGAGATTATAAAAATGTGTTGAAAATGTGTTTCCAGAATGTCCAACAGCTGAAAACAAAAATAATAAAATAAAAGCTGAAAGTATATTTAGAATCCATAACGCTGAAGTCACCTCCATGATGCATGTCTTCTCATAATCTTCCTTTCATCCATGTGATGATTCTTGCTGTTTTCTTCTGGGCAGTCTTTTATTTACTTACATCCGTCTAGATCTGCAAATTCCAAAATTGTATGCTAGCAGAAGCTTTAACATCTGGGAGAGAAAAAAAAAAAAAAAAGGATTATTTCCAATGTCTTCATGTGTACTTTCTGGTAATATTGCGATCTGTCATAGTCCCTAGAGACTTTTCTGTACAAATTTTACTTTATCAGTAAGATTCTCATTGTGACATTTATGCAGTTCATTATTTCAGCCCTGTGGGACACTTGACATTTATCCTTGTTGGATAGTGTCCTTTTATTCTAGACTGTATCTCCAATTTGTAAAGCTCACTTTGAATTCTAATCCTATTCTCCAATGTGCTTAAAGTTCCTTCCTGAATTGTTTTATCTGTAGTATAATAAATGCATCAATTTGTCAGTCTGCCTCAAAGTACTTTGATCTGTTTCTGGTGAAATTTACTTGCTGATCTTGATCATCTCTTGAGTTTTTCAAAATCTTTATGAATACCGATTCTTTTTTCAAAGTGCTTGCTACCTCTTCTAATTAAAAATGTTTCTAGGCATTTAATAATTGGATTTTCTGTTCAGTCACCTGCATTATTCAACTAAAACTTGCTGGGTTTCATTTCTTTTATTTTGGACTTAGCAAAAAGATTTTATGAAGAGCATACCTGTTTTGAAATGAGTCCTGTTAGGTGGACAAAGGCAATTCTGGGAATTGTTTTCCTCGTTCTTTCCTAGAAGACATTATTTACTTCTACCACTCGCAGAGTGCCATTTGCAGACACCGGTATTCTTTTCTTGGTATCATCTGTGTAGCTGCCCACTCTCAGCATCTCTCTGTGATTATAAAGCATTAGCAGCTCTTGAACTAAAATGGTGAATCACCTTTCGTCTTGGATTATTATCAGATATTCCAAAATGATTCCGTGCTCTGTAATATATACCCAAGTACATTAAATCTAGACAAAATACCTGAAAACACAGTGAGGAAAGTATTTCTTATCTTTCTTTTTTACGTATTTATGAGGGATTTCCTCTGTCTCTCTGAGACTTCCTCATCATTCCTCCTACATATGTCAGTAGGAGGAATTAAATCACAGTCCATTTGAAATTTTTGAACTATTAGAACTTCAGAATTATCCCACATCAGTTGTTTCAGGAGGAGGTAATAAAATAAAAGGAATTGCCCAACAGCACATCAGCAATTCTATAATTAATAGATAGAAAATAGCTTAGCTCTGAATGAAAGAGAATATGTTTCTTCACATTTACCACAGAGGAAGAAAAGTGGGTAGATGCTGCAGATCACCTGGCAGAGCTTAAATATCTCAGAGTAATTTGTGTTTGCCATAATATTTACCTGAAAACTGCATTCTAGCATTTTCTATAACCATTTCACTCCACTGTTTCACTTCCAACAACAATATTTCCTAGCCATAAAATGTGCACAGCTGTGCTTTTTGAAAAGGACAAGAATTTCTACTGGAAAAAGAAAAAAAAATAAGTAAGTCTTACCAGTATTTCACTGATTCTATTTGCTTTTAAAGTTAATCTTAAGACTTCCAGTTTTGATGATCTGGAAGTGATCATAACCTGATCAAATCAGTTTTATCTCTCAAAATTTAAATAATTTGAAATTTATTTTACAGGTTCTTTTATTAATGCAGAGTTTTTGCAGTGAATCTGCACTGAGCCAGCCCGGTCTGTTTTTGGAAGAAAAGACTCTTATCTGTCTGTTAAATTTTACATACATAATTTTGCATTTTAATACCATGTATGATATTTGAAGTTTACTTGCTCGCAAGCAAATCCATGCCTTTTTCAAAAACAAATAGGACTTGCTGGACTTACCTGTCTGATGACTTCTGTAAAATAAAATGAATGGAGCTATTTTTAACTCACGCAACTCAGTTCAGAAAAGCTTTTTGAACAGATCAATTTTGTTTCAAATTTCAACATACAATGGTCTGTGTTTCTTATCCTGTTCTCTAACTTCTGCTTGCTTTAAAGTGTGGAGGTAGATTTATGATTGATTAAAATAGAGCACAGTGGGGGAAAGGAGTTGGTAGGTATTCAATACACAGAAATCGTGTGATTGGTATTTTTGAATTACTTATTAACTCTCAGTGTAGACTGTGTGAGGATGGATTAGTGATCACAGTGCAGATCAGACCAAGTATCAAATTCAGTGCATTAGAATATTTGATATTTTGCTGTTAGGTAGGCCATACATGATCTATTTTAAATGAAGAAATTTTATGTTTGGCTTTGAAAATTTTAGCTTATTAATAGTGCGTAACAGCAAAACAAATAAGTTTCCCACATTGCTATTAAAATTAAAAAACAGATTTCCTTTAACAGAAGAAGTCTATTTAAATGCTAAATATACTTTTTTTATATATATTGACTTTTCTATTAGGTTTTATACGAAAGAAAGTATTTATTGACATTTTTAGTCGCTTGATTGATTTGAATCGTGGAGTAAATTGCCTTCCTGATCGATGGATGAACTTAAAACTTCCAGATGTAAGTTAACCCCTCTTTTCTCTTCAACTGGAGTATTGGTTTGTGCAATATTGTGCAATTGATGGAGCATTGTCCTTGTTAAGATAAAATCAAGTTTATAGCTATTATAGGACATTAACAGTTTTTCCTTAAAATTCTTCTGTTTCACTAGAGGATTCTGGAAGCCACTGTGCCAGAAATAAAATGCTTTTGTCAGCAATATATTTATTTACAATTTTCAGATCATGGGGTTTTATAGACACCATTAAAAATTCATTTCCAGGAGCTAAAATAACACTGTTCATGTTCTTCATTCCAGCACAGGAAATTAAAATCTGGAGCTGTATGACCTTATCTAAGATTTTCAGGTTTAGGGATGTGAAAAATTAGAATTTAGTCTTTCCAAATCTTCCATGCTGAATTGTCTGATTAATTTTACTTTCAAATGTTGCTGGTAGGCCTATTGAATGAAAATGTTCACTTGTTCTGGCATGTTTTGATAATTATTTCTGACAGTAAACCATGATTCAAATTTATATTTTTACTGCATTTCACATGTGGGAAACAGCTTCATTTGTATATTCTTCATGCAGATGAACTGCATGAGGAAAACATTTTAAAGTTTCTGAGTGGTGTATTTCCACTAGGTTTAGTGAAAACCAGCCACAGCTGTCATCGTCAGTATATAAAAACCTAATCTTAGCACAGCAAACTAATTGTTTAGGGGAAACTACAAGCCAAATGTTGTCTATTAATAGACCATATGTGCATGTATTCCATGTGCAGTGTTCTTTGAGAACTTTTAGTGCTTATAAATGCTATTTTGATTTTAATAACATGTTTCTTTCTTTAAAAGCAACATTTTAAAATGATACTTTTAAATTTATAATGAAAGCAAGAACTTATTTACAAAAGGAAATGCATGAAGCATAAGCTAAGGTATACATTTATTTTACACAAACCATTTCATCGTGTGACTTACTAGAATCTCAATAAATTTTAAATTAATAATAAGCAGCAGTGTTCCAGCCAGTGTCAGCATAGATGACATCTACAATGTCACCAAATTGTCTCACTGTGCTGCCTCAGGGCCTTCGTCCTGTGAACACATTCTTCTTAAACTCTGGTGTGGAGCAACCCAGACACTTCCCTTGACAAGGAAATCTGGGTGTGGGGCAGAAAGTTGTGTAGAGGTGCATAGTAGGTCTCACCATACCAGTGGTGCAGAAATGAACTGGACAGATTTGGTTTCCCCTGTCAAATACAGCCTTTGTAATGCTGTCTCAGGAGATTTTAGGAGTGTTCTTGTGTTTGTGTCTCCCTGTAACCAGCTCTGCTATGTACATGCAATGCCTTCATTGGTAAAAAGACACAAAGCACTTTCTCCACCACTACTTTTTTCTAACTGAAAATAATGCTGGAGCAGAGAAAGCCACTTGGTCAACACCTCTAAGAGTAACAGGGCCAAGGCATAGGACCAAGGATTGGCTAGTTTTTGTGCCCATGCTGCTCAATTGTCAGTTCATTTCTTAGTGCTCAGGGAGACAGGACATGGTTCAGGGTTTCAGGATGATATCTCATAGGCAGTTTAGATACAGAACCCTATTTGGAGAGTCAGAGTATTTATTTAGGGGGATATCAACTTCACAGGCCAACTGACACACAGTGGCCTGTGGCCTGTTTTTTTTACTGATACATGCCCTTTATATAACTGTGACTTCTCTCTGCAGGACCTTGTCCTTCCTAGCCAGGTAAAGACCCAAGGATACACAGGATATTGAAAGAATATGTTTGTATGTTTATGCATGAATATTTGACAATATTTATCATTCTGGTTTTATAGGTACAAAATCTGGCATCTGCATTCTCAGTGAATGCAGAATTTACTGACTGGCGCAGATTCTTGGTAGCAGCAGCACAGCCTTGGCCAGTGCCATCTGTGACACAACTCCTTAAAACACTGCATAGCTTCAAGGCTGTTGATGTAGCCGGGTCAGGTTTTGTTACAGAGGAATACTACATGCAGGTTATAATTCTTTTCTCTTTTGAATAATTTTTTATTTTGCTAAACTCTCTGAATTGAATGGTGTATTGTTGGGTTTATTCACATTCAGAAACTCAGCCTGAATTTTAAATGTTTTTGGGTTTGAGGTTTCACCATTAATTTAAAGTAAAAATCCTTTCTGTTTTAAAGAAACCATTCTGTGTGCACTTTGATGACTATTAGCTTATTTGACACTGAATAAGATAAAAAAAACTTGCTCAAGCAGAAATAAGGATTTTAGTTTCAGCTCATCAGCTGTACTTAATTGAAATATTTCTAGATTTTTTTTCCTATTATTATTTCCTCAAATTAAGATTGTTTTTCAGACCTTGAGTACCTGGAAAATTATAAAATTCTTTGATCTTTTCTCTGAAGATAGCTTCTATTTGAATTATCACATGGTTTAGTGAGATTTTTCAGCCAGTTTCTTGAAAGAGTGTTAGGAATACATTTTTCTTCTTTAAGAAAAATTCTGCTCATTAAATTCTCACTTACTTTTACTTTGCTTTCTTAATCATACTTAGAAGGACTGCTGTTTCATTCTTTTAGTCTGTACTAGCTATGAATATCATATATATGTATCTATATACGTATATGTGTCTGTAGATATATGTGTATGTGTGTGCGTGTATACACAGAAGTTCTACACTTCTGCCAGTTTGCATTTGTTTGTTGATAGTAAAAATAATTTTCAAACTCTTTTAAATACATATTATAGGACATTTATTGCAATTTGTTTTCAAATCACCTAGTGTTGGTTTTCTTCAAAAGCTAAATAAAGGCTGTGTTAGTCCAGAAGTCTGTTAGTTTCAGAACTATTTTAATTAATTCAAAAATTCTAGGGGTGCCTGCCAATCCCTACCCACCCCTGACTTGCAAAGAAACAAATGCTGCAAAGCCAAAAATCCCACAAAAAGTGCAGGCCTATGTGCACCTATTTTTCTATTGTTGTAATTTTTACTGAAGTGTGAGAGTTTAAAAAGAAGCTAACAGATATAAGGCATGCAGGCTGAGAATGTACACAGGATCTTAGAGTCTGTTCATGCCTATCCTGGTTTAGATTTAGTTGATATTTTCTAGTCTAGTATTACAGAATTGGTTCTAAGCACTGTTAATTTACAGGTGTAGCTATAGCTCTGTAGGCATTACAGGACATGCTCTGTAGGCATTATATTACTTATCTTTTTGGGAGCAGGGCAAGCATGAGAAGAGCCATGACTCCATCCTTCATTATGCTGAATTGTGGACAGTTTCTTCTAAAAGTACAATTCAGACAAAAACCATGGAGGTAGCAAATGGCATCCTAAAAGGAGGAAACCAGAACATGCATAGAAACTCCACATTTTGCTTCTTTGGCATTGTAGTTTACCAGTATGTATTTTGAAAAGCATAAATTCTACTTAATTTTCAGTAATTTCTCAAGTATCTATTATAAAGTACAAACAGCTTAGTTATTCTGTATTACTGTATATTAATAATAAATTCAGTTTGATTAAGTCCAGGAATTAAGCTCTTAGTAACCTGTCTGTTGAATGGTTAGAGAATAAAGATCACCTTATTAATGTGTGAAAATGAACAAACTTCTTTTTTTTTTAAATCAGGTTGGCTTATGGTTTAGTGGAAATGAAGATCAAAGCGTAACAGAAAGTTGCACACAGTCTGTGCCTTTAGATAGGCTAAAATGCCTCATAAAGGTAACTAAAAACATAGGCATTTTGAAGAGACCACTATTCAAACCTGAGAGGTCTCATACAAAAGTTTCTTGTGTCTTTTTTTTCCTGTAATTGCGTCAGTATTTCAGTGTTTTTTGAGGTCAGGTGGTACTTCAGAATACTGTAGAAAGGAATTTAAGAATTGTCCTACAGTATTCTAAATCTAAAGTAGTCTACTCAGAATTATTTGTGCTCTTCATTGAACAACATTAATTTTGCTACACAGTAACCAGCTTTGTAAAGAATGGGAGGCAAACGATCCCTGCATCTAAGCTCATAGATGTTTCCATGACAGAGGGAGCTAACAGTGTGATCTGAATACAAAAAATGCTTTGAACATGTTTGTCATGATACAAGATTTTATTAATTTCTCCATGTTCTGTGAAATTCAATTTCTGTTTCCTTGAATTACTTAAACGCATGATTTGTCTGGATTTACACAGCATTAACATGCTTTTAAACACAGTATCTCTTATTAGCAGTAATTATTGTATTTCATCCTTTTCTCTATGTCCTTGATTTATATTCCATTAAATTCTACTCATGGAAATTGGTTTACATATTTTTATCCTTTTATAGTTTTTCTTCAGTTTATTTGCTGACACCAGAAAGGATCCTGCTCTGCTCGACTATACTGAGATGCTGCTTTATTTTGCCTCCCACCCTGATCCAGTTGAAGGTGTATACAGAGCACTTAGCATTGCTACTGGAACATACGTTCACAGAAAAAAGGGAACCTCTCATCCATGTGCGGTAAAGTATTACAATAAATTACTAGAGAAAGTAGTAGTGCTTTCAAATTGCAAATTAGCTATATTCCTGTATATTTGCTCACCCTGGGTATCTCCAGTCCTTACAAGTAATCTTATTGACTTCATGTGAACTTTGCAAATAGTTTTTTACTGACTTTGGTAATAACACTCAGAAGTATCTTTCCAAAAGTCTGGAAATTTGCCTGCCAAATAATAGTGGAAGTTTAAGATATTTACTGGTAACTACTCCTTGTACATATGTAAGGTAATTCTTTGGCCTAGTCTTAGACCAGCAGTCAGTCCCCAGGAATTAGACTGTAGTGGGACTGTAGTGTTATCCATGGATGCAAAACCTGGTATTATTGCAGGTCTTACTTTATTTTCCACTATGTTTCTTTGGGGTATTTAGAAGTAGATACACCTTTGTTGTTATTTTCAAGTGTTTAGTTTTACCTGTAAACCAGAAGGATTAATAATAATTAGTTTCATACAAAATAATTTTTAAGTTATTGTCACAGTCATGATGAATGTATTCTCACATCAAATGAAACTGGTCTTTTGAACATTTTTGGTACTTCTGGAGCATGTTTTTATTTTTAACCTCTCAAAACTGCAATTAGTGCACTGCATGCATCAGTTACTTGTTATTGAAGTACAAGTCATTTTTTTGAGACATAGATTACTTATGACACACCTTGGGAAGAACACACTTTGGAAAGAACGTGCTGTTCCAGATAATAAAATGTTTCATTGCCCTGTCACAACCATGTAGAATTTGCCCAATAATTACAGTGCAGTTGAGATCTCCAGAAACAGTAAAGAAAGGGCATTATTTTACTACACAGTATAATCTTATACATAAGCATAATAACACATAATAATAATATAATAGTCACTTCAGATGACAAAACATATTATACTTCACTGTGTTTTCTTTGGCACAACAGAGTTTTTGTACACTGGCAAGTCTGAATAAGACAATTTCTTTTTCATACTTCATAGGAAGAAGTAGAGCACAGAGTGCTCCCAATAGATACTGTGGACCTGAACTTAGTTTCCCACATTTTATTGGGAAGTTCTAACTCTCATCTCATTGGATATAAAGTTACACAACCCATTCTCCTCTTTACCAGTTTCTGCTGCGTTTGATCTGTTTGGCTGGAAGTTTTGTAAGATATAACTGCACTGGTATTAACATCTATATGTCAACAATTTCTTTAGGCTCTGAGTCACAAGTGAAGGTGAATGTTTGCCTTCAACCTACAATTAACAGTGTATTTCTGAGCAGAAGGAGTTATATCCCATCTGAGAATTTCCTCATGCCTGATTTCCCACTCAAGGCATTGGCTCTGTGAATCTATGTCCTATGCATATCGTATTATACAGACAGTTTGTGTGCCTAATTCATTTGGGAACCCTCTTAGAAACTTAGGAATATCTAAGAATCCAATGTTAAATAAATTTTGCTTGTGTGGATTCTCTTTGACTTCATAATTGTCTGTTAGAAGTTGGTGCTCAGAATCACAGGACTGATAGAACATAATTTTAATTTTTTTTTTCTTCTTATGCCTCATGTTCCATCTTTGTGCACTTTAACAATAATGTTGAATACTGACAAAAGAGAACAAAAAAAATCCCATTCCACTGAAGCATATTAGCTTTCTCCATTGGTTTTCAGTAGAGCCAGCATTTCATGCAAGTTGTTCCACAAACATAAGGGGGCAAAAAGTAAATTGTGTGTTGATATTGTGTCGTGGTTGAGCAAAGCTCCATCAAATACAGAGAGAATCCTGAAGACATCCAAAGTGGTTTTCAGCACCAAATTAAGAACCTAAATCTTTGGTTCCCTGAGGGTGTTTATATGTGACCTAATATCCCAATTCTCACTACAGGTACTGAAAATTTAGTAAATATTATCAGTGGAATATTCATCAGTCAAATATAAAGAGCTATACTGCTCATCTCTTAGAAGTTTTGTAATACAACTTACACAGCTGGCTTAGAAGTAGCCACTTATACAGCTGCACCTCATTTTCTCTTCTCTTTTTCTTGTTTTGTGCCAATAATTGTAATGACTTGTCATTGGTAACTGCCTACAGAAATAAGTCTGAAACTTTCATTCTATTAATAAGAAAAGCTCAGCCAAATATGATCTTGAGACTTTTTTAACTTCATAGCAAAGACCCTTACACTAAATATGCTTAACTTTTAAGTCTCAATAATGTTGTTATTGGCTGTGTAGGTCTGAAAGCTAAATGTAAATGATGCAGGGGGAGATAGAAAAACTTCAGTGTTGATATTTGTGTAATCTCAATTATTGTGTGTTAAAAAGACTGTATAAATGACTCTGCTCCTCCTGTGTTCAGAATTACATATATTAAGGCCAAAGGCACGTAGCCCAAGTGTGACTGAATCTCAGCAGTCTCTCCCTCCTAATGAGGAGAGAAATGGTTTTTTCAATTAAATGCAATTTCCTGTTGTTAGTCTACACAGTGGCATAATCTAGTCAAAGCACTGTTCACCTATGTGAGATCCTTTCTCATCTTTGTGCTCCCAAATCTCTACAACAGGTTTAGTTTTGGTTCTGTTGTTGGTTTTTTTTCCTTTGGTCAGCCCTTATGTCACCACAAAGTTGCCTAATTGCCTGTTTAAATAAAATTTTAATTTTTCTGCATAAAACAGAAAACCTCATCTTCTTCTGTGGAGAGCTGCTGATTCTCTGTTAACCGTTGGCCAAAATAGAGTTCTTGCAGTGACTCCTTCATTTGGACTGGAAAATTCCTACTTTTTTTTTTCATGTGAACATCCAGAATTCCCAGCTTTACTCCTTATATAAACACAAAGTTCTTGGTATTGTAATTTTGGCTATTAAATATTTTTATGTTTTGTTGCTCTGAGAAATATTAATTTTTCTGTAGAATGTTGGCCACATTCCTGGAAAAAGCTGTTTATTAAATTTCTGCTATGGATATTTTTGGACTATTAAGATCTATTTCTTCATCCTACAGTGCAGTAGATAATTTTGTCTGAGTTGATGATTTTTGTTTTGCAAGAAATTAAGTTTGAAGTGTAATCCATTGATCCTTAATGAATGTTTAAGTGAAACAGATGATCTGACAGACTATTTATCCCCAAGTATTATACGTTAATTTTCTTAGGATTCTCCATACCCCAACACCTTGTCAAATGAGAAGACTGTAATAGAAAATGAAAAAGAAGTCTTGAATTACACAGGTGAAGGAGTAATTTCAGTGGCAACTCTATTCAAAGTGTTTCATACTGGAGGAAGAAAAGATCAAGATAACCATAGATTTAGCAATCTGGAGAAGGCAGGCAACTATGATGAGGTAGGCAGATTGATTCAAAGAAGGTTTTGTAGCTTGCATTATATGTTCTTAAAATACCTGCTGTGATCTTTGCTTTTCCACCATTTTTTTTAAACAATAAATTGATGACATATTATTTTTTCTTTAAAGAATTTCATCAAAATATACAAAGAATTTGGTACTGAAGATCTGAAACCTATTCCAGTTGAAATCCTTTTGGTTCACTCTTTCATGAAAGACTTGATCAACAGCTACCAAGGATACAAACTTCATGTGAGTATTGCTTTCTGGGACCAAGAACTTTGTAATCACACATATTTAAATTTGCATTGTCCTAGAAATGTAAATGTAATTAGTGTAGATGCTGCCAATTTGCAGTGTAGATCAGCTGTACAGCTGTAGGTTAGATCAGTTGGTTTCCTGTCCGTGACAGACTGTGCTGCTCTCTGACTTATTTTTTGTACACATCTGGCTGGCCAGCAGCTGCCTACGGGTTTTCTACTTGTCACATTCAGCATTGCCTTTCTTCTTACCCATGGGAGGGCGACTGGTTGTGTTATCTTCCCAACAGGATCATACTGCAGAACACTATAGGATATGTGATAGGTCGTGTTCCATCCCAGACCAACCAGGCTGCGGAAAAAGGCATGTGGAGGTAGAAAAAGACCAAGTGTTCTTTCCTGCCATTCTCTAGAGCTTCCCTGTTACCTGCACTTACACTTAAACATGCATTAAAACAGTTGCACATAAGGCAGGTTTGGGCCAGAGTATAACCCTATTTAACTGTGGCAAAAATACACGATATACGGGGTCTAAGAAAACAGTGTGAGACAAGAGGAAAGGATGCTTGCGTTTGCATGCCCAGAGTTCAAATATAAACAGTCTTCACAGGTTTAAGGTGATCACCACCAGGGTCACATACTGTGCCACAAAATCTGAATAAGATAAATTTAATTCAGGAGTAACTTGCTATTTCTTAATTATATTCATCACTTGATCCGGTTATGGGATAAGGATAGAATCCAGACCAGCAGGTTCTTGTCTTCTGAGTTGTAGTTCCCACATGCTAAGTCCCACAGGAACAAGACACAGATACAACGTGCAGGTTGAAGGTCAAAGCTGATCTGGTTTATTGGAACAACATGGTGGGTTTATAAGGGGCAGAAGAGGGGAAGTCTGGGATAGGGGACACCTGGACTTGGGATTGGTCAGGTAACATGACTGACAGGGGAAGAGGAGGGAGGTCCAGAGCCAGGACACGGGGGATTGGCCAGGGCGGCTATCTCCCAGGTCCTGCTCTGCAGGGGTGTGCCAGCATCTCTCCAGAGAGAGATGTTCCTTGACCACAGGGAAAAGGTCACTACACAGTCTGTCAGGCAGAATACTCAAGCAGGATGTCTTTCATTTCTTTCCACTCTCTGAAGTCTGCCTCAGTCCTTAGCCTATCCCCAGCAGTATTTCACAGGAAGAATTAAACTTTTGATACATCCCAGTTGAAAATTAAAAACTTGAAAACTTATGTGCTGATTCTCAAAGTCACACTTGCATAACTTCTTTGCCTCATAGTCTTATACAGACATCAGACTAGAGCAGGAACATTAAACTCATATTATCCTGTGTTGTCTTCTGTATATTGCATTTTGGTTTTAATGGGTTTTCTTTGTCTGTTCGTAGCCCTTATCCCTTTCTGAAGCCAATGGAAGAATAGTGTCACATGAAGTGTCCTGCTACCTGCTAGAGACACCACTGGTGCATAAAGTAGTCACTGAACCCTCAAACAGTACTGAGATAAAACTTGGAAAAAATGACTGTGAAATTAGCGTTGTAGCCAAGAACCAAGCAGGCTCATCGCCTCCTTCAACGATAACAACTGTGGAGCTTCCAACTGGTGAGTGCGCCCAGACATGAGTTCAAAGCCTTCAAAACCTTCAAAGCCAGAACGAGTTTGTTGATTGAAAAATAATGCTTTGTTTGTTTGTCTTTATTTCCCCACCCAAATCTACTGTTCAGGGATAAAAAATGCTTCTTTGCTTTCAGTGCAGTGTCTTGCCAATTAATCGTACTCTCTACATAAAAGAAGGGTGATAGTGTGCACTCTTTGCAGCTATTTGCACTTTTTGGAGACCTCCCAGGAACAAAATGAATGAGGCTTCAGAGCATTGGTGTGGATATTGAGGGAGCAGAGTTTATTTCTATGTGTTCTTTTTGAGACACTGAGAAGTGTTACATGCTAAAGAGAACAGAATAAAGTTTTGGGGGTGTTGTGTGGCTTTTTGAGGCAAGAATTGTCAGTTCAATGCCTGTGAGCTCTGCAGGAGAATATTAATTGGACTGGTTGGTAAAGTGTTGGCATCCTTGTGCTAGGCAGACAGTGTTTGAAAAGGAGGTATGGCTTTAGCTTCCCAATTAAAGTACTGCCACTCTGGCTGAGGGCTTTTGTAAAGGGAAGTAGCTGAGCCAGATAATGATTTTCTGCTCATAACACTGAACTTGGGGAGAAAATAATGTTGCACGTGGTTGTTGAGAGTCCATGTTTCCCTGTCTGCCAGGAAGAGTATAATCTCCCAAAGCCCAAACCTCTAACTCCAGATCTGACTGATACTCTGCATGGGGGACAGATTTACACAGTGAGGCCTCTCTCTGCGTGTTTGCCAGGAGCATGCATGGGTCTGCTTCTCCTTGCCCATCCTGAGAAAAGGTATAATAGTTGCTGTCTTGCAGCTCAGTTTTTGATAAAACAAGGCCATCTCTCAAAGGAAGAAAAGTGCTTTGGCTGAGATTGATAGTGAGATGAAAACACAAGGGTTTTTTCTATGTGAAGATTGTACGTTGTTTCTTGAGCTTCTCCAAGAAAAGAACCACAGAATCACAGAATGGGTCAAGTTGGAAGCGACCACAGTGGATCAGCTAGTCCAACCTCCCTGCTCAATCAAGGTCATCCCAGAGCACATGGCACAGGATTCTGTCGTGATGGTTCTTGAATATTTCCAGGGAGGGAGACTCCACAACCTTTCTGGGCAACTCATTCAAGTGCACAGTGGAGAAGTTCTTCCTCATATTTAGATGGAACTTC
>JAWMRA010000090.1:58244024-58256175 GCA_035584735.1 Pseudotriccus pelzelni | reverse complement strand
CAGTGCTGCCACAGGGGTGGGCATGCTCAGGAATTGCTTCCAGAGGCTGAGCATCACATCCCTCACAAGCACCTTCCCTGCTGGTTGAACTGCTGTTTCAGCAGGCTGCAACCAAGCCCCTCGCAGGATCAGGGTGCAAGGATGACCAGGGATTTAGCATGACCAGCCCAAGACAGCCCTTGCTCATGATAGATCACCCTGCACGGGCTGTGAGTTGAAGCGGACTTTTTTTTTTACTTTTCAAAACCTATTTTCTAGTAACATTATGCAACTCCTGTTGTATCCTGGTTTGTTGTCATTTGCAGTTAAGCCCGAAGCCCCATTTGGTATAAACATCACTTATCAAAGGGAGGCAAATGAATATCGGATTTGTTACCGTACACCACACTCAGGGAAGAAATACCTAGAGGGGAAATTAATTCACCAAGTAGCCTATTGGCAGAAAGAAGGTACTTGGAAGGTAGGTGATGATGTATTGCTGTGGTTTGCACTACTTTCCAAAATTAAACATTATCAAAATTACCAGTAGCATGTAAATATTCTCAAATCTGTGTTTTTACAGTTCTCCACTTGGAAAAATGCAGTGTTTGGCATTTGTAAATTTCATGAGCCAAAACAATTAAGGCCAGCAGTACTCTTCTCAGTTAGACACTTCTCTGGGCTAACAAAGTTTCATTCATTTAGATTTTGCAGTGGGAAGAAAAGACATAATGTGGTGAAGCATTCTAAGTGTTTGGATGGTTTGCTTTTTGCTGTGGTACTTTTGCTCTTATTTTCTGTGCTCATCAGCCAGTAAAATGTATGACATCTTTTCTTGGTTAGCAAGTTTCTTCATGTTCCCTTTTTCACTGAGTCCTTCCAGGTTTTGGGTGCAGCCCTGCAGCTCTCCCACCCTCAGACTGAGAGTGCAACTGCTTGTGAGCCGGGTATGCTTTGGGCTGCCCAGCTGCAGCCCCCTGTCACAAAGGCAGCCATGCAAATACAAGTCACGATGTCTGAAAGCATGGGCTACACCTGTTTTTTTGTGGAGGGAGCACAGTGTTGTCCACAGTTTTTACAGAGGGAATAAATAGGATTTGTTACACTGTGTGCGACAAGCCAATAATGATACGAGACGGAGAGACACTGATTTACTTGTTTCAGAACTGTGCAAGCCTGGGTGCCCAGTGGTATTCCGCGAATGAAGCACCCAACTACGAAAACTTTTAACTATTTTATATTACTCTTTTACTATAATACTATATACTGCATTACTATACCCTATATTACTATAGATTTCAGCAAACAACAGAATTAGTGCTTGTTGGCTACAAGTTACATAGTTCTTTTATTAATTAGCATTCTATCTTCTATTGGTTAATAATTCACTCGCTTCTCTTGTTAATTAGTCTGCATGTTCAGTCTTTCTCTTCTTCTGGGTCGGTGGGTTTCTTGGGTTGGTGGTCATGATCTGGCCCTGCTGGAGTTAGCTTTTACCCAGCTGGAGCTAATTTCAGCATAGTTGCTGAGTTGTTTTTTCCAGTTTCTTCCTTATCTTGGGAGTTCTGTCAGATGTCCTTGTGGCCGTAAATTCTGCATTCTTTGTGTCCACTATCAGTGGTACATTCTTCTTCCCAAGCTTTGTTAACCTCCCCCTAAGTCTGAGATCATTCATACATGTCAAGCCCTAAACCATAACAAGGCAATTCTACTAACAAGTTTTTCTAACACCCAGGCATCCTTTAGAGCTTGTCAGCTGCTGTCTGTTTCGTGGATTAAGTCTCCTTTCTTGTTGATTAGGCCTGAAAATATACAAAGATCAGACTTCAAAGGACAACCTTTCTTAAGAAAGTTTTACAAACTCCACATTTTCAATAACAGAAGAACTGTAACCAGAAGGAGAAAAAAAAAGGGCGAGGGGGGGGGAATTCAGGCAGCAAAATACAATGAACAGCACCAGAGCTGTACTGTGGGATTTCAGCTTCAGAGTTCCCTGTAACTTCTCTTTCAGAAGTCATCTTTTTGTGCTTCACAAATATATTTTTTCACCTTTCTCTTCTAAGCCTTCCTAGGGAAACATATATTTCCCACTGCAGTGTCCACATTAGCAAAGCATAGTTGATAGTCCCAGCTGTTTTCTGATGAGCTTTTACCTGGCATTTGTCTTCTTCTCAATACTGTCTGGACTACCTTGCTGTTAAACAAGGCTGATGCCCTGATAAGCACCTGTGTAATAATAAAAGGCATGGAACAAACAGCACAATATTGCAGGGATGCACCTGATCTCACACATTTTGCTGAAACTCAAAGATGATTCTCCATTGTCTGCTGGAAAAATAACTGGATTTTTTTGTATGTTTAGACAATAGAGTCGCCACAGCATCACGTAAGATTACTGGGACAAAACCTCGAAAATAATGCAGCGTATGAGGTGAAAGTACGTTCACAGCCCAATGGAGAATTTTTTAAGGGCACATGGAGCGAGTGGAGCACTTCCAAGAGCTTCAGGACAGCAAGAGAGCAGCACTCCACAGAGACCTGTAAGGGCAGAAAATGCTTTGGTCTACCTTGAGGAAAGCAGAGCTAGGGGTCCTGGGCTCCCTGGACAGCCTCAGCAGCAGCAGGGATGAGAGCACAGGGAGGGAAGACCCCACAGCCACAGAAGGGTCAGCCCTCACAGACACCAGGCACCCCAAGGAGGGGACTCAGAAAGAGCTGTATCACTCCGGAATGGGGCTGACTCTCCATGTATATTTAAATCTCAGTCACAGGCAGTGAATTCAGAGGAGCTGCTGCTACAAGCGCACGAGGGGGTGGGTGCAGAGGGAGTTGAAGGCTGACTCTCTGCTGCCAGCTGGCTTGCAGGAGAAGGAAGAACTGGCACTGAGTGTTTTGGGCAAGGCACAATGAGCTGTGAAACATGACCTGTTTCGGGGCCCTGGATTTGTGTGTGCACACGGCACTTTAATCACAACTGCAACACAGGCTAAAATCTCATCACTGCGCTTGCAAATGTGAAAAATCCTTGTAGTCCTTAGGGTTCCTTCAGTACCCAGTGGCAGCTCAGCATTATGTGTGTTGGAAGCCATTTCAGTGCTGCTGTCAGGATGCAGCAAATGGTGGTTTCAATGCACTGGAGGTGATAGCAGACTTCAAACTGCTTTAATCCAGTCTGGGAATCCAATTTGGAGCTCAGCCAAGTGCTGATGCTCTGGCAGCCTACCTTTTTCCTCCTCCAGAGAGACAGGAGAAATGGATCATTGCACCAGTCCAATGATAGGCAAGTGCAATTCTTGGTGAGAATTCCCAATTTATCATCTGAAAAGACATCACAGTCACAGTGGCTTAACAGTGAGACATTTACATGCATGATATTCTTTGTTTTCCTTCAGATAACAGTGTGGCCATGATTATACTCTCCATCCTGGGATTCATGCTGTGCATTGTTATGATTGCACTGATCATAATTTTTTGGGAAAACAGGTAATTTAACTCTCTTAATATCAGAAAAAGTGTTGGAAGCCAATCCTGTTCTAACAATCTTACTGCTTTCCCTGCTATACCTGTGAACTATCCTCTCCATCCCTGGGCCTCTGTATCAAGCTGAAGAGAGGCTAAGAGCAGAAATGGGCAATACAAGAGACAGTGTTAGCAGGCAGAAGATGAATTGCCACTTTGAGCAGAGTTCAGTCTTGAGCCCAAAACACTGGCACTTTTGCAAGCCAAAGTCACCACAAAACACGTATAGAGTCACTGTCCCACCAGAGGCAGATTTGACTCAAAAGCAAGATCCAGAGCAAGAAAGCAACCTGCAGGTTTTAGTAAAGTCCCAAGAGGTGTGAAAACAGCATACCAGGGAGATTGCCTTTATTCCTTTCACAGGCTGAGTCAGCGGGGTGTTTGCTCTGCAGCACTTTCAGAAGCAGCAGGGCAGAGCCCTCTGCAAAAACGGCTTGATGGTGTCAGACATCAGCTCGGCCAGATCCACATCCAGCCAGCCGTGTGGTGAAATCAGGCTCCACATCCTCCACCAAAGCAGTTACAGCAGAGGCAGGATTGGAGATACATTCATTACCCAGGAAGCCCTTTTTCTGCACTGGGTTTTTTTTATATATTTGCTGCACAGCAATAGACAGATAACTCTACATACAATTTTAACCACATGGCTATATATACTCATATAGCATTTAGAATTGACAAATTTAAGAAAATGAACAGATATGCAGATAATCTGGTGACACTGGAATCTGAAGTGAAAAAAATCAAGTTTAAATATAGAAGATTAACTCCTTGCAAGCAGAAAGCCCAGGACTGTTCAGTGGCTTTCAGGGCAGCCTGTCCATGACATCCAGCTCAAGACAGGTGGCTGTGTGTGAGCTGCTTTTTCGGACATCACTCGGGCTGTGCTACCTCCTTAGTTAGTTCAGCCAAACCATGCCAAAAAAAATTTTAATAATTAAACATTTTAGACACTGGAGTTATCTGCTCTAGTGCTGTTTTATTTGCAAGTACAGATGTAGCTTGAGATTTCTATTTCTTCCATTTTGCTGTTGCTGGCAACCTGCACTTCTCTAACTTTGCTAGAAGTTTTGCTTATGTAAAACTGCAGCAAAAACAGTATCCCAGGTATTTCCATGTTAAAAAAAAAGAGGGGCTTATTCATGTGTGTATATACACCCACATATAGAGATACATAAATAAAATGAAACATATTCATATACACATGCAGTTATATTTATACGATTGCAACATTGAATTTCAGTTGGATGATATTCTCTAGAGGCATCCTAGCTGGGGGTATGCAGCAGAACAACATGAGACCTTTGTTAATCAAGGAGTAAAAATAAGACCTATGGGACAAGGCCACAGTACAGATATCTGAGGCACAAACAGCTGGTCAAGGAGTAGGACAATATGTTGTTCTTTGACTTATGTAAACATGCAGAGGCAAATATCAACAAATTTGCACTTTAACCACAGCATCTTCTTGCTCTGGCAGAAACTGGTTTCACCACACAGAGCCCTGTTAACACAGCTAGACGCAAACAAGCTCCTTGCCAGCATAAATTACTGCTCTTCCGGTACTTAGTGAAGTGTCTTTCTTTAGCTATGACAATTTGTGCACTCAAGAGATCAACAGTGACCTTTACAACTCCTCTTCTCCTGTCTGCTTTATTCTGTGATTTTTCTGTTGTTATTCTGGACAATGCAACCCAGCCCTAAAGCTTTCTGAGAATTGTTACTAATGATGCAATATGAACCTCTGATACCTCAACATATCCCTCTTTGCTGCTTTTTGTCTGCTGTTGCTGTTTCAGGATCAAGCCTGCTGTGTGGCCAAATCTTCCTGATCATAAAAAAACGCTGGAGAAACTATGCAAGAAGCCAAAAAACGTATGTTCTTCCTCTGTTTTCTCAACCTGAGTATAGAGTCTTGGGGACAAAACTAATACTCACGAAACAAAATATGTGCATTTTCTGCATTAATTAGGACATCTTTCAGAAATCCTGCTACATTTCACTGAAGAGAGCCCACATTTGCACAGGGAGATGCCAGTCAAGGGTGTGGAAATAAAACACAATTCATCTAGTGCCTGGCCTTCAACTTACACAGAGTAACTACAGAGGGCTTGGGAACTTGATACATGAAGAAAGGCTGAAAGAATTAAGGTTTTTTACAGAAACTGGATACAAGTAAAGAATCTTTCTCATGAGAATAATTAAACATTGCATAATTTGCCCAGAGACAAAAGTAGGTTCTACTTTGGGAAAATGTTCAAGGCTTGGCTTGATAGGGCTCTGGATAACCCAAGCCAGATCATGCTTCTTACACAAGGTTGGACTCCAGAGGCCCTTTCCAACCAAGATGCATTGGTGATTCAGTGAAACTGTGCTCATGGGGCTGGATGGGGACCTTTTGCAAACATCCCTGGTCATGTCCATGTACCCTTACGTAGTCAGCAGAGTTGTTCATACATGTGCAGTACATGAATTGCTCTGACAGTTAAAAGCCAGATGGGCAAATGCTACAAACCATAAGGTGTGAGTTTAACCTGTTGCATTAAAACTGTATGCCTAGTTCATTTTTTCACAAAGAAAGACACCAGTGCTGTTGTCTGCAGTTGGTACATTATTAACATGTCCTTAATTTAACCAGAGGTCTGACACCTCTCCCATCCCCTCTGCTCCCCAGTGTAGGGATTCCTGATGTTTTTCAGGAAGTCATGGCAAAATTTTACTTCCTCTCTGCTAAGTTAAGAAGGTAAAACTGAAAGAAATTGCCTGGGTGGACACAGTCATTCCTGTGAAATGGCAGGCATGCAACAGATGGGTGTGTCAGAAAAGGCTTTGAGACACCAGTTCCCACCACATTGTGTAGAGCATAAAACACTTTGCAGCATAAAGGTGCTGCCTTTAGGAGGACACAGGATAGATACAGATTAATAGGGAAAGGGATTTTCAGCCACATGATAGATTATTCTCTGCTAACCTACTGTTCAGCATGCTGAAGGTTACATCCAGAGTTAAAATCAAATAAATTATCAATGTACCTTTTCTCTTAAGCTATTACCCACTGTTAACTAACTGTGCTGTGCTGTTCCCTTTGTCATACAGAATTTTGATATAAGCTTTAACCCAGAGAGTTTTGGTTATGTTCATATCCATAAAGTGGATGGCATTCGGGCAAAAGCTGAACTGGAAAATTTTCTGCAGCCATCAATTGCTCCAGAGACAAGCCTTCCAGAAAAATTCAGGAAGGGATCAGACCTGAATATGACACCTGCGATGACAGACAAAAGCAACCTAAACCTGTCTGTGACTTACGGAGGCATCTGGCCAGCTGAGGCCCCACACAGACTCCTGGACACAAGCCAGTTGGCAGTCACAGAAGAAAACTGCAGCTCCAGCATGTATGAGGTGTGCCATGGCAACAGGGTGCTCCTGCACAACAGTGGAGTTTCCTCTGCTCCTCCCCTGGATCCCTCTGGCCAGCCCCATCCAGAGTTCCCAAATGATGACACTGTACCCCAGATGCTGCCTAACAGTGAAATGAGATCACCAAACAACGAGGAAGCCTATGTAACAATGTCCAGCTTCTACAAAATTCAGTAAACCTCGCAAGAATGACGACATGTCTTTTTCTTTTCTCTAACAGAAGCAGGACACTGAAGCTTTCTGTTTTGTTTTCCTGTACCCTGTGAGTTCCCACCTCCTCCATTCACCCTGCTCACAGTGCAATGCTGTATCTGCAAGAAAGTGGGTTCTCCTACGTTCCAGCTAGAAGTAGCCTAAGTTCAGCACTCAGTATGCTGCTAGCAGTCTCCACTGCAGCAGAAACTTAAATTTAATTCAACCTGACTTTAATCTTCAAATCTGATTAATCCAGAGCAACAACAGTGCAGTCCCAGCTGAGGACCACAACGTGTCTTGTAAAAGTTAATGAACTCTTCTGTTACTCTCACGGTTACAGAGCTAAGCTCATATTAACACCTAAGCAAGAAATATGGCAACAAATTCAAGTCAAACAGAAGCCAATCCCTTTTAAACAGTAGTAAGTTGAGGGTAATTCCTCTGCAGTCAAAATGTATAAATCCACGAGTTTGCAAAAAGACAGTAAATCGGGGTTGCTATCAAGCATTAGCTGCCTGGGGATTTGGGAGCTTGAACACCACAAATGGATTTAGCTGAGTCCTCAGGAGAAATGGTACATGGACCCACTTTAGAAAGATGTTTCCTGAGGCAGATTTAGTTTGTTGTTGGGGTTTTTTTTGAGATACAAAACAAAGCAATACCCTACTGCCACTGCTTTTTGCTGTTGGTAAAGATCTGCCCTGGAGCCAATTACAGAATCCACAGGTACTTCTAATACTTTTAATGTTTTCAATATTTCAAGTGCTAACTATGTAAATTGAAGTCCCTTCTCTTCCTAGGAACTGAATTAGGACTGTAAAATGCACAGTGCTGTCTTTCTCTGCAGCTCTTGTGCAAGCATTAGTCCAGCATGTGAGAACTTTATAGGGCAGAGGCTGAGCTGACCATGTTTGTTTACCAGCATTATTCCCAGTGGCTGTGACTGCATATGAATACTATGAATTTGGATAGGCCATGTTCTCATGCAACATCTGACTTAGAATGAATGGAATGTCATGGATTCTGACAGTGATCAGAAGACATATTTTCTTTTTTAAAGTAACTTGTAAATTGCCTGGAGGTAGTATTTAGTGTATTGTTGGGGTTTGTTTGTTTTTGGGATTTTGGGGATTTTTTGCATTGTGACTTTTTTCTTCTTGACAATATCACTTTTTTTTTTTTTTCATTATGGCTGAGCCACTTCACAGTCCTTCTTAGATTCTGTACATTGTGGAGCACGTACTTGGAGATAAAGCTGCTACAATCACGTGATTGCATGACAGCAGAGCAGTGCGGCCTTGGGACATCCAAACTACTTTGTTGAACTCGGGGATTCAGGTTGACCTCACTGTGCAGTCTCAGTTTCTCTAGCTGTTTGAAATTCTCCTTTATCAAACTGTATTCACATTCCAGAGTCTAAGGGTGAAAAGAGTCCTCTTTCATCCTCAGAGCTGCTCAAATTTGTTCTGACTGGTAATGGTCAGAGAGATGTTGCAAAACCTCAGCTGCTTACATCTGCCTTTGCCAAGACAGCTTTGTGCTAGGAGAACATCAAAATTGATCAGATCACCGAATATATCTTGTCATCTGATTTCAAGAAGATATGGCAGAGAGTGGAGCTTGCATTAAACTCTATTGCTTGAACCAGAATATTATGCAGCAGATGACAGTACAAGCCAAAAAGTTCTGGACCATATGAAGCCAAAACCAGCCCTTCCAAGACAGTACTCCACCTTCTTCACCACCACCCACCACCAGGGAAACCTTTGAATGGGGAGAACTTATAGTCACCGTGTGTAACGGAACCTCAGATTTGGCTCAAAGCATTCCAGTGACATTTTACAGAACGGTTTTTATTGCTGTTTATTGCTGAATAATGCAGAAGAAAAAGATGAAATCCCTGGACATTCGTTTGTTCTACAACGCTTTTATTTCTTTTTCAAAAGAGCTTCTGGTAATGCTCACACTGTGTGGACTTTCACAGGGTGATTGTAGATAGAGACAGACTGTACTGGAACGATATCTTCTTCCAGCAAAACAGGGACAAACAAAAAAGGGGATAAAGGAAGAAGTAAAAGCACATCAGGAAAATTCTCTACAGTATGTGCTATGCTTTCTTCAATTTTATAGCCATCAGCAAATTTGGTGGATGTATGCAGGTATAACCACTTTCAGCGTCCTTTTGGGAAAAAAAATAAAGCCAAATTTGCACCAAAGCCAGAAGTACCACAAGCATTTCTTGTCTATTGCCAGGTTAAATATAGCACATATATGAAGATACTTCCATGGCTACATCTGGACAACACTTTACTGAGTAGTTTCCTTATTCTACAGGACAGACCTTCCCTGTTCACAAACTCCCACCTGCCTTGGTATCCCCACAGGAGTATTGCTTAGCTTTCACATACTCCATGCACTTTCTTTAGTTCAGCATAGTCTTACTCCTCCACACTTTCTGCCTCTGGTGCTCTTACTCGGCTGCACACCCAAAAAGAAGTTGGTGACCCTGGTTTGTATGTAGCTGCTTTATGACACAGGAGCTGCTTGCTCCTTTCGCTGCATGTACCCAGTGGACTCTGACAGCCCTTCTGTAGCTGTGGGACAATACAGATACTCTCCCATCTTGCGTCTCCCCTTATCTATGTGCAGCTCATTTGCACTATGCAAATGTCTCCTAGCTATACACAAATAAACTTAGACTGTTGTCAGTTACAATACTGAGTCATGGTCTAATTACAATTAGACTGAAAAATGTTAATTACATCTCAAGGCCATGGTCATCCCCTGCTTAAATTGTCAGCTTGTTTACCAAATACACTCCTCTTGTGCATGTTCATCAGAAAGGCTGAAAAAACACACACAAATGCTCTCTGTGTCGGTGGGGCAGCACAAGACCAGCTCAGTGTGGGGAGGCAGGAGAACTGCTTCTGCCAGGGTGAAGGGATAGTTACATGCATGCGATGTGAAGTCTGGGCCATGAAATAAATGATGTAGGGGTGGCATGACCTCCACTGCCACAAGGACACATGGCTGAATTTGGTACATTTTCTGCAGGCAGAAGCTGACCAGGAAGCCATCCCTTCTGTCAGCAAGGGACCTGGCAACGCTAACAGGGTATTTCTGCAGTCCCTTCTCAGCTACTTAGCAGAAATGTTGAGTGGAAGACCTCCGTTTATACAGCAACGCTGCAGTGCTGGAGCCTAGCCGGAGCAGCAGCTGGATTTTAAACAATATGCTTTTGAATCACGCTAGTTATCTCTGTGGTTGTTGCATTCTGAAGCTATCCTTTAAAACCAGCAAAAAACATAACATAAAGGATTGAGCTTCTTGCATTGGGAAACAGACCTGCTGCTGTGTCCTCAAAAAAACCTATATGAGTTATTCCGGTTATTGTTAAATGTAATGTAAGTAAATATTGACTGCATAAATTAGATGACAGTGAAATTAGATTTGTCCAACATCAGCACCATTACAATGAATGTAAAAAACCTCAGAGGCTTGTCAGACAACAAAAAAAAATGAGACACAAAGCAGAAATTCATTGATGGAAATGTCTAGAGGAACAAATCTATGCCACAAAGTTGGAGCTTCTCTAACACAAGCTAGTATTTGTTTTTCCAGGAAATGTACAGAAGCCAAAAAAAAAAATCTATAGATTTTGAAATTTAAAGAAAAGTATTTCAGCTTTTGGCAAAACCCCCACACTTTCAGCGGAAAAGAAAAAATAGAACAGATTAATCTCTGGAAAATAAACACTTCTTACATTTTACCACAATCACTGCTTTTCCACAGAAAAAGAGGTTCAATTTACCTTCCACGATACCTTGTGCTTCCTTTCTTTCTCATTTTTTCCTACTTGTCATGGTATTCAAAAAGTCCTGATGCTGCCCCCAGCCTTCAGCTGCAGCTCCTGTTGGGATTAGCAGCAGTATTGTGAGCTGGGAGGAAACCTGGGTCCAGGTTTTGGCAGAGATGGGTCTGCCGTGCCTGGGGTGGCTGCAGAGCAGGGAGGTGAAGACCTTGTGTCCTACAGCTCTCCCTCCTCCTGCAGTCCCTGTTAGCGTGAGAGTGGAAACGGCTCTGGAGCCAAAACCAGTGGTCTCTTTGCTGAGGCAAACCAGGATGGTCGAGGGTTTTCTGCAAGTAGTGAGGCTGCTCTGAGCCACCCGAGGTGTTAGGTGTTAAGTACAGCCTACGGGGAAACCTGCTTTCTGCTCACCATGTCCTCCTGTGAGAGAGGATTGCTGGAGCACCAAGATGGGCTGTAATCACAGCAAAAGCCAGGGCACTGGGCAGCTGCTGGCAGAGGCAGGCTGCTCTCGGCATCATCTGTTTTACTGAGGAAAGCTGAGCGTGCTGCTCTGCTGCTCCCAGTGGGGAGGACAGGAGCTGGAAGGCAAGAATTCCTGAAAGCACTGGTCTCGCTCCTTCTGCCAGCTGCTTACAACGGTGGCCATGAGCCCAGCTCAGCAGAGCAAAGTTGTGCTCTGCCCACACATCTGCAGAGGTTTGAGAAGGCGCTGTGTAGGAGGAGTCACATAAAGGCAAGTTGGCTTTTGTACAGCAGTGCACACAGGTGGTTTCATCTGCAAAACTTCAGCCGCTTCCATCTGCTTCTGCCAGGAGCTTTGTGCCAGGAGGGCAGCAAAATGTATCAAATCACTGAATATACCTTGTTGTCTAGTTTTAAGAATATGCGGCAGAGAGTGGGGCTGGCATTAAACTCAGTTGCTTGAATCAGAATTTTATGCTGCAGGAGACAGTATAAGCCAAACAACAATTCTGTACCATATCAACCCAAAAATTTCCTCTCCAGGACAAAAACACAAAGGCACAAATAGCACAGAAAGAGCAAAATCAAAAGGCAGTGAAGGATGCTGAAAAAGTGCCACCTTTCCCAGGGGAACACACCACAAGAAGAGGCTGTTCCACAGCTTCTTGTCCTCATTCCTTGTGCTCTTTTGGGTTGGTGCGGTGTTGCCACAGAGATGCTCTGATGGCTCTGACAGAGGCAGGGAATTGGGGCAGAGTTTTAGGGGAG
>JAWMRA010000090.1:58189428-58212011 GCA_035584735.1 Pseudotriccus pelzelni | reverse complement strand
GTGAAAATCATTATAAAAATGCCAAACACCTGTACTTGGCGCGCGCGGATGGTGGTATTCCTGGAAGCCTGGGGACCTCATTAAAGCCTTGCTTATCCTTATCTTACCTCCCCTCTAATTCGGCCTGGAGTCTTTTTTCTCCAACAGCTTTTAGACAACAGCTGGGAGGAGCAAAACGTGTAAACTTACCCCAGGAGCCAGCAGAGCTCACACCTCCCTTGCCACCCTGCTCAAATAGTCTCCCATGCTCTGCTTTGCCTCTCAACCCACTTCCTTTGTCCTATCTCTCTCTGCTCTGGGTTGACTTTGCCTCGTTCCTTTCCACACGCTGCGACACACACAAGGGGATGGTGCTGTGTCACACTGGTTGCCATGGGTGCCGGTCTCTTGCAAGAGACTGAGTAGTTAGTTATTTGTGAAACCTGAGCTTGAAGGCTGTTGCTTGCAAACTGAAATATATTGGAGTAGTTACACCACTTCTGCAATTTGTTCACAATTCCCTTAGATTTAAAACCAGCAAAATCTTCCAAAATAAAAAGTATGACGTTTATACAGAAGTACAAGTGCTTATGGAAGGAGTCAGACTCTGGGAGAAAAAAGGAATAGGGAACACACATGAAAAATTTCCACCAGCATCTGGTCTTCATGAAGTTTACTTAGAATAGATGACCTTCCTAAGCTTTGGAAATTATCTCGTTTGACAGTGAATTGTTTAAGTGTTCAGTTGGATTTCAAAGGCTTATCATGTTTCCACAGAGTACGCCTAGGCACTGCCTCAGTTGTTCACTTGCTTTGATGTTGACTGAGCAATTCAAAACACACACTTTTAACCAGATAAACTGTCTCTGTGGAAGGAACACAAGAACTTCTCTTGTGTTTGTGCATAACCCACATTCATAAACCTCTCTGATACCTGACCCCTGTTCATGAGCTGAATCTCTATTTGCAGCTCAGGTCATGTTCTCTAAGAAGGGAAGAAAAAACACATGTCTTCAGTCCCAGGTTGGGCTCTGAGAAACTTTGGCTTTTTGATAAAGCTCTCAAAAAATCCTCAAGGCAATGGCGTGTAATGAACCAATACATGACAAGATGCAAAAGACAGAACGTTTATTAAGAGAAAGGATTAAGATCTCTATCACAGCATGCAGTGCATGGACTAGGATGAGCAAGCAACATGCTGTGGCAGGTGCACCATTAGCAGTGTGCAGGCACAGCTGCAGAGGGAAGGGTAGAGTTAATTCACAAACTTGGCAATTCAGTCAGTCAAATGCTATTTCAGAAGATGTAAAATTCACTGAGCACTCAAGTAGTTTCATTAGCAACTGCTAACAACTGAACACCATTATTTATATTGCTCTCCAAGCAAATAAACACCTGACAAAGAATAATAGGAAGTTGGTGTTTGATAACAATAATTCCCATTATCTAAACCGTTTACTGGTAGATTTAGAGTAACTTATCACACTAAGTCTGGAGGAAGAGTGTGGCTGGTTAACTATGCAGAGAATGACTCACTTCACTATTCAAACTACCTCTGGGGAAAAAAAAAACATACACAGAAGATCACTCATAGAATCACAGAATGGTTCGGGTTGGAAGAATATGGTAAAGATCACCTAGTTCCAACCTCCCAGCAATAAACAGGGACATCTTCATTCAGATCAGGGTGCTCAGAGCCCCCTCCAGTTTGATCTTGACTGTTACAGGGACAGGGAATCCACCATCTCTCCAGGCAACCTGTGCCAGTGTCTCATTACTCTCACTGCAAAAATCTTCCCTGTATCAATTCTCAATCCACCCTCTTTCAGTTTAAAACCCCTGCCCCTTATCCTATTGCTGCAGGCCCCCATCTTTTTTATCAACTCCCTTTAAGCAGTGAAAGGCTGCAGTGAGGTCTCCCTGGAGCCTTCTCTTCTTCAGGCTGAACAAACCCAACACTTCTCAGCCTGTCTGCATAGCAGAGGTGCTCCAGCCCTCCGATCATCTTCATGGCCTCCTCTGGACTCACTCCAGCAGGTCCATGTCCTTCCTGTGCTGGGGCTCACCACTGGCCAAGGTCAACTGGAGGGAATTATGTCCTACTTTTGAGCGCTTACAGAGGAGAGGGGGAGGTGTAGGGACCCCACCTTTCACAGTTGCCACAGCAATCCCCACTGCCCAGTCAGTCCCAGGAGCACACATGGCCCTCACAGGCTTCCCCAGGTGCTGCAGGACACTCAAACCCTCAGCCAGCACCTCTGTCTCCTGGCACTCGCAGGAGCTGCCTGGTCTTCTGCAGCTCAGGGGACTGTCAGTAAAGGGACCGAGTCTCCTTCTCAGACTCTGACAGCATGTCCAGGTACACAAGAATCTTCTCAGATTCCCTTTTTAACCTGCCTAAAAGAAAATGCAAAAAGATCACCAAAACAAGGCCATATTGCCTTGTAAAGTAAACATGATTTCCACCTGGAAAAAAAAGAAATAGGTCTAATTTCTCTAAAAGATCACTTTCAAAAACATTTCCGAAAAGTATGAATATCTGAAATACACCAGGGAAAATGTATTGCAGAAATTATTTATTTCATGCCAACTTAAGTCTTTGACTATATATTATAACACACATTTCAAAAATATATCCAGTACAACAATAATTTAGAACACTGCAGAGAAAAAATTGTAACTCTGAATTTCAAAACAAGGTATTTATGCATACATACTTGTATCATAAGGCAAAAGAAGATAGTCTATCCATAAGCAGCACTCCTACAGCCTATCTGATATACACTGGAGAATGAAGATCTATTACTAAACCTAGGCTTACAAATGAATTCCCTTATCTTCCAGATACCTCTACAGAAACACGATGTATTTCTATAGAAAATAATTAATTTCTACGGTGACAGCTATCACTATAAAACTATTATAGTTCACAGGAATATGTCAAATATAGCAACATTATCCTGATGAAATAACTGAAGCTGCATATTATTATTGCCTGTCAATTACAACTAATACGCACACGTGCACACAAAAGCATGCTGAGGAACACATTCCAATGCATTCTAAGAGAAACAAAGAATACACCAAACTGGGTTTGCCATATGACCCAAAAAGCAGGTACCAAATACAATGCAATAAAATCAATGACAGCAATTAATGCATTAAAAAGGGATCTAGTTCAACGTGCTTTTTTTTGCTAGGAATGCCAAGTTTCTGTTAACATAATCAAATGGTGTAGGAGTGTCTCAGCTTCAGACTAGACTATTTAGAGGCACAGCTAGTATCAGATAACTGCCATGAAGCAGTACATATTCCTGCAGAGCCCATTAGGGAAAAGGAATGTAAAAGTTTCCAAAAGTTTACAAGATTCACAAACTAAGCTGCTCTGAAAAAGTAACAATTTCCTGAATTTCAAAGAAAAAAAAAAAAGCTAGGACACAACATATCCCCTTAGTAGTGTTCTTGTTAATAATTAAGATGCACATATTTTTCTGTAATGAACAAGTCAGATTTCTTTAAGAAGCCTCATAAAAAGTTCTCCTTCATAAAGTGATCTCTATATGGTATTGTGAATGCCCCTCAGATTTCAAGTAATTACAGCAATAATGAAAACTGAAACAATATGTAGTATTTTTCACATAACATTTACAGTATTCCAAGATCAATTTAGTAAAATACAAATTACCATAATCACAGAAAATCATAGTAATCACTTTTTTAATACTTCATATGTAAAAATCTTCGTCATGTTGTTTTAAAACAGCAAGAATAAATACTGAAAAGACAGCAGCTTTCCATCATTCCTATTAATTCTGCTAATGACTATTTTACAAGTGCTTGATTGCAAAATAAAGGCAGATTATACATCATAGTTTTTCCAGCAGTGCTAAGTTACAGTATATAAAGTTTTTCTTACTATTACATGTTACTTTACCTAAATAATAAGCTACATTGTTGTTTGCCCAAAGTGTCACAATTAGCACAGATTACAAGTTACATACCCTTTACCTTTCCTCATAAAAAGACTCCCTCACTTTACTGAGATGCACCTCTTTTTAGCAGAGTAGAGGACTTATTTCCCAATATACATTTAAAAAGTGTGTATTTTTAAACACACGAGAAAAGAGAACTACAAATCTAATGCAGGATTATTAAGTTTGACTAGGGCTTTTTGCTATCCGTACTTCTTAGGAACTCCAACACTGATAGAGTACTAGTGGAGCTACTGTTTTCACTCCAGCTTTTTGAAGGTCATTGTGACTTGGCATGCATTCTTTTCACTCATTTAAATCTTTGCCATGAAGACATTCAAGCATTCATACTTAACTCCGGTAGGATTTTTGGTATTTATTTGTTTGTTTGTTTACAGACAAAGAAGAAACTGCGGAAATGATAGTGAAATGTACACACTCACTGCTTAGTAAGTCAGAGGTGAAATAACAAAGAAATATGTAACTGACATTATTCAGCTGCAAATAAATATGATTATATTTACTGACAGAAAGATACATTAACAGTCACTTCCCAAAAGCACAGTTTGCAAGGGAGCTGTATTAAAAATTACCTGATACGGAGCATCAGATAGGATGCAGAACAACATTAGCCTATAGTATAGTCACTGCTCCACATACCGAGTTTTAACTTGGTTTAGCTGCAGTGCTGCAGGGACTCAACCTGCAGCAGCATAGAACCCATCAAGAGTTCCCACAGTCTGGCTGGGAAGCACTACAGAGTCACAGAATATTTTGGGTTGGAAGGGACCTGTAAAGGCCATCTAGTCCAACCCCTCCCTGTCATCAGCCAGGACATCTTCAACTGCATCTGAGTGCTCAGAGCCCTGTCCTGCCTGGCCTTGAATCCTTTTCAGGGAAGGAAACCCCTCATGAGAGGGGTAAATCCGTAGGCACAGAGCCCTCAGGCAAGTTCTGTATTATTTGTATGAACAGTACGCAAGCGAGTTTAAGACTAGCTCAAACAGATAGCAAATGCTGTGCAGGCACATCCCTTATTTCTACAATATTCTTTTATAGTTGTACTCCCTATTTCTTTATTGAAAGTGTTCCAGATTTAGTTATATGAACCCATAATTAATTTTCACAACACACGTTAGATTAATTGGCCAACAAATTACACATAATTAGAGCAAGAGTAACTGCTGGTCAGCAACTGCTGGTCAGATGAAGCACAACTTCACTTATCAATTCCTTACTTAAACAGCATCCAGGAAGAATGTGACACAGCAGAGATTGCCAAGTGCAATCCAGGAAACTCTAAATTTAGAGATCTTCAGAGCTCAAAAAGCAGCCACTGATTACTCCCTTACTCCACTGCAACACCAAAAAGGTCAGAGGATTCCCACCTCAACGAGCTCAGGATGGTCCATGTTAGAATCTGAAATCCCACTGTCATTAATTTATACACTCAAATTATTGTATTCCAGTGAAAACTGCACAGAGAGCTTACACCAGGGATTAGTTACCTTTTGTATATGAAATCCTGACTGTGTCTCCCCCGAAAATTCTGTTTGCAGCCATTTCACTGAGAGGGGAAAAACCAGGCCCCAAGAAGGCTCAGTCCAAGTCTCTGAAGTCACCAAGGACTGAGTAAGGATACTTCACAGACATTCAGAAAAATAAAACACTCCTATAGTTTTGCCATTAGCACTGAATTAGATCCCTTTGCAGTGACATTTCAAGGGTTAAGCAAAGAACTTGAATCTTTTTCCATTCAAAGATTTTTATAAATAAACTCTGGGCAATTAAATGAGATACAATTTTTTAAAATAGAAATATCAAGTCTAAGAGCATTCATGTGGATGGATGTCCAAAACCATATAAAAACCCTTTCACATAAGGTTGAATTCAGGATAGCACTTTTAAGTAGAACTAAAATAAATTAAATAGATGCTAACATAGAGATGCTAAACAAAAAATTCTGAATAGAGACTAATTTTCTCAACTGCCAGTCCCTGATACAGCCATAAGACTTGGAACAAGCTTTTACAAACACAAAATACTCAGACTAAAAAAAGTGCCCTCATACAGGAATCTGGAAATTGCATGAGCTTGAATACATGTGGGCATAGCTGATATTCAGTGTATTCACCTAAGAACAAAACTGACAATTACTGTATGTCTGCCAATTTATTAATATAATTATTTCTATACAAATAGAGATTTTTTTCTTCTTCATAGTAACAATTCAGTGTTTTAAAACAGGCAGAACAATATATTACAAATATCACTACTGTTAGAACATTTACCAAATCACAGAGGTAGAGTTAGATCCCCATTAACAATAAACTTGAGAAAACACAGACTGTTTTTAAAAATTAGTAGAATATGTCATTCATGAAAACTTACTTTTCTGAACAACTCATTTCTAGCTGCTTTAAGAGATGTCTTTTTTTGAAGCATGATAGAGAATGTATGATAGAAACATGTTCTCTTTCAGTTTTCAACATAACTCTGCAATATGCACATAAGAAAACTCGCAATTGGTAAAGACTTCACACAAACTGCAAAAAAGCAATATTTTAAGTTATCCAAATTACCAAAGTTATCATGAATTTGACCACATCTTTTACCTTATGATTACATTTGAAAATTCATTCAAGTAGCTACAGTTTAAAAATATATCTACACCAATAAAATAAATGTGAAGCTTTTCTACACTGTGAATAATTGGCATTTTTGAATGACATACAAATGAATAAGTGTTATTCTTTTTGCAACAACTTACTGCAAAATACAGGCACCTTAAAAACTGATACATAATGCAACCAGGGTATTCAGAATATTAAAAGTGTTTGCCATTATCTAGTCATGCTATGTACTTCCCTTCTTTTAAAGAAATACTCTACAGTTTGAAGCCGTGCCTGAGATGCGTGCAAATTATCATGTTTCAGTATTTAACTCAATTTTCATAGTATATTTCTTTAACAGTTACAAAAACAATAGTGTGCCAAAATTTTGAACCATTACAACTGTAAAGATCTTAAGCAGACATGGCATCTTCGATAATGTATTCTCACTATTGCACACATGCTCCTAAGACAGTGAAACTCTGGTCCATATTCAATTTCAACTATTTACACACGCTAAAAATCATTTATCTGCATATAATGTTGGAAAAGAAAAAATACAGCCTTTCTTCACCAACACACATTGCTCCAAAATTTACGCCACCAAATTTCATAGAATCATAGAATACCAGGCTGGAAGGGACCTCAAGGATTATCTGTCGACACCAGGCTGTGCAGTGCAGTCGACACCCTGGAGGGTGGGGATGCCATCCAGAGGGACCTGGTCAGGCTTGAGAAGTGGGTCTGTACAAACCTCATGAAGTTCAACAAACTGAAGTGCACTGTCCTACACCTGAGTCATGGCAATCCCAGATATGCCTACAGGCTGGGCAGAGAAGTGATTAAGAGCAGCCCTGCTGAGAAGGACTTGGGGGTGCTGGTGGGTGAGAGGCTGGACATGACCCAGCCATGTGAACTCACAGCCCAGAAAGTCAAACACATCCTGGGCTGCATCCAAAGCAAGGTGGGCAGCAGGTGAGGGATGGGATTCTGTTCCTCAGCTCTGCTCTGGTGAGACCCCACCTGGAGCATCCAGCTCTGGGGTCCTCAGCACAGCAAGGACATGGACCTGTTGGAGGGAGTCCAGAGGAGGCCGTGAAAGAAAAGGGGTCTGGAGCAGCTCCCCTATGAAGACAGCCTGAGAGAGCTGGGACTGTTCAGCCTGGAAAAGAGAAGGTTGCAAGGAGACTTCACAGCAACTTTCCAATATCTGAAGGGGCCTACAACGAAGCTGGAGAGGGACTCTTCATCAGAAAATGTAGTGATAGGACAAAGGGGAAGTGCTTCAAAGTTAAAGAGAGTAGGTTTAGATTAGATATCGAGAAGAAACTCCATTAGGACAGTGAGGCACTGGCAGAGGTTTCCCAGAGGATCCTAAAACAATTAAGAAACTTAAAAAACCCAAAACAAATGCCCCATCCCTGGAAGTGTTCAAGGACTGGTTGGATGGGGTTCTGAGTAACCTGGTCTAGTGGAAGGTGTCCCTGCCCAGGGCAGGGGGTGTTGGGACTACATGATCTTTTAAGGTCCATTCCAACCCAAACCATTCTGTGACTCTATGATTCTATGGTCCAACCTTTCTCAGCAAAAGCAGTCTAGACAAGACAACCCAGCACCTTGCCCAGCCAAATCTTAAAAGTGCCCTATCTTAGGGAATCCACCACTTCCATGGGGAGATTATTCCAATGGATGATTGTTTTCACTGTCCAAAAATTTCCAGTTGTGTCCAATTGGAATCCCCCCAGGAGTATCTTGCACCTATGACCCCTCATCTTTTCTATTTGACTCCCTGTAAAAAGATAGTCTTCATCTTCTTTGTAGCCACTCTTTACATACTGGGACATGTATTTTTATGCTTTTATGAGGAACAGCCTGCCACTCAATCTTTCTCCTTATACAGGTCTGATTCAACACCACTGAAGGCAAAAGCAGCCTTAAATTTTATTCTGCAGATTTTGAACTAAAGTTCAAATAGAAAAAATTATATGGTAATTGATATAACTGCACTTTGGATGCATTAAGATGCTCTCACAGCATTAGTTAAAGTATGAAAAAAAAAAAACAAACCTTCCAGAAAATCTCTTCCTAGAACTTAGACTGTTGCAGTTCAAATTGTATATACAGTTCAAAGTATATTTAACAGTTTGCCATTTTTTAAATTAATAGGTTTCTCCTTTTCATCATGACACAAAAGCTCACACTGATGGACAACAGTATCTACAATAGAAGAAGCATGTTCTTATCATAAATGGTGAACTTATCATACATGTGCATTTCCAAAATAGTTGTTCCTTCATATTCTTTTTCTAAACAGAAACAGTCTTCGATGGTTCAGTGATATATCACAAATACAGTATTTTCCAAGCAATGAGTAGGAGCTGGACTTCCACTGAATTTTCTTTAGCATTGAGGAGCTTAGACATCATCAAATATTTTGCTTCGAGACATTGATAGGTATCTTCCACCAGGCTGGTACCTGCAGAATTAATTTTAAATATGAAAAATACCATAGGGAAATAAAAAATAAAGATCCATGAAATCAAATAACTGTCACTACAATCTTACTCCTTAACTCCCAGTGAATTAAACGACCTGAAGTTCTTCCGAATTACTATTTCCATGAGAATCTGATAGACAGACATGAAATTAAACACCATGTAACCAAGAAAAACAGTGATTCGAATACTTAAAGAGAGTCTTAAAGAACTTTGTTTCCTGTACAAAGGAAAAAAGTTAGATGTTTTGGTTGAACACGACTCTCTTTTTAAAAAAACCCAACTAAACCAACAACTAAACAAACAACAAAACCCCAAAACATAAAAAGCCCCAACCAAACAACAGCATCCAAAAAGTAGTTTGTGTCCTTATAAATAGAAGTCTACTAAAACCATTTGTGACTTTTTTTTTTTTTATGCTAGTTTTAGCTGAAAAATAACAAATTATAAGTTTCTATATGGGAATTTTAAATTATTTATATTAAATGGTTCTACACCATAATGACCTAGACAAAAAGAAGCACCCATGCAATGCACTATTATATTTGTTTCTTTAGTATGAGCAGAGCTAAGCAGTTACGTAAGATACTCTATCAGTGAGGAAATTTGCTGCTGCAGCCACACCCACAGAATCTAAAAATTCTCTATTACAGAGAGCTATATAGTCTTGTACTTTCTGTTCAAGGAGTTCAGAGTTTAATGTACTCCAGTAGTTTCAAGATCTGATCCCCAGCTGTATTCTTGCAACAGGTCCTGTAAAACCCAGTTTTACTTTCTTCCAGCCTTCTATAATGGATTTTATACAGGGAAATCAAGTGCTTTCTAAAGCCTTGCAGGAAATTACAGAAACCCTTCTGTTGTACCCATGTCTGTTTAGAAATACACCTAGTGCAGGTAGCTCTGTGTGCACTGCAGGTTGTGTCCTGGATGGCAGGAAATGGAGGGAGCCCCTGGCAAGGGGCCACGACTCAACCCTTTGCACGGGGACCTGCGGCACCAGTCAGGGCACTGGACACTCAGAGACTCTGGAGGAGCTGAGGACTGAGCTGGAAGATCACAGAGTATTGGGGGCACAGCCTGTGAGGGTGTAAAAGCTCAGGGATTCCTTAGTTTGGGGCCCCTCCCTGGAGGTACAAACGCAAGCTGTTATTCTGTTGCTGCAACACGATTAAATTACTTAAAGGAACCAGATGTCTGGGACTCTGGTATAAGAAGCTTGCGGCTGAGCTGGAAAGGGAAACTTAAAACTTGTCTGACTGTGTGGGAGCGGTGTGTGCAGGGAGTGAAATGGGGCTCCTGTAGGGTCACTGGAGCCAGAGGCTGTGAAGGGGCTTCAGTCCTAGCAGAGAGAGTGTGATTGCCAGAGTGCCTCCCGAACAGTCATGGGAAGTTTCCTCAACAGACTAGTCCTCCGCCAGTTTTATATGCAGTGTTTTTCCAATTATGCCACTATACAAAGTTACATCCAAATCTTACTATGGTATTTCTAAAAAAAAACCTGAAAAACCTTCAGGTTTTAATTGGTTTTAAAACAATTCCTGTATCATGGGGCAGAAGGAAGAAAGGAAGAGAGTTAGGTGAAACAATACATTTAGTTTACAAAACTATTATTATGAAAACATTTGACACAGTTGTCATCGGTCAGAAGACACGAGACATTAGTATCTTTCAATTGTAAACAACACAGAAGATTCCTCACCTTCCCGAGTCTGATTCAAGAGGGTCATCATTAACGGAGTCTGCATTAAAATCCAAAGGTTCTGCATCCTGAAGGAGTTCTATTCTATCTCTTTCAGTCCTACCGTTTGATCGGGTATACTTTGATAGTGCTGAATAAGTAAAAGGAAAGAAAGACACTCATTTGCTCTGTGAACAGCTTGGAGACATCAAATTTAAAGCACTACAAATATCTCATAAATATTAATAAATATCTCATCCAAAGTGAAAGTGCCATAATTTAAAGCAGATTCAATATTAAACCTAACTTGCTCAAATTTATAGTATTCCAGTTTTGTGCCTCCATAGAATACATGCAACTACAACTTTTCTTTTGCCCCTCAAATAGGATGAGATCTACCTTGTGAAGACACAATGAAAATGAGAAACTACATGCAAAGTTTACTTTTAAATCAAACAATCATCCATTCATCTTCACAGCTTCAGGCTTTACCTAAGCTAGCTAGAGGGGTTTTTTTGTTAACTTTTGTTTGTTTTTAAAGAGATAATCTCATGAATTAATGAAATATATTTGTTTTCCAGTTCACTCTGCCACCTTTGCCAGGCAAATACCTAAGGTTGGTTTTGGTGCTGGAATGCTACAATACTACATATGAGTATGTATTCATATGGTGAACATTAAAATATAATTTTGGTTAGTCTACCACTAAAAATCTGGCTTTCCAACTTTGTAAAGAGGAGGGGGAAATCTACCAGCGTTGTCTCAAAAGCATATTCAAAGCTTCCCTCTTCCTCCCCTTTTTCTTCCTTTTTCTTTAGTTTCATTTTACTTATTGTTAGCTTACAGGAGTACAAAAAATGATCAAAAATGCACAAAAAACTCACTAACACTCTGACAACTAAACTTTTCTGATGCTTCAAACTTCCAAAAAAGAAACATTTTGCTAGCAGACGTTATTAAATAAAAATGTACCCACTTGTGTGGTATGTTATTGGTTTCACATTAGCTGGTCAACTGATTGCTCCATTATTCCAGTGTGCGATAGCTGATTTCCAAGTAGAAGAGGTAAATTTTGTGATTTACAATGCCTAACTTCAAGACATATCAATTATTTTCTTTCCTGGCAACTGCTACTCTAACTGCAATCGTTATCTATCCCATAAGACCACGTAACTGGTCTCAAAGCAGAGCCAGAATCTCCAATCTCAAGTAGCTGAAGTGTTGGAGATAGAAAGAAACACAGTACTCTTTTCAGTGTCTTAATTGTAAGATAGCACTATGCCACCAAGTGGATGTATCAGCACATCACCTAAGACAAAAAGGAATGTATTTGAAACTACTCACACACACAGTGTTGTGCAGACAAGACAGTAAAAGAAAACAAAACAAAACCAACTTCCCCCCAAACCCACAAAGCTTACGTCTATTGGCATTGGTCTCTGTGAAGCTGGATTCTTTTTGGTCTGTGTGGACTGCTCTGTTTCTCGTGGAATCATCTCTATTTCCATATCGCTCCTTCCACTCCTAGAAAAAGACAACAAAACAAAACATAAGCTATGAGGATAAAGCTTATGTGGGATCAAGGAATACCCAAGATTCATAATTCGGAGCTGAATTAATCACAATGGATCCCAAAGCAATACTTTCAAAATGTTCCTGTTCAGTACCTTGATACAGGACAAATTTTTGTTTCATTTTAAACTCAAGATGTGTGTCTTCACAAGCCATTAACCAGAACTGTGCTTTAGAAAAAGACTTGCAGAAAACAAACTGCATCTCAAATCTGCACTGAAAAGTTCACTCAACTGCTCTAAGTTATGGTGGGCACTGCTGCTTTTGTTGATTACTACTTCCATCTAGTGGTAAAATGGAAAAATAATAGAACACAAAACCCCCAAACATTTGCACAGGCCATGTTGACTAAGCTTGTTGTTCTGTTTTTTCCATTCTGACACCCTTTAGCATGTAAACATTTTAGTATAAAGTATAAAGAAATACTAAACAAGAAAACGACTCATGCTTTTATTACGAAACAACTTCATGTCTCAATAGAAATGTTTCTAATTGTTCTTTTATATGTCCCATGTTTAGATCCCAGATTATAGACTGGTAGAAACTGGTATACTGTAAAGTTACTGTGCTAATTTATGTCATATGTTACAATTCGAAACTGCAGAAGGATTAAACATTTAATCAGGATCCAGTAAAAGATGACACTCTCGAAAGCTCCAAAAAATGAATACGCTACATTATTTATATGCTTATTTATATGCTTAATGTAAAACTCAAAATAACAGGTAACATCTGAAACCTGAGCTTGCTGTTTAACTAACATTTTTGCTTGACGTCAGATCATTTTAGTGTATACTAAATGTATCATGCACTCTCTACTACTCTGCTTCACAGCAAATTCAGGTTCTAAAATTATGAGATGGTGGCAGAGGATCAGAAGAAAAGTCTGTGCAGTACTGACTGTCATCAAGGATTACAGTATATCCGAGCTTGAAGAGCCAAGAGGTTTTAGTTCCTGTATTATCTTGCGTGCATCCTTTCTATTTATCTCAGACTTTCCATGCTAGATTCCAAAAGTTATAAATTAATGAAAAACTAAAGCTTCACAAATCTTTCAATTCAGTCTGCACACAAAATAGGATTTGAAACAAACATTCTGGTTTTTTGTTCAGCAGTAACAGTATTATTTCTGTGTCAACTGTAATTACCTCCTCTGGCAAAAAAACCAAAACCAACAAAAACCAAAAACCTGTGCCAGTTACTTTCCAATGAGCATGCAAAACACCAAGGTAAGTTTGGGAGGAGCACACAGTCCCCATTTTAGTGAACACGATGACACTGCAACTGCAGTTATTTCAAGTGGAGCAGTATCCATATCACATACTGATAATAAGCCATTTCAGATTATCTGGCATTCTAGAATTCGTGAACATTTTCACTGCTTGTTACACCTACTGGCATACACCACAGCACACTGAGTAACAAGAGTATCCGAGCAGTGTCACTCTCCTATAATTAACCCCAAAAAAAGATTATTAAGCAAGACTCAACTGATGCCATCAATTATTTGGGACTATCTTTTTTGTGCAAGAGATTATGCTGAATTAAATTGTCATGGCAAATCCTATCAAGTACTGCAGTATAATATTATGATTATTAGCTAAAACAGTCTCATACCCTTCTTCTGTTTTCACCTTCTTCCTGCCTCTGTCGTTTTCTTTTCTCTATAAATAAAAAAAACATTATTTGCATGAGCTCCATACAAGAAAAATCATTAGCAGCATTTTCTCTTAAACAAACAGTGAAAATCCAAAGTTAACTAGCAGGTTCTTAGTGAAATAGACAACTCATACAACTAAACAAAAACATAACAAAAAGCTGCTTGTCTATCATTATAGTTTCCAATCAAAATGCATTTGTGATGATGGTATCTTGGGTCACAGCATAATATTTGGATACCAGCTGGCAAAGCAAAAAAAAACTCTCTTAGAAGTAGCTGGGAAAAGTATGACATTATAAAAAACTTGAGCAGTATTGAATCAAGATCTGACTGAAGCTCTGTGAGGCCCAAAGGATGACCCAAATACTTTGTGTCCATATCTGCTGTGCAGTTGGAAGTAAAACATCACAGTATCAAAACAATCATAACCTCTTGTTCAAAGGAATGAGAAACATTCATCTTTCTCCAAAAAAAAGAGGAAAGTACTACTCTAACTAATTCCAGGTTTCACTTTACATAAACTATCAGAATAAAAGGGTTCCATAATATAACATCGTATCCTGAAATTTTAATTTCTAAGTATTTACTCAAGAACCACAATGGCTTTTAACAATTTTCAAGAAACCCTTTCAATGAAAATTAACTTAAAATAAAAAGCTTTCCAAACCAGCAGATAATTACAGCTCTATAACAACATGCTTTCTCTGATAAAACACAGTTAGTTGACACAGCAAAAAATTCTCATGGAAATGACTGAACTCATGCAGCTTACTCAACACACACAGATTAAAACGAGTTTGTTGATGATAAACACAATTCAGATGTTAGCCACCCTTTATGAAAAAGCACCTGCTTACTTATTATTAGGTCAGTAACACACTGTAAAATATTTAGAAATATCTAAAATTCAGATACTGGATGCATAAAACTGGTACTTCACTTTAGATACTAATGAAGTCCATAGCAACCACAATCCTGTAGGTCTATTGCATTTTGTATTATGGACTGCCTCAGTATAGTCTTCAAAATAGTGATAAGCTTTTTTTTTTTCTCCTCGGTATCATTTCAGACAAATATAATCCAAAAACATATTACATGATGAGGAAAAGGCCAAGGTAAACTTAATGCCTTTTTTGCCTCAGTCTTTAAGAGTAGGATCAGTTGTTGTCTGTGTACCAAGTACCCTGAGGTGAAAGACAGAGATGGGGAGCAGAATAAAGCCCCCAGAATCCAAGGGAAATTGTCAGTGACCACTGCTACTACTAGGCAACGACATTGCTTAGACACACACAAGTCTATGGGGACAGATCAGATCCACCCAAGGGCACTGAAGGAGCTGGTGGAAGTTCTCACCAAGCCACTTTCCTTTCAATTTTCACTTTGGTCACAACCTCCTGCAGTACTACAGGACTGGGCAGAGTGGCTGGAAAACAGCCCAATGGAAAAGGACCTGAGGCTGCTGGTCAACAGCAGCTGAACATGGGTCAGAGTGTGCCCAGGTGAGCAAGAAGGCCAGAGCCATCAGTTCAGGAAGGATATTGAGGTGCTGGAGCAGGTCCAGAGAAGGGCAATGGAGCTGGGGAAAGGTCTGGAGCAAATGTCTGATGAGGAGCCACTCAGGGAGCTGGGGGTGTTTAGCCTGGAGAAAAGGAGGCTCAGGGGTTGAGACCTTATTACTCTCTACAACTACCTGACAGGAGGGTGTAGTGAGCTGGGAGCTGGTCACTCTTTCCAAGAACAAACAAGAAGACAAGACGAAATGGCCTCAAGTTGTGCCTTAGTTTGGATTCTAGGAAAAAATTATTCAACTGAATAGACTGTCAAGCATTGAAACAGATTGCTGAGGGAAGTGACGAAGTCATCATCCCTGGAGATATTTAAAAGATATATGGCACCTGGGGACATGGTTTAGTGGTGAACTTGGCAGTGTTGGGTTCACAGTTGGACTCAATGATCTTTTAGGTCTTTTCCAAACTTGATGATTCAATGGTTCTATGATTTTGTAGGAAGACTACAATAGAGGACCCAATTTACCTCTTCTGATTAGCTCTTTTCCTTCATCAATCAAATCAGAAGTCATTTCACTATCCCCCATGAACTGCTGGAATCCCAAAAGATTCAGACAACGAGTTCCTAAACTGGTAAAAGAAGGAGAAGAAGTAATTTCCTTTGTTAATTTACAACAAACAGTTTAGATATATTACAATGCAAGATGTAAAACTAATTATTCAGCAAATTATGGACAATACAAGTAAAAAAGCAACACAGAAGAAAAAATGGATGCTTATACTAGCTAACAAACCAGAAGGGAACATAACTGCTGTTTTTCTTATTGTTTCCTTTCTCCAAACTGGAGAAATGTCATGCTCCAAACCGGCTTGATTGTATATTTATGCTGAAGTTTTTTTCTTATACCATCTGAACTTTTAAGACTGCTGAATTAAACAAAGCTTAAATCAAGCTTTCCTTGATAGATTTTAATTAAATCTTCATTTAATTAAATCTTTTGCATGTATCTGAATTAGTAGAGGTCACTAAAGCAACTTCCTTTCCTTTAATTTCTATTTTTCCTTTTCACCATGGCATTCAAGATCCAGCATCATCATGGACAAGAAATCACACAAACTCTTTTCTCTTTTCTTGTCATTGGCTTTCCTGTTTGATTTTGGTTTGTTCTGTTCTGATGTTCATTTTTCCTCCACCATCACTTTTGTCATTTAAGCAAAAAGTAAGCATGAAAAGCCCAGATCCTTGTTATCTAACTATCTATAGATGCACACACAGCATTAATGGAAATTACAGGCATTTAACTACATTGTATATTACTAAAAACATATACATTGCTTCTGACTGAAAGGTAATGCAAAATTAACATCAGTGTATCTGAGCGAGGTCGGACCAAAAATATCCTGTCCCTTCAGTGGTCAAAGCAGACATTTTGAAATATAAGGATAAAGCAAGCATGTAACAGTGTTTTCTACAATTACCCTTCAACCCTCCAACAAACTGTGGCTTAGGGAAACAAGATCAAATTATTTGAACCAGTATGCTTCCAAACCAAAGTCTGTTACCACATCAGGAATTTTTTGCGAGTCTGCTAGGAAGTTCAACACCTAAAATTTCTGCTAATGTTCATTAGAAAACCTTGCTGAAAACATAGCTTCCTCATGGTAATTTTAATCTCAAGCAGAATCTAGATGCCCCAAGCTTCTAAAGTTCTAACAGATCCCCCCCCAAAATCTAGGAATGAAGTTTAACGGGGGGAAAAACCCTCAAAACTCAGCTATGGTTTAACACAATCTATATTCTTAAAATATACACACTTCACCTACATAAATAGCAATTTTAGATTTAGGGTTTGCATTTTCATTAATATAACACAACTCAACTGCTGGAAAAGAAGTACTGAATGTCTTCCTGATTTACGAAACTAATCTAGTTAAAGAAACATGGAGGATCCGTATTGCAAATCACTTACCTAAAGTACGTGGCAATACAGAGAATGACAACAAGCATTGGGTAGTATATATAGAATCCATCTGCGATGAAGGACAGCACTCTCATGGATCCCATTATCTAGGGAAAAAATCCACAAGAACAAGCTTTAATTAGCTTTATTCTGTGTATACGCATAAAGATTGTGCCACCTCACACAACCACACAATCCTTTACAGTTACTGAAACACAGGCACATATCACCACAGATCTGATTCAGACAGTTGATTCAGAATCAGCAGATATAAAGGCCACCTCCAACAGTGTGGAACCACTTCGAGGTTTCCAGAGGGCTAGATTTTGTAGTCTCACCTAGTTCAGAATAGTGCAAATCTGGTGGATTTTTTCATTTCCTGTGAAAGGAATCTCAAGACAACACTAAGAATCTAGTGACTAGCAACAAGATTTAAGATGTGAGATGTAACTTGCAACAGAAAACAGTTCAATAAAAACAAACTCACTGGTTTTCAGTAGCAAGTTAGGTTTGCTTCCAATCTGTAGAGAAGCCAGTGGACGCTAAAGCTACTAGGGCGTGAAGAACAGGATGAACTCTAAAGTATAGTATTTTACTTCCTTATGATAAAGAGACAAAACCAGAAAAAATGCTCTGTTTGTAACTCCTAGAAACCATTACCAAACTCCTGGTCCACCACCAAGTATTTTTACCCAGGTTAATACTAGTAAAAAGAGATTTGAGTGTCTGAACCTTGTTATAAGAATTATTTAAAAATACTTTGCCTGTTCTCCAAGGCATATTGAAGGCTCAAACCCACATTTTCTGTACTTACAGATGTATAAGCAGTTGGCTGAGTATTTTTGTGAGAGATTGTTGCATCCATATGGGTCAAGCCCAAAAAGTTCAAGCACAGTGGTGGAGTAAGACGGCAAAATAACCTGCACAAACGCACGAAGCAACAGCATTTGAAAGAATTGCTTACATTAACTGCAAAATCATAACTGAATCTATCACAGAATAACGATACACAGCCCACCAGGATTTATACCCATATAATTATAAATTAAAGAACATAAATTAAAGTTTCACAGACATTTTCAATTGCATATTTGATAGGAAATCTGCAAAATATATTTAAAAAAAGTGGCACATACTCACATGCCACTGAAAAGGAGACTGTATGCATCTGTCTGATGATGTGAAGCTAAGTAGTAATAGTTAAATACACGGATCCTGAAGACAGTAGAGTAAACACAGATACTTAGGAAAAAGATGGTAAGAAAACAGGCCATCTAGGGGGGGGAAAAAAAAGTTATTTGAATATAGAACTCTACTAAAGGTTTCTGACTAACTTAAATTGAGAATTGTAATGTTCTACATATAAGCTAACACAGATGACCCTAGAAGCTTCGACTTCTTGTTATGTAAATAAAATTTGTGTAATTGCCTCAGTAGTTACTATGATTGATCTGACATTTTTTCCCACAAAAATGGGATAAAACCAAGTGTTTTCAAATCAGCCTTATGTAAGTACACTGGAATTTTTCAGCTCAGTTCCTTTACTGATAAATTTGTGCACACATATGGTAGCCACATCTGTGACTGGATTCCTGGTCATCAGCAAATTCTTGTTAAGGCAAGAGAGGTCACACACAGCTGATTAGACACAAAGTCTAGTTAGTACCTAAGCTCCAAGCTAATGATTCAGAAATTACTCTACACATGATATTCAGCCCAGCTAGGTATTACCTTTACCTGGTATTGGCGAGCTTTAAGACGTGGCAAAAGGCAGACTTCCTCCATAGAAACAAAGTTTGATACAATATATTTTAGAGACCTTCTGAAAGTTGGCAGATTATTTAGAGATTTATTGTTACATCTATTTGACAGACTTTGATATCATAACCATCCATCTGAAAATATTTTTGTCAAGTGATTGTCTCCAGCTTACCTCTATGTATATATAATTATATGTCTTTTCTGCCAGCTGTATGAAAACTGCAAATAGCGACAGAACTGGTTTTGTGCTGAAAAATGTGCACTCTGACCACACAACAATTACAGAGAATGTAGCCAGCACAACGGCAAGCACCCTGTAAAACCACGGTCGTAGAAGACATTCCCAGTACCACTCTGGAAAAAATAAATACACACACATATTGGAATGGGTTAATTAAAATTACAAAAGTAGAAATGGAACTCCCTCACAAAAGATATTATGAGCTTCCTGGATGCCCACCCTTGAAATCAAGGCTGGGATCTATGGCGTCACACAATTTCAGGGCTTTTCCAGTCTAGAGATCTGCCTCAGCCCTAAGGAATCCTACACCCAACTGAGGAAAATAGGGTGAGACTTGAGGAGGCAAATTTTGCAAACAGATTGACGAGTGTGGGGTATGTAGAATAACTCTCCAGTTTTGGCCCAGATACTATCAGTAATTTACTTCTTGTTTGTTCATCTGTTACCCCCTCAGAAATAAAGCTTAGGCTGTAAGATTTTATTGCCATGCCCTGGAAATAACTCACTTCTACTGCACAACGAATTATATGTTAAAACATGATTAGAAGACACTTTCTGAAAAGATGCACAAGCAACCACACGTGCTAATGTTTGGTACGCGACAGATGAAGTGTCTTTTCCTCTGCTTTACTTGAAGAGCAATGCCACCTCAACACATCCCACAAATGTAGAAGGTAGCCATCATCCAATTGTTTAAAGTTGCTATTTTCTTTGTTCTTCTAAGGCTTTACAGTTTGCTGTTGCTTTATTACAACATGTAACTGCTACTAAATGTGTAAATAAAATTTAAGCTTACGGTCAAGAGCATAAATTATTAGCTATTCCATTACATAAATGCATTAATATTGTACACTTATTTCCCTCTACTGCAGCTGAACTTCTAACATAAAACAATTGGTTCTTCTTACAAACAGTATCAGTTATGCCTTGACAGACTCAAAATCTGTAAGCCAGCACTTACCAACAGTTGGTGTGTAGAAATACTGAATAATTTTATTCTCTGGTTCCTGGGAATGAAAGGTATGAACAAACTGTCGTGTAGCACTTGTTTCATTTTTTGCCACATCTTCTAGGTAAAACGCTTGCTCTAGAAGAATTTGCCACTGGACCTGTGTACGACGGTGTCTCTGTACTGAATAGATCACCTGCAATAAATTGCAAGAAATTAGGGTTACAATGTACTTGTTTCAAGAAATGAGAGAAAAGTCTTGAAAATCCCTCAAAAATGTGTGCACTGCAGAACTACAAAGACTAATTTGGTATATTCATAAAAGCGGGCAGTTAATTCTCTAAATACAAAAATCACAGAAGAACTTCGTACTGGATTCCTGTGTTTTGCAGTACTTTTATCACAATCCATCTGTAGCAGTAACAGCCTACTTTTTCCAATATATGACTTTATTTTTGCATTTTAGTATATATCAAGTTTTTACTATAATTTTTCAGAATGCACTGTCAGTCACTTGCAAAGTCATTACAAGGCCTACTCACAGACAGCTAGAACACTATCAAGATAAAACACGAGAAGTACATTTTACATCATCCAGAACTTTGATCACTTGGGATACTGAAATTCTGTGTTTTCTTTCACCGAGATAAGTTTCTGGTAAGTAGCATTCCCAAAATCCACTATACTCAGCAATTAAGGGAAAGTGCATTGAAAATCTTTGTCTGACTATCATTTACTCTCATTTCATCAGAGTAAGCGCAGTATTCTCTCATTTATTAGTATACCTGCTTGTGAAGTTTGACCAGACTTTTCTCACTTGGATAACTGTTCTGTCTTTCATCAAAATCTTCATAATCATCCATGTTCCTACCCATTCTTTCCTGGTACTCAGTAGGACACTGGAAAAGGAAAAGGGAAAATTAACTGGAAAATGAAGGAGTAGCAAGCGCTCTTTGTTAATTATTAGTAAATGTTTGGGGCACTTTTTCATGCAATGGAAAAACTCACTCTAAGCATATATTTTTCTCTTTCTAAAATACTATGTACATCAAAATACAACTAATAATTATGTACGTCATAAGAAAGGATTTCACAAAGATGCCAAATAAAAAGATGCCAAATAGAGATTTTATATTAAGAGATAAAGAAAATAATGTACAAGTACATGTAGGAAGCACAGGCTCCCAAGTGAACAATTACGGTTGAAGATGAGCAATTTGTTACCTTTTTCAGTATTGTATCAACACATTTTCTCAAGGGATGGTTATATTTGATACTCTCACTTACTTTACGGACTTCCTGTTGGGAGAAAAAATACAGAGTAGTGTACTCATGTTTAATTAAAAATTCAAGTAAAATAAATTTTTAATAAGTTATAAATTTTTACATGGTCAAATAAGAGTTGCAGCCCTCCCAATACAGCTCTGTAAAAGTCATAGTTTTACTAGGTCTAATAAAAGGCAAGTGAAGTATTTATGAAGAACATGTATCTTTTTTTTTTTTTAAAAACAAAATACTAGTGTGCAAACATTACTATACAAATGTGTGGAGGACTGTTTTCTATTGCCTTAAGCGTACAATACCAGGAAACTCATAGCCTATTAACATCAGCCTTCATTTATTTCATAGTGAAAGCTAGTTATTTACCTCCATAATATCCTCTAAATTCTCCTCTGCATCTGCTTTTTCAGTCATCAGTTTGGCAGCTTTGAAATAAGTCTTCATGAGTAGATAACCCCTCTTGGCCCCATTCCAGTGAGAACGGGGGATTTCCACCAAACCATAACCCAAAAGCAACACAAGAAGAAAGAGACCCCATGTGTTTGCAGCAGCTATCCCAATAGTCTGAAGTTGGTTCCTAAGGGGAAAAAAAAACCAAATTAAACCAAACGACAACAAAAAACCCCAAACAAAAAAAAAACCCAAACCAACAAACAAAAAACCCGCCCCAACATCCTCTTCCCCTACCTGCAAGAAGTCTTGGTGTATCAATGCACCAATATCACTTTCAAGTTTACAGCAATAGACTTAGTATGACCTATAATTTTTGCCTAGAGCCAGTCTGCTATTTAGCCATATTTAAAGTTCCCATAATTCTTCTGTATCTCACACATTTCTGACCTCCCTCTGTAAGGAAATTAAAAATGCTTGTTCCCAAAGGAATATGTTCCTTTAGGAAACAACATGAAATTAGCA
>JAWMRA010000090.1:58151748-58172714 GCA_035584735.1 Pseudotriccus pelzelni | reverse complement strand
TTTTTTCTTTTTTTTAGACTTCTCAGACTTCAATACCTGGATTTGTCAAACTGCACAATGTCTGTTGCAGATCTCCAGAGCATTCTTTGTCTATGTGAAAGATTGCAGAACCTCAGCTTGGAGGGACTAGTGCTTTCTGACGACATCATCAAGTGAGTGACGTGTTTGGGAATATTCAGTAAATACCTTCTGTTTGGTGCCATCATTTTGGCAGAGTAGTGAAAGAATGCAGAGGAGATTTGTTCATTGTGGAGTCCATTGAAATGGCCAGTTTTAGGCACCTAACAGGGCAAGCTGGCAGGCTAGATGAGCTCCCTCTTTCTATCCTCCAAGAGATGTGAAGATGAAACACCCCTATAGAAAAGCATGTCTTGGTGCTTTTTTTTTTTCCAATTCCCCGGAGTAGGAGGAGGTTGGAGAAACTGCTCATCTCTCTAGGGTTTGTGTCCGTTGGCTGTTCCAAGCTGTACAGCAGAGTTACTTCTATTTTCCCATTTTTATGCTCCCAAGAGGACTGTGTGTTTGGTATGCAGGTTCTTTTCTGTTTTAAGGGCTCTGAGTGGCTCTCTCACCAGATGCTCATTGTGCTTCTGCATTATTGCTCAGTTTTTTGTTGAACTTCACTCTGATGTCCTCGAAAATTAGAGATTCTGTCAAGCAGACGGACCATTTTTTGGTTGTACTGAAAAGGCACATGGATGTGCCGTCATCCTTCTGTTCTGTCACATCAGGTGATTGTGGAGGTGCCAGGGCCATAGGTCAGATGGCAGAGATTCTGGCTGTCCTGCTTTCTGGTGCCTTCCTCGCTCCAGAGAGGGGGAACAAGACACAAATCAGTATAGTTTGGCTTTTGATACCAGGTGGAAACTATAGGAAAACTGCATACTAATCAGGGATTAATGATGGAATTTTATTGCCTTGTGTACAAATGTAGGTACTGGATGTAAGTTTTGGCCACATGCATGTCTGCTTGCAAACATATGCGTTCAGAGGATGCTATTTGGACGTGTTTTGTTCTAGAATAACCTCTATCTCCCAGGGGGGTTACATCAGAAACAGGATTGTTGCTTTGTCTTTTGTTGAGGCATAGTCATCTCTGATAAGATATGGTGTGTGTTTATTGGCATACAACAGAAGAAGGTGAAAAGAAATCTTTTCCTTGTAAACTTGGTAGTTTATAAACATGCAGACTTGTCAGGAATGTCAAGTAAATAGACAGGTATCCCTTTCAATGTTGTGCTTTGATTCAGCAAGCACAGAGTTTGGACACTTACTGACTCAGGTTTGTCAGTTGATTAAAGATTGAAGATGCAGTACTGCTGTTTAGTGAGTCACTCCGTGCCTGGGATCTTAGCTCTTAAAAATAATCACAATTCTAGCAATGCAAGTGATGTTCCAACATTTAAATTTTATCAGACTTTTTTTTCTCTCCCCAGGAGCATTGCTAGGAATCCCAATTTGATACGATTAAATCTTTGTGGGTGCTCAGGGTTCTCTGCAGAAGCCTTGGAGATGATGTTGAGCAGCTGCTCTGTGTAAGACAAAACCAGTTTTTGCTGTCCTTGCTTACTGCTATTCCTGAGAAAAAGGATCCTTTTTTTTTTTTTTTCTCTTGGGCATCCCAGTTATACTTGTATCTAACACCTTTTCTGATTTTTTTATGTGCCTGTTCTTGTTCCTAAATGCCTAACAGTTGAATGTTAGCGGAATAGTAGCTTCTTTCCATTGAGCTATTTTCTTCCTTAATAGCAATGATGCACTTTGGTAGTTTTTCCTTAGTCATCCTTGTTGGTCGATAAACCCCATTTATGTCCCTTTCATATCCTGTAAATTTGATTTTCTTAACAAAAACAGGATGTGATTCTCACAAAGTGGAAGTATGTGTTTTGAAACTGGGAAGTGGAGTCCCCGAGCTCTCTTTGTAATCAGAGTACAGCATGAATGCCAGAGAACACTGTGCCTTTCCATGGTAGAATAATCCTTCAGTAACCTTCTAGTTCATGAAGTGCTGTGTTCAGATTGACAGCTCTTCAGAGGTTAAGCCATCTGCTGGCAGGAAGTCATTGAACTGAGCCCCAGTGAGTCTGGGATTTATATTCCAATCTTTCTGCTGACTTCGTGTGACATACTAGACAATGTATTTAATCTTTCCTTCTGCAAAAGCATGGTTTTTAATCAAATTGCAAGTTAGTGGACAGCAAAATCCTTAATCTTTCTTGTTGCTTGGTCTGGTTACTTGGATCATGAGCTCTTTAGAGGATGGCAGTCTGTGCAGTGCACAGTGAATAGCAGATGGCAAACCTGATCCTGGGAATGCTAGTGGCAATTTAACTGTCTTTTCATTTACGTGGAGATTGCCAGCTAAATGCTGTAGTTGTGCATTCACTGTGTCTTTGTTCTATGGTTACAGCTACACCACCTGCACACAGAACAATACTTTGTGCAGCCCCACGGTGATAGGCTATAGGTAATCAAGCACATAAAGAGAGTGAAGCTCACAGCATGACCCAATGTTTATATAAAACTATAAAGTATTTTATGCTAATTAGGATTAATTTGTCATCTGACGAGTGCTAATGATGGATAGTGTTTTTTCCTTTCAATATGACCATCTGTTCAGTAGTAACAGATTCAGGTCACAAACTCTGATGAAATGACAGTGTCTCCCTGTGGCAGTCCTTGGAGAGAGACTTCACTTCCTAAGATAGTGAATCATTCCAGGTGGAACGGGGTTTGGGAAGTCACTCTAACCCCTTGCCCAGATAAGGATCTAAAATTAGCACTGGGCAGGTTGATGAGAACTTTGGTTGGTTGGATCTAGAAAATATCCAAAGACAGATTCTGCTGGGTAACCTGCTCCATTAATTAGTGCTTAATAATTGTCATGGCAGAATTTCTACTCATGAATACAGGAAGTTGGTAGTAGGCGTGTTGCAAGTATTTCCTTTAAAAGTATCAACTGTAATAGAAAATATCGGAACTTGAACTGCATTTCATTCTTTTTAACAACTCTTTGTTCATTTTTATTTAGGCTGAAGGAGCTGAACTTATCGTGGTGTGACTTCACAGCCACACATGTCAAATCAGCAGTCAGTCATGTTACTTCACAAGTCACCCAATTAAATTTAAGTGGATACAGAGAGAATCTACAAATAGCAGGTAAATAGCAGCATAACAAATATTCATTCTACTGTGGGATAAAGCAACAGGTTTTATATTTTCTTCTGGTTGGCATCCACTCTCTGTAAAGAAAAATCATGGATTAACATTGATTTTATGCTCTGTATAGCTTGAAGTTGTTGCTATCAGGAATCTTCCTCATATTTCTAGCTCAGTCAAGAAGAGTGAGATGATGTTTCTTATGAATTTAAAAACAGGTGAAAGCTCATTTCATCTTCAATTGAAAGGTATAGCCATTACTTCTGAAGTAAATCCTGGAAGCAGGATTTTGTGTTTCACTGTGAATTAGCCTTCCAGATACTGTTCCTGGAGCTTTACTAAAGCTTCTACTGTTGTGGCTGACATACAGACGCCAGTTAATTGAAAGGCAAATAATCTCAGTAATCAACATGTAAGTATTTACTTGCTAATATTTTTAGGAGGAGAAGTTGTGTAAAGTTGGAGGGTAATGGAAAATGCAGATAAATCTAGATTTGGGGAGAGGGTACAACAAAACAAACAAGAGCACAGATAAAGAGCGATATTGCTTTGGTGGTAAAGAGAAATTAATTTTCTCAATGAGTGAATTTGACAATAGGGCACTAGCTGAAATGCAGGTGGTGACCTCTCTTATTTCTCTTTTAACATCGCACAGGCCCCGATATGTCTTCCCCTTGTGGGGAAATATGCAAATCTTATCTCAGCCCCAAACCCACAAACAAATACACTACATAATCTCCTTCACAACAAGAATTTAAACCTTCTGTTGATTGGACTGTCCTCTTCTGTTTGCCAAACACTGAGTGACTTTACTCTGTTTCAATGCAATTTATATGGCGTAAGACTTGATTAGCACATTAATCATCACCATTTAGGTATTGTTTTCTTTAGTTTTTGCACATGAATTCTGAAATAACCAAAGCTTTCTTGCATGTTGTTTAGCACCTTGCTAATAACAGTGGCTTCTAGGTGATATCTGAGCCATGGGTGAGTCAATGCTATTTGCACACAGAGAAAAGGTCTAAAGAAATTACAGTTTAAATCAGGAAAACTGTTAACATTTTGTCATGAGGAAAGAACTTTCTGTGGGTAAAAATAAGGATGCCTAAACTTGGTGCTCTGGAAGGGTATTTGATGTGTGGAAAATTCTGTTACTTTTTCCCTATATGTAAGTATTTCGGGCATCTCACCACTATGTCTTGGTAGATTTCACAGAACTCCCTTGCTAAGTTGATGGTGCCACTGACTTTTTAGGGACACTTCATTGAACTAAATGTATCTGTTTTGCTGAGGATTAAAACAAGCCCATGTGAGGTATCTTGACAGGCAGTCTGTGTGCTGTAAGTCTTAAGCACGAATCTTTTAAACAAAAAGTTGTGCTTTAGTTGTGGGGGTTTAGTAGAGAAGATGCAAATAAACATATATGGAAGTGAGTAGGCTGGATAAAGTGTGTTCGTCTTGTTACTGAAAGGTGGACTGACTCTGTGTGACTCTTTTCAGATGTGAAAACACTGGTGGAAAGATGTCCTTTTCTTATCCATTTAGATCTCAGGTAAGACCTGTGCAGCTAGTCCTTAAATCCTTATGGCTCAGGGGATTAGCAGTAATGTATGACTGCATAGCTCTGCACAACCAGAAAACACTACCTACGCTAAAACTGCAAAAGATTTGCTATCTGGCATGACCTGATCTGGAGCAGGTAACTAAGTTGAATATTTTTTTGTTATCTCATCATAAATATTACATACCTACAGGATTTATTAACTAGCAAGTGAGGGTAGTTGATAGGTGGAATGGAAAGAAAGCATTTGGGTGCCTACAGTTTAAGCCAAGCATCTTACAGAGGGTTTAATTCTTCTCTGATGTAAATCATTTCCTTGGCTACGTAACAGTAAAAAAAAGGGTGTATATTGGTTTTGACCTAGTTAATGACAGTATTTTGAAATGTCTCTGTGAAGAACTTGCCTATTCTTGGCAGGAGTTCTGCTGCAGAGTATCTTTGTGAAAAGAAACTCCTGCTTCACTTGCCCTTCAGTGAAAATCAAAATTCCTCCCCTTACAACACATACACACTAGAGATGGGTTGCTTCCATATTGAGCAAAAACGTACTTCAGTGGTGGAAGTTGATGTTTATAAATTTCTTGGCCTGAATTTTGGAAATACCAAATTTACTGCTGCCTTATACTTAAGCCTTTATTTAATGTGCTTTTCTGTACAGTGACAGCATGATGTTAAAGCCTGAGTGCTTCCAGTATTTTCGGAAACTCATGTTCCTCCAACATCTTTGTCTTAGTCGATGTTATCAGATATCACCTGCTGCCTTGGTGTAAGTAATCTCCAAATAGTTTTGGTTTGGCACTCATGCAGAGGGGAAGTTAATCTAAACTTGCTTTATTTTAGGTTTAGAATTGCACATACTGTTTTGAAAAGCTTGCTGGTGTGAGGAATTGCAACTAAAACTGAGATAAAGTAACCTGCTATAGCATGGACTTGGACTGTTGGAGCATGTACCTTTTGAGAATCCAGACTGGAACCAAAGGTGTCTGAGATAATCTCTGTGATATCAATCTGCACTCAGGGAACTGGTGGCTCCATGCATGCCTTAGTAGCATTCTAACAATGGTACTCATTAGTGGAACTGGAGTTTCCAGTCCTGCCAGTGACCAGTACTGCCATCAGTACCGGACTTCCAACTATGCAGCAAGGTTTGGAAGAGCTGGCAGAGTTGACAGTACCTGCTGACTAGCTAACCTCTGTGTATTTTTTGTGAGCATCTTTATCTGTAACTGATTGCAGCTGAAACAGAGTTACTTGTTTGTGGGGGTTTTCCTGCCTTTTACTAGCATACAAGCTTTCAGTCTCCATACTTTCAGGAAGCATGTCAATCCAAAGGATGGTCAACAAGAAAAAAGATTGTGAGTGGAACTGGACTAGTAAAAATGGGCATATGAAGAACCTTTCCTGTAGCAGTGTGTGCTTGAGCCTTTTGACTTTGTCCAATACCTGCTTATAGATACACAGGTCATATGATGATTGGGAAAATGTAAAGCATTCAAGAAGCCAGGGCTGGATACTCACCAAAACATTGCCACAGATTGGAAACTGATAGTACCTAGGGGCTTGTTTCCTCTGAGCCATACCCTGAAACTTCATGTGGGGCAATTTCTTCCACTGGTTCTAAATTCTTAAGTCCAGAGAAATGAAAAGGGAAGAACCAGTTTGTTTTCATTCTGTGAGAAAGAGATCAGCAAAAAATAATGTATTCATGAAGTATTCAGGACAGAGAACTAGTTTCAATTAAATGTGTTTAAGTAGTTACCCTCTTCTCAAAATTAGTAGAAATGGAGTTCTCTAGCTTGGGTACAGACTGACAAAAAGAAAAAAATGGTTTTAGTTTCATGATTAATTTCATATTTTTCTAGAGAACTTGGTGAAATTCAAACACTGAAGACTCTTCAGGTGTTTGGGATAGTGACTGACAGCTCCCTGCAGCTCCTCGAGGAAGCACTGCCTGCAGTGAAGATCAATCGTTCACACTTCACAACCATTGCAAGGCCAACTGTTGGCAGCAAAAAGAACCATGAGATCTGGGGAATCAAATGCAGATTGACGCTGAGAAATCCTAGTTTCTTATGATCATGTACAATGCACTGGATGCAATGGACACACTGTGCATTGAAGCTCCTTAAGAAACAAAGTGCTGGAGCACCTTTAATTGTAGTACTGTTATTGTAAAAAGGATTCTAATTTGGTCTTACACCTTAATGATGTTTCATAGTATTTTGTAGCATTGTTTGTACTTAAAGCCTTTAGAGATCTGATGATCTGTGAGCAACTGTAGAATTTTACAGGCTTTTTTTCTTTACACAGGGGATCTTTGAAAAATACTATGAAACAATCACTATAATTAATCAATGTCAGCCTCTAGCAACTATTGCAAGTTCTGATGCAGCTTTCATTGCACTGAACTAAAGTGTTCTAAAGGTGCTTTTGGTTAACTCTTCCAGTTAACTCCTGAAAGAGTTAACTCCTCTTAGTTAACCTTTGGTTAACTCCAGGAACAGCTTGCAGGGGTGCTAGATATCTTAGTAACGTTTATTAAGGAATTTGCAGAGCTCAAGGTGAGCAAGATATTAAACCTACTCAACTACTTAATTGAAAAAAATGCACAATAGAATGAGAAGCTGTGAGCACAACAGAGGACTGAGTTTGAATTAATCAAACTTGAAAACAGTAAATTGGGGATGTCTACACTAAAGCAGCTAAGAGAGCTCAATACCCTACAAGTTAGGAAGCAGCATAAAGGAGCTACAGTGAAGTTTTTACTTAGCAGGCCACAAATGATACTTTTTAGTATAGTGTGCTGTTAACAAAATACAGTCTTGAGAAGCCCATTCAGAACTAGCATCTGTAAAAACAGATGTTGGTTATCCATGCTGGTTTCACATGGTAGTGCTAGGTTTTCTGATTAAATGTTACAGAACTCTAGAGTAGCTTCTGTGAGTCTGATCTCAGATAAAGCTTCCTCCAAAGAAGATCTTTCACCTGCAACTGATACAGTGGTAGAAATCTTGCAGGAGGAGGGCTCAAATGGTTCTAGATATGACCAAAAAACCAAAACATAGGCCGGCACAAGAATGCTAGGGGAAAGAGATGCTTTGGTGCTAGCAAGAAACATGATTTTTCTTTTGTAATAGTTTATGTTTGTAGTAGCACTTCACTTTTTGTATCTGTATGACTAACCACTATTGTCTAGTGTGGATTTTTTTTTTAAAGTAATAGGAAAAGCTGAGTAACTGTCAAAAAAATTTAAAAAACCCAAACCAAATAAAAGCATAGAAACAAGTAATGACTTTGAAACTTTCATCTGCATCTATTACCAGGGTCCTTGTGCTTAAGCCTAGAATGTTCCAAAAGGTGTTCTAGCTGATAAGTTCTAGACCCTGTGTAGGGCATAAATATGCTGTTGTTGTTTGCATGAATGCAGTCAGCAAGCAGGTGAATTTATTCATGGATGTTTTAAGAGTAGCTTACAACAATACTACAGGGCTGTTGCATAGGTACAGTTTTTCCCATTCAGTCTGAAGAAAAGCATTCAGGTATTAATTATCTGGTGATGCAGAACACCTTACTTACTGTGGAAAGATTGTATGAGTACTAGAATTTGATATTTAATTTGACTTTCTAGAGTGTAGTAAATAAAACGCATTATCATGCTAATCTGTTTTGTTTTGGTTTTTATTCAGTTTAACAGTGTAAGTAACAGCTGACTCTCTAATGGGCTTATATCCCTTACAAAGACATTAATGGGCAATATACCTTGTGAAAACTGGAGAAGTGAGGGGATTTGGATATTCTACTGCTTCACTGTTTGCTGCCTTAATTTTAAGCCTTAAATTACTTCAAGGAAAAATAAATTTTTGCAGCTGAGCACTACCATAAATACTTCTCCCTGTGCACAATGTAACTCCATGCACCTTCTCTTGCATTTAATAAAGATCTAAGAAATTGCTATGTTGTACAAAATGACTGATGGGAGAATGCTTTCCCTAATTTCCCACCAGCTTTGTGTAAAGGGTTACAAACAGGGGAATTTGCCCAACCAATGTGTAAACTGGTGGTTGAGAGGACAGGGTTTTTCTCATGAATACATTTAGCATTTACTAGACTATGCTTTAAACCCTGTACAGAATTGGGAGAGGAGTATGGGTTTTGCTAGAGCCCTGAACTACTTTCAACTACCAGGTTCAGTGTTGGACTATCACTCTTCTCTTGGTTATGGTGGCAGCTGTATCAGACACATAATGGAAGTCCCTGGGGTTAAGGTGCACCACTGACCTTTCACTAGTTGAAGTCTTCTCACTCTCTGCAATTCATACCAAAAACTGCTACATAGCAGTCTCTGCATTATACCTAAAAGCATGAGGGCTTACTAACCACTAAAAGAACCTGAACAGTAACTGAGAAGTTGAGTGCATGAAACACTTTTGAAAGTGGAAATAAGGCACAGGAGAGCTTCATTTATCAATTAACCTTTCCATTTTTATTACATAATGTATAAACACCACGAGGAGACAAAAAAAAAAAAGAGGGTAAAGAATGACAGGTCTAGTTTAGCAGAACACCATGTGGACTGGCACTAAATGAAAATACCATGGATTTGACTCAGCAGGTAGAAGAGGTACAAAGATCACCGCCAGTCCACGCAAATTAAATCAGTGTTAAACCAATACTCTGTCCTGTCATGGAATACTGTCTATCAGGTAAATTGTACTGTAATCCTTTGCAATAAAGGATCCTTACAAAGTGTCCTACAGTTCTTCAATAAAAAAGGTAGCTGCTTTCTTATTTATTATAGATTTCTGAATCATCCTAGTTAAGCATTCACCAGTAAATGCTTCAACAGAAGTGCAATTAAATTATAGACAAAACCAGTAGAGGCCACTAATGAGTAAGTCAGGCTTCCATTTTGGTAAGTTAGGAATTTGTGAAAACTTACTAAGTCCTAAACCAGATCATGTTTTGGATCTGTCAGGCCTGAAAACATTGTCTTTTAGTCTTGACATTCATAATAAGGAATGGCAGGCATGTTTAAGAGGTATGCTTACTGATCAGACTAATCAGTCTCCATTAAAACATTACAGCACACAAACACCTACATAAGCAAGGGGTGACATTTCTGACATAATTTGTCTATGCAGGTGTTCAATATCTGAATCTGATCTAACAATGGCAAAGTCCTAAGAAGTAATAAATTAGTGTTAATGGCATTGGTGGGTTTGGGGGTTTAACAGCATATTGATTGGTGTACTAGGTAGAGGCACATAAACCATCCTTAACTGGTTACTGATGGAGTGACAACTAAAACACCCTAGTTTGTGTGCACACAACTTTAGAAAGATTAGTCTTTTGCATCTTTACCTTTAGAAAAGTTTTGCAGATTTTTTTAGACATTAAAGGCTTTATTCTGATAGCTCCTGAACTTACCAAGTTTTTAAAGTTTATTTGGCTACTTTTATTTTCCCCTCTGGCTCTGCAATCATGATAGCCAGAGAGTGTAAATAACTCACTCTGCAGCACACTTAAAGGTAAAATGTACACAAACAGTGATAGCTTATTCAGAAATCTCCATCAGGATCACATTTTCCTATAACTGAATCATCAATTTCCTCTAAATTATGTTTTGATTTTGTATTCACTCAAGTCATAGAAGGAAAAAATCCTTTACCCACTTCCTCCACCTATAAAGAGCAGTTCACATTTTGCAAGTGGCAGTAAATCTACTGTTTGGCCACACTGGAGAATATTTCCATTAGACCTGAGAACATCTGTTACAGAAGTCTCTCTGTTCAAAGCTAGTTTAAAGAAAACTCACTTTTGGAAGCTAATTTATAGTAGACAGGACAAAACATACTTTTTTCAAGTCATGTAGTAGCGGAGTTCCTGTTGTAGGAATATTCACTTTGTCAGATTCTGCCCTCTCTTCTATGCAGTTATCAGCACAGACTTTAAAAGGCAGTCACAGTTTACAGTTCCTCCATTATTTAAAAAGTCACTTCCTCTTCTATAATCAGAGCTTTTTTTTTCTGCTGCCAACTTGCTTACCTAACATGAGCAGAGACATGTAAAATTCATTTGTTGCCAGTTAAATATCAGTAGAATTCAGCATAGGATTGGAACTTTCTGGGAAAGGTAAAAACACATGGTGAGAAAAGTGGAAGACATAGGTATTAACTTGTGCTCCAACTCCTAGTACCCAGGATATCTCATTCTTCTTTAATTATAAGAAATTCATACCCTAAAATTCCAAACCATTCAACTTAATAAGGCCACATATCTTTCTTAATGATAGCCATCTACATGCACTAGTGTGACTGAACACCTGTTTGCCAGTTAATCCACTCAGTGAAGGAATCTATCTTACTTCAACATGATTTCTATAATTTGTATATTCCCATTGAAAGGCTTAACAAAACCTTTGGGTTTCAAGTCCCTCTCTAGCCAGAAAGAAAAAGTAAAAGCTACCGCATTCAAGATGTACTAAAGCAGACTTTTACTTTTGATGTAAGCCTACAAAGTAGAAAAAATACTGGAAGAACAAAAAAAAATTGCCACAAGTTGTATGAAACTACAAAGTTGTACAATTTTTGAAAAGCATACAAAAGGTTTGTATTTCCATTTCTATTGCATCAACATCATGGTTTACCAAAATCTATATATCCTTGCATCAAATTGCTAGATCAACAGTCAACTTTTCTACAAAAGTGTATGTATGAAGGTACTTAGTTTCATCAGTCCCAGACTGTTACTAAAAAACTGTACATCTGAATATTTAATGCTACTGACAATACTTGAACCCAACTACCTGTGTTTAAAAAGCTGTTCTTTCTTACAGGTTAAAATGTCAGTTTTCACTGAAGTTAGAGGTAACAGTTCAGATACATTTCTTTTACACCAGATGCAAAAAGAGCTTAAATATCAGGCTAATGTTTCCCCAACCCAAAGGAATGAAAAGCATTTCAAGCTTCCTCTAAATGCTCTTGCATCTGAAAAAGCCAACATCCAGTATAATGCAGCATTGTGATATCCCCATGGTTTCCCTCTATGGATCCATAAACGTTTCAGCAGAAGACATGAGGGTCCTTCATTCTTCCAGCAGAACAGTGCACAGTGCATCCTCTGTGTCAATCAGTATCGACGCTATCGCCCCGTCATTGAACTCAAAAGATGTTCCTCCATCCACAACCATACAGGCATCCCAACAGCGGGAACGGACACAGACTCTGCAAAAACCCAGGAACTCAGTTTTCATGAAACAGCTCAGACATACAAGTATTTCACAGAAGCTCTCAACAGTAAGACTGGTTTTTGGCCCTTCTTTTGTGTGGGCCAGCAAATGCTTGATCACATACTTAGAGAACCATTTAGCACATTACCAAGCACTAGAACCACCCCCACTTATCACTACTTTGTGTGAATGTAGCAAAGAGTCCAGGAAGAACTGAAGGACTTGTTCAAATAATTGCTCCCAGAGTCTGAGAACAGCCTATAATTGAATAGTTGGTGTTGAAAGCAGCAGTTTAGGTGTACTTTTTTTAAAAAAAGCACTTTAATCTTCACAGAAAAGTTTTCAATCTATAATTCTAAGGCATTGTTTTCATGTGAAGTGAAACATACAGTTTCAACTAGCAATGCTTGAGATTCAAATAATTTGGATATTAATATAGTCTGTTTTGTTGCATGAATCATTCAGAGAAAAGGGAAAGTAATTTCAAACACAAAGATGAAGGTCAGAATGCTTGTCAGACAACTTCATGAATAGGTATTGCAGCATATTGCTGTCTGATGACACTACTGTAAAGCTAAGAAATTTAAATCTAAGCTTAAAAATTTAAGGCCTCTCTTTAAGAACCAGACAAGATAGAATAAAGCTACTAACCACCTTTGTCATCACTTACCTTTAAAAGGAAAATTAACTCAACCATTGAAATTTATCCCTTCATGCAGAAAATGAGAACACTATTAAGTAATGAGTTCTTGGTCTATACAATGTTCTGATCTCAAAAGTTTAACCAACAATTATGCAGTGACTTAGATTTTCAGAAAGACACATCTTTCAGAAATATAAATAGCTTTATGACTTGGTTATACAATGTTGTTGTAACATTGATGTGGCTCAAAAGGAGAAGAACTTGGGTCCCCTTCAGGTCAGAGCTCCTTTAGACATTTGTTTTCATATAAAAGGTTGAATTAACATTTAATTAATACTGATATACTGTACTGTTTTCAATTGTTTATGTTATTGTTTACATGTTCAGTTATTCTAAACATATAACTAACAGTTGTACATCTTTGTATTTAGTTGTGGCAAACTCCACAAAAAACAAAGAATCATTTAGATTGGGAAAGACATGCAAAATCATTGAGTCCAACCATTAAACTAACACTACCAAGCCCACTGCTAAAACTATGGCCCTAAGTGCTTTTAAATAATTTCAGGCATGATGATCCCCTTCCAGGGATAATGATTCCACCACTTCACTGGGCAGCTACTTCACTGTACTAAGTTTCAGTGCTTGACAGCCCTTTCTGTGAAAAAAATTTTCCTAATATTCAGTCTAAACCTCCACTGGCAGAAGTGCCCTAAGTTCAAATGATTAATTACCAAATAATTCAGTTTGGAAGGGCAACCTTCTACTCAAAGCAGGCTTTACTTCAAAGACAAGGTTAGGTTGCTTAGGGCCTTGCCCAAGCAAGTTTTGAGTATCTCCAGGGACAGAGATAGCACAACCTCCAGACAACCTGTTCTACCACCTGACTACCCTCACTGCGAACATTTTTCCTTCTTTTTTTATCAGAATCTTACATCCTATAAAATCACAGCTGTTGCCTCATATTCTGCTCTGAAAAGAGTTTAACTCAGCCTCCTTCCTCTGTAACCATCCTTTGGCAGCTGAAGACAGCAATTGGCTGCCCTAGCTCAATCTTGCCTCCTCCAGGCTACACAAAAGCACCCTTTGAGTCTCTCCTTTACTCATGGTGTGTTCTGGCCCCCTCATCCTCTCAGTGGCCCTTTCCTGAATTCACTCCTATTTGTCAGTGCCTGTGTCTCATACTGAGGGAAATGGCACACAGTCAAAACTGAGCACAGCGAAGTCCTTTTATTCTGCAAGACTGTGCATGGATTAAACATTAAATAGGCATAACACAACTAGGAAACATTTTCCTCCTGCTGTTATGAGAACAATACTCAAGCCTCTCAAAACACAAACTGGATGTTGAAACACTTCAAGGGAAAGTCCTGGATTACTCATACTTTTTGACAAATACACAGAATGAAATAACTCTTCGCTGCTGCAGCCAACACTTACTTTGAAGAGAAGCCACGCTGACGGCTACTTGAAAAAACCCTGTTTACAATAGGTTCTCGAACACTGAAAAACATCTTTGGTTCCTCTGGACTGTAGAGCAGAGACTCATTGAAATCATTTGTTACTGTAAACAGAGAAATCAGCCATTAGTTTTTACAGGGAAAATTAGTTACTCTCAGAAACACACATTTCTCCAGGAAAGAGCAGCTTCCCTACCAAAAGGGAATATTGAGTCCTGACAGATGTTTAATAGTCTTCATGGGCAAAAAAAAATTACTTTTACAGAATATTCCTTTCAGTTTTACTGCATGATGAACACTCAACAGCCCCTTCAGGTAATTAAATGGTTTGTTTCAATTGTGTATTAAATAAAGTGTTTCAAATCTTAAGAGAACTGAAATTTTCCTGAAGATCTCTGTATATTCAGAAGGCTAAATAAGTTTTTTCATTTCAAGTAAGACATCTTTTGCCTAAATAATATTTGCAAAAGAGACTATTCTTATTGAAGGAGCGCTAAATACTGAAAGCAGTGCAGAGGATTAAGAGTACAAACAAAATGGACTGGTCAAAGTTAAGACACTTTAAAGAAATCTTGCCTTTTTCACTGACCTTTTTGCACTAAGTCCGTGTTCAATGGCATATCCAAACTTCCACGTTTTTTTGCTGTTGAGTCAAGAGCAAGAGCCCCAATTAGTTAAGAGTATGTTTACATAAACTTGGCTAATAACACCACACTATTCACTCACCGATCTTCAGGATCTCTTCAACGGCTTGATGTGCAACCTTGTTAATATTATAGGACCTAGACAGAGAAGCAGAAGTCTTGTTTGCTGAGCAGTACAACTTTGGAGAAAAACAAAGCAAAAAAACCCCCAAAATTTTGCATACAAACAACTATGTTCAACACTTGGGAAAAACAAACAAACAATGAGATTAAGTGCGATATCAGTTTCTTCCAAGATAAAGTCTTAAATTAACTCTTGGTTTGGCATCTACCTGTGGCTTTGCAAACCTTAAAAATCCACTACCTGAAGTTTTCAGGAAAGACCATGATACGTGGGATGCAGTCTCTTTATCAATAATCCTCCTGCCTTAACCCAGTAACTGGTGATTTAAGTCTGCGTTAAAAAAACTGAACCATGACAGTTCTACAGATTCAGCGTGTTCTTATTACATCTATCCAACCCTTGCAATTTAATTCCCTCTGTTGGTTTTCATTTATAAATCCAACATTTCTTCACAAATATTATGCCTCTTTGTTTGTACCCTAAGGTGTGGGCTTGAATCTCACAAGAACTGGCATATATAGAAAAGGGACAGTCAGATCAGACACTTCTGCATTTGACACATTTGGATGAAAAGGTCACCATAAAGCCTGTCAGACCACAGAGCTGCTGAGCGTGGCTGTCCAAGGCTCCTTCTCTTACACACAGACTGCCTACCTGCAAGCCTGATCAGATGCTGGCAAGAAACTGAGATGCACAGTTTGAAATTTTCCTCTCTCTCTACTAGATGTCCTTCTACACAAGTTTTGGCAGCTAAAGACAACACCTGGACATTTAAATATCTCTTAGTCCAAGGAGGCTTGAAATTCCAGGAGAGTGGAGAGCCCCCAAACTACAGGTTAAGGAAGATCACTCCACAGGCTCAGCCTCAGTTTAGAGAAGTTCAGCAACACATACTGATCACAGCAATGGATAGGAGCAATCCTAGAGTTTGATCCCTGGTTGTGGGACTCCTCAGCACAGAGCGTATAAGCAAATGAAATGCGTAAGAACAGCACTGAATTAAGTCTGTACTTTCCCAAGGTACTGAACACCAGGAAAGTTTCCTTAGCAGTCTGCCAATTTCATCCTTGGCAGGCTCCAGGACTAAGTTATGCTGACTGAATACAAAATTCTGAATTACAATGAGGAGTAAAACCCAGTAACCATGGTTACAGCATGAATATTCATTTTCGAATTTCATTAAAAGGTCCTGTTGTAGTTCATCTTAGCCTGCCACATAAATCCAGGGCCTATTGTACAACTTTAAACTATGAGCACAAATAGATTTCAAGGCTTTCACTGTACATGTTTCTCACATCTCAAAACTAAGTTGATTAGACTTACATGCAGTACTGGAGCTTGTTTAAGATGAAAAAATAATTTACCCCTTTGATTAAGCTAGCACAGTTCTGCGTAGATATGGCCATCTTTGTTTAAGGAGAGTACTTGGGCAAAGAGATTGTGCCCTGTCAACTAATATGAAAGAAACAAGAGGCTTGAAAGGAGAACGGACGGTAGATGTGCCAGAGACAACTTAACACTGCTTCCAAGTACATTTTCCCATTCTTCTTAGAGCTTAGATTCTTAAAAGTTTACTAAGCTACATCAAAGTATTTTCATTTTAGCCAACAGTTCACAGATCATTCCAATATGCTCTGCAAGTCAGAGCAGAATCTTTTCCCCTCACCACTCCCAACCATTCATCTTCACAAGTGACATTCATGAAAATTACACCTAAGGTAAACTTCTGTGCTGCAGCTTCTCACTCTTTCAATGCTGCTCTCCATACCTACAAGTAATGTGAGCACTACTGTACTGCTATGCCTGAGACAGATTTGAACCATGCTGATAGTGAGAATATTTGACATTCAGTGACTTACCCACAGCCCAACACAGTCTCAGCATGGACAAAATGCGTAAGCAAAATAGGTCCATCTAGCTTATCTGAAATGATATTTCATATCAAAGCAGCAACATGTACTTACCATGCTTTTGATCCTGTTCCAGTACACACATTAAGCCCTGAACTCTTCTGTTTTTCCCAAGGACCATCATCAACTGATATTTCATAATAGGAGGCCCTATGAAGCGAGAATTTAAAACTGGGTTTGCAGGACTTAAAGTTCTCCCTGAATAAGACAGAACACACAGCCTTATCAGGCACATAACAATTTAGAGGAGCTAGTTTCAAATCTGGATGACAATTTCACAGGCTTTGCACAGTGTTTCCAATTTGACAACTACTTCTGATTCACTGATTCCCTTCTCATATTAATTTATGTATAAAACCACCTCATAGTTTTGGTTCTTCTAGGAATCACTTTGTATACAAGCAGGATTTGTTGGCTTTACAAATAAAACTGTAAAAAATTACCTTCTTTGCATAATTGTTGGACTACAGAAAAGCTGTGTTTATCTACCATTAGGTCTCATTAAATTACATCAGGGAACACTAAGATGTAAGGCACTACAACCTAAGTAAGTAATAGCATGGCTTGAAGCTGAATTCTTGATGACTTCAATAATTAAAAATCCACTGCTTCAGGAACAGCTTTAAACCATCAGATGCAGGCTTATTTTCTCTCCAGGGCAAATTCTTCCTAAAACAGAAATGTACTATATCTTGGGGTAAAATCATCTCCTGCATATTACTGGGGGATTGCTAATGTTACGTCTAGAGGGGCCAGAAGGTTTCTCTGTATAAGCTTGAGAACATTCAAGAGTTTATTTATGAACTAAAGTTGCTGATGTTCATAGTGCCTAATGCAAACAGTATGATACAGCCTTCAGATCAGTAGGACCCTCTTAGAAAAACACCACATTCACTGTGTTATGCACGACTGAGTTTCACCTTTCTTAGTAAATGCACCTTACTGAGCTATTTTAGCTGAAGAATGTTTCAGTCTGGATCCACTAGGAATACAACTCTTGACTGTTTGGTGTCAAAAAGTTCATACTCTTAGTAACTTAGGGTATTTTGTGTAATCACTCTTGAGAAGATGGAGAGATGAAAGAACTGGAAATAAATTGTTAACATGGGTGTACAGTTTGATTCAGTTTAAGATAATTTTTTCAAGGTGGGTATGAAGGGTTTTCTAAGGTTTTTTTCTTGTATTTCCTTCTTTTCTCCATGGACATGCAGATTAAGACCTTAGAAGCAGCTGCCAGTCATTTTGTATTAATAAGGAGCAAACCTGTGTATTTGAACCTTACAGAAGAGTCATCTCTGTGACATCATTATTTAAGTCTTCAAGTGTAAGGTCCTATTAACACAATATTTCTTTCTAGAGATTAGTTCCTACAGGCATTGTGTTCCCCAGTGGTTCTCAAATACACTGGAACCAAAGACCACAATGTACTTGTGACACTCCAAGTGCTGGAAAACAGCTTTGTGTTCCTCTATCACTGTCTGTTAAAGAAACTTCTCAGAATCTTGATAAAATTAGTAGAAAGCAAGATTTGTATCTCTTTGAGACTAATTGCTTCTGCCAGACTGAGGCTGCAGTATAGATGAAAGATAAAGCACTCATGGAACACTTATACTGTTTCCTGCAGCAATCAATGTCCCAGGCACTGTACAAACACAAGAAGTTGTTACACTCTAAAGTGGTTTTTCTTTTGCTGTTGTTTGGGGTTTTTTTTAAGATAAAAAATAAATGGAAAAGGGATATAAAATACAAGTAAAAGTTTGGCCAAATCCTGGCCAAGGATAATGTTTTATCTCTTTTACCACAGCCCCAGACATATTTCCCATATCCTTCTTATTGTCTGTCTGCCAAAAATGCATTGATCTTCAGCTCAGAAAGGACAGTGAAATTTATCCTGGATAAGGCAGTACCACGAATTGATACAAACTTGTTTCTTAAAACAAGGAAGTAAGTGTTTTTCCCCAGTAACAAAGCTTCTGCCAAAGGCAGGCTAATACCTTTGCTCCTAATGACAGAAAGGCAGGAAAAGGAGTACTTGGTCATGCTAAAACCTATTTCTGCTTAGTCATGATAAAAGCTTACCAAAAGATATTTAACAACAGATGTGGGAGAGGAGGCAGTTTAAGGATGGGTATTTAAATCTTCAATAAAGGGAAAAGAAAACAGCCAGAGAAAAGGAAAGAATGTCCATACAGGAGGTAGAAACCCAGAAATTAATATCACTGCACTTACATCTCTGAAAATACACTTTGTAATCTGCAATAATACAATCAGTGTTAAATATCTATAAACTAGAACTGAAATTTGACAGTAAAATCCCATCATTGATTGTCCAATGCCATGTCATAAAAAGAAATTAAGTCAATTGTGCCTTGCTGTAACAACAAACAATTAAACATACCTGGATGAAAGAGATTCCCCAATGAAGACTTCATTGAGTGCTCTCACTGGTAAAAGATGTGGACCAGAAATATCAGATCCTGCAGATATTGAATACAGCAGCTTTGAATCACAGGTTTGCAACCCAAATTTTTAGAAAAAGTTCAAAACTCACTGGAGGACATAGTTAGTTATCATAGCAAAGTGATTATATTCTTGTAAGAGTTTAACCTACCTTGATCCTGGAATCTTTCATTTATATGAGCCCTGCTGTGTTGCTCTTGGCTCAGCTGCTGTTCATGTAAATCTACAGGGGTTGGGTTAATACCAGTTCCTTCGAGATACAATCGGATTCTTTGCCGCCACTGCCACCTAAAACAGGAGGAAGAAGTTGGTATCAATAGGTGAAATATTCATTACAGAATCAGAAAGGATCAGAAAGTCTTCAGTCTTAAAGCAAAACATTTTAACAGTTAAATATATTCAAAGTCACATTTCAAGTTTTATAGCTTCTACTATAACTCCTAAATTTAGAAAGTTAATGACACTAAGTTGCAAATGCTTTACAGTGCCCAAGTTGCTCCCTAATGTTTTTGCGTGTGTAAAGAGGACACTGGCCAAAAGTAGTCTAAAAAAATCATATATAGGACAATTGTTCGTTTTAGCCATGTGATTCTAGCTTGTGAATGAACGACCGACACAAAGATTTTGAGAATAAAAAAGCTTTCAAGTATAGAGTAATATGTGCTATATTTTTAACATATTTTGTTTGTATATGTCCAGAAAAGCATCTCTACCCATCCCATTATACATAAGGGCCACAAGTATCCTCTCATTTTAACAGTCTTCCCTAGCCTAGGAATTTAGGATGCTTCAGAGGAATTCAGTTGAAGCAAGAGAAGGGTAAAAAAGTTATGATACAATGTTCAGATATTTTTATTTTTCTCCAGAGATAACAATTCCTTTTTCCTCTTAGAGTTTAGAGATTTCATAAAACAAAACAGTAATAGTTTGATTAAAAAAGCAAATCATGAGGAATTGTTATGAGCACATTTTTTCCTCATTCATACTGTTGACACCCAGGTGACAGTCACCAGCTTTTCCTGAAATTACAACAAGGAAGACTTCTGCCTCCTGTGACTACATTACTAGTTTTTCCTCATTGTCATCTTTGTAAAGCCTCATTCAACACATCCTATCTGCCCTTAAATTCCAAGTATGGTTTTAGGTAGTCAGGCACACAGCTTGCAGTAAATATCACTATACTGGTCTCCTTACAATGCTCACGCTAGAACACGTCACATCCCCTACAAAATTAGAAAATGGGACTGTATTCCTATTACACCCCTATCCTGAGACCCAGCCTATTACACCACTGACCACCAAGAAAAGAAACGTGGATGATCTGATATGGTTTGTCCTTTATAAATCAATAATGTTGGTTGCTTTATGAGACTACCAGGTCAGTGCTTACATGGATTGTTACACTGACTGACACCTCAAGGGTAAAAAGAAAAGACAGTTGCCCTTTTCCAGTCTCTGGCACCTCACCATCCATATACAACTGCAAGCCACCAAAAGTCCTTCCAGACAACCCGATTCAGTTACCCACCTATTTCAGAGTTTCCTTAGGGCCAAATCTGAGAACAGTCAAATGAAACCCCTGGTCAGGTTCTTGCTTAGGAGTAACAGTTCCTGTTATTTCAGAAAAATAACCAAGGAGAGATCCTTTCTCTTTCACTCCAGTGCGGCTTCAGCTCCATAATGGCCAAGACCAGGAGTGCTGGCAAAAACAAGGTAACTTTGCTTCCAACAAAACATCAAAATTGCCTAGAGTCTTGGGGGGGGGGGGGGGGTTTTA
>JAWMRA010000090.1:58099398-58111872 GCA_035584735.1 Pseudotriccus pelzelni | reverse complement strand
AGGCAACTATAGTTTTAGGATTAAATTCAAGAATATTCTAATATAAATGGAGTTATGGTTTGACCTGCTAATTACAAAGCCACTTTAACATTAATAGGGTCCATTTTTTGTAAAAGTCACCAGAAAAGTCCTTGCAAATTTCCTTATGTGGAAGTTGTCTCTGATGCTGGTTTGCTTTTGCTTTTGCTTCTTTTTTTCCCTGTCACATTCTGTTCCAGAAGGATGACTTGGCAGGAAGGCAATCTGATATTGTGTCACAAACCACATACTTCAGCACCACTTACTTCTCTTTCACATTATTCATCATTCTTGGGAGGGTTTAACAGCACATGTGTCATTCAGATGATAGTCCTGTTAATAAGCTGGGTTTGTTGACAGAACTTTGATGATTGTCTCTAAAACACAGTTTCTGTGTTCATGACTACAGTGTGCTTGAAATCTCTTCAAGTATGAAGGGCTTACCAAACACTACCTGTCTCCATTTTACACTTAATGAAAAAAATATTCCTTAGTATTCTCGTGCTTGGTGTGTTGCTAAGACTAAGAGTAAAAATGAAAGAGAAATCAGAACATACATTTATTTTCAGCCTTGAAGTATTCTATACATGTTTTGGGCCATGAACAGGGAATCTGAAGCATGCTTAAATTACTAAGTTTCTTATTCTTAAACACACCCCTCTCTAAAATTCAGTGATTTTGGGTCCATTTCCATCCCAAAGTCTCATCGGCTACCTCTCTGCTGCTCCAGTGGCAGCTTCTTAAGGATAGCACACCAAAGGAGCCAAACAACAGGAACTAGAGGCTTATTTCAAAGAAATAATGTGAGAAATGGATTTTGATTATTTTCAGAAATATAAGAATAAAATAATCCGTGCAGAATATTTCTTTTTGAGGACAGTTAACTGGAAGGACCAGCCTTAAAGTCTTATTAAAACCTCAATACCCTTGTGCTGTTCAATAGGAAGAATGAAGTGTACCAGGGATGACATTACCATGGAGATGCAAAGTAAAGTCACTGAATTCAAGGAATGATCACTAACAAGGAACAATGGGAAGAAAAATGTGGATAAAATACTGGTAAGGAACTACGCAAAGGGATTAGGTCCAGGAACTGCCCTTCTCAGAGTGTCCACAAAGGTCTGAGTAGTTGCCACTTCCAGTGCTGGCCTTTAACCCTTCCAGTTTTCCAAGCAAATCCTTATGCAAAGCTGAATACATGACCAGAAGCCTGTGTTTTCCCAGCACTGTATTTCTGTCACTAGTGACACAAAATTTCCAAACTTTTAATAGGAATCAAGCAACTGCAAATTTCTCTTTTTCGGTTCATTACTGCAGCCAGTCCAGGAAATGAAACCGGTGGTGGTTTCCTGGTACAGGGACAGCTGCAGCAACTGCAGAGAGCTGACAAACCATTCCTGTCTCTCCACAGAACCATATCACGTAGAGATCACATGGAAGAGGAGGGAAAGTGAGAGAGATATCTGCAGGCAGGAGCAATTCCTGCTGTTACATGTTGCTGCATTTAAGTTTGTAAACAAATATCAATAGTTATGCCTTGATTGAAAATCAAAAACAAACCTAAAAAGTTCTTTTCTTAGCAATGGTCTGGTTGCACTGTTCACTCCTGTTTAGCATGTATGTGGAGTTTAATAAAGTTGTTTGTTGTTTATGAGAGAACAGTTCTACTAGAAAAATTTTACTTCAGTATTTCAAAGCATCAATCACTTCATATGGATCAGAGGAATGGCATTTACACCCTTCTGCAATCTCAGAAGAGCAGTAAGCAACTGGTTGTAATTGATTTAGTTTTCATCTGTCAAATAAACCGGCATTTACCCCAAAGGCGATATACAGAATTAATGAGGCCCAAACACCACAGCTTAGCAATTCCTCTTTTCAAAAAAGAAAAGAAATACAAAAGAAGCACCTTAACTCTAACTTGTCAGCACGGAAACACTATGTTGCATTTTTCTCTATATTTTCCCAGGTACTGTGCAAGTAAGAGAAGGTAAATAGATCAAAAGTATCAATACAAACTGATTTAACTTTTCCCATATGTGCATTAGCATCATTCTGAATCTGCTAAACATCCAGTGTGCTGTGTGGCTCCATGTTGTCCTCACAAGGCATCATCACAGCATTAATTGTAATAAAAAAGGACAAGCTGGCTCTTCCAAAATCACAGTGAGCATCTGCCCTGTAATGATGTTCTTTTTGTGGATAAGCATTAAGAATGTAAGTTGTTTGTGCATCTAAAAATCCCTTATCTCCTCAGAACCCCGGCACTGTGCATCCCAACCTTTATCTGTGGCCCATCCAGCCCCGTGGAAGACTGGCACAGACTCCTTTGCAATTAACATAATTTTTCCCTTCTTTCGTTGGGAGGGAAAATTAAGCAACATCACAAATCTGTTATCTGTGGCCTTAGCAATTTTAAAAAGTCATTCTGTCATCATAACTGTTATTAGGGGTATTCCTGATGCTCACAGGTATATAACCCTCATCAACCACCAGCAAGCACTATTAATACCCACAAGATCACCTGCTGACACTGATCTGGCTAACCACAGACCTAATATTCTCATGAGCCAGTCTTCAGAGAGAGGCAATAGCCCACTTTTGCAACCGTACGAGCTCATACGTTCACATACAGTGTCAAGAGGGTGGGGCAACATCCCAGTCCAAGGAAGTCATCTTCCTCACACAGAAACTCTGAAGTCTGTGCTGCACAGAAATGCTAGCCTGTCACAGTCATCACAGCTTGCTCTGTGTGCCAGAAATGCTGGCACGGAAGTGCTGTCAACAGAACTAGAGCATCAACTGAAGCAGTCACCTGGTCTTCTGAATTAGTCCTGTATGTTTTATTTTACACCTCTTGTGTCCATTATGCTGACATATTTTGGTAGTTCCTTAAAAGATTGAAACATCCTGAGTTTCTCCACATCTTTTTGTGGGACGCAGCAGATATACTATCAAAAGAGAGATGACAAACCAAATAGTCTCTGGCTTGGTGGTTGCTAATGAGGAGCATACTGTCCCACAGAGATTAATTCGAGTCAGGAGTCCATTTTTATGGCATATGAAGCTCACGCAAACCTTGGCACCACACACAAATACCACTGACCTCTGTGTGGGTGTAGATAGCATTGGTTTAGTACTGTGTGAGATATGCAAATGAAAGGGCATGCCATCAGCCAAGTGATAAAATTATGTAGAATTATAATAAATAGAAACTTACTGTGTTGTCTGAGAGCTAGACAGCTTTGTGATAGTAGATGACTTCACTGCTGTTTTGGAACTTGCTGAATTCTCAGCTGAGGAATAAGAGCTGTCTTCATATAGCTAGGAATAATAAAACCAGATGGATTAATTTGATCTTGTGTATTTTCTGCTTAAAAGATCTTCTAGAATCCAGAGTCACTGGTATATAGATAGACAGACAGATACAGGTAGTCACAGATAGATATGTGGTAGTTGGCAGAGCTTCCTCCAGCCAGTGCCCTGAATTAAACTGCTAAAATCTCACTTTCTAAATAAACAAAATCCAGAAGACTCAAAGCTGATTTTCCTACAGAACCCTCATATCAGAAAGGTGAGACAGCCTGCAGAGAAGAGATGTTTTCTCAAACACACTCAGCATGAGCTTAACATCATGTCAAGTCAGTAATCCAACAATTCCACTGAGACTTGATGGAAACTTTATTGAAAATCATGTAGTGGAATAATTAATCCCTTTAAAACAGCACTGTTGTGTTTGGTGGGGTTTTTTGTTTGTTTGTTTGCTTTGGGGGGGTTGTGTTTTTTTTTTTAATTTGAGCTCCAAACATACATTAGCCAGGAAAATTATTTTTCTTTTTACCTGAACACATGCTTCTTCCTTAGTCACTAGAGATACTACAGGACTTTCAGGACAGGTCAGGGCTTGTGGGGGTTGTAAAATGGCAGGTCTAATGACATTCCGCAATTGATTTGGTGACAAGGATCCTTGCAAAATACAAAGACAAAATATTTAAACAGAAACTTTTTCTTCACATCTAATTCATACCTGTATGTCTTGCCTCTTTAACTGAAAGTTTCAAAACCATTTTTAAATAACATTTATTGTTGTTTACATATTCTGAAAAATTGTAATGCTTTCTGAAATATATAACTGTGCAGTGAAACCAACACCTGTTACCCTATCAGGATAAAAAAGTAATTTGTTATATACATAAACATACATATTTGTATTTATAAAATGTATTTCTATTTATATATTTAAATATATCTTTATATATATACTTGTATTTACTACTTCGTTTAAATCTGTTTTCTGGCATTTCAGATTTAATCCTTCCTCTGCAAATGTCAATATGGTTGTTCATTGCATTCTCCAGGAGTAGAAGTACTCAGAAATGTGGAATTTCACTATTTAAGGTTATATTCAGTTCTACTCAGTTATATTCAGTCCACTCAGGAAATAAGTAGTCAGAGCAGCCACTCAGAGGAGAGTTCATAGGATATTTGCACTGTCAAATGAATAAGCTATGAATTGCATAAAGATACTTAGCCTATCACTCATTATGGAAAATAGCTGACATTTTTATGTCTTCTGGATCTGCTAAGAATGTCTTTGTGGAACTACAATGAAAAAAATATTACAATGGCAGCTACCTTCTTTTGCACTTTTTATGAAGTCAGGGTTTCTTCGAAGAAGAGCTGCCCTCATGAATATGTTATTCTTCTTTGCTACAGAAAAGGAAATTAAACTTCAATAATTAATGATAACCGATTTTAATAATTAATTCATGTTTCTGTAACCCCTCCCTATTTTGGAGGTACCTGAACAATATTCCAACCTATCCATTTAAAAAAGTTCTCCGAGATAGCTGTTTACTGTCTCAGTTTTACAGGTGGATAGACTTAGGCACAGAAAGTGCCATAGTTTTCCTGGCCATGTCAGAGACAGAATGTTTTGGATATTAATGAATGTTTTAAACTCCTTTTTTTTTTTCAGCTTTGAAGCTGTAGAAGTCATTGAAATGGGAATGCCATCCAGTTGAGTTTTAGCCATTATTAAGATGGATTAACGATACCCAAGCATATGGGAATAAATAAATGTACCCTGCCCTGTTCTGCTAAAAAGGCCTTCATAACTTGCTGTAATAATGATGGCCATGCACTTTCACTGTTTTAATAAAGATATCAAACATCAGTATGAAAGTGATGGCAACTTTGTTGTCAAAGCCTAGAAGATCAGCAAGCTATTGTGTCTGTCACCAACACATGGATAGCTGTGGAACCAGCCAAGGATTGTTGCTAGTAGCATGCTGTGTGAAAGCGCAGGATATGGCTGGAGAAGAGGCCATATGGAAGTAGGGCAGCTTTTTTGGGGGCAACAGTCCTTGTTCTGGCTCCTGGAGATAAATACACCACAGCACAGTGCAATCACAGGAATGAGGGTGAGAAGTGGAGATGGACTGTAAGGGGGATCAAGACCATCTAAGACACCCAAAGCCTCCAACCTATTTCCAGAAAGAATTGAAAGAACAGACTGCTCATGGTAACTGATTTGCACAGAAAGTGAGAAATTTATCTCTAGAGTGGGGAAAACTTCTCTATAAAAAGGTACCCTCATGAGCCCCAGGTGCATGTGCACACCAGGGCCCTGGACACCCCATCAGCTGAAGCTAGGGCTAGTAATCTCTTTTTCTCTCTTTCTTTATCTGTCTCTCTCTCTCTCACTGTCTAATTAATCTCTCTCTTTCCTTTCACCCTACCCCTTTATCCAAAACCCACTGCTCATACTAGAGATCAAAGACTAACTTGTACCAATTTCCATATCAAGTATGTTATTTACTAATAAAATTTGTAACCTTTTGTGGCTGTCTTTCCACCATGAGCATCTCTGAATCTTGGGTGCTCCCTTCCCCTTAAGGACATCACACATGTCCTCTAAAATGGCACAACTGATACACTACATACTTTTTCACTACTTTTTCATTGCAGAGAGAGTGTGGTTTTTTGCTTTTGCAATGCTGTGTCCTCTTATAACTGTTTAGAAATCCTTTATGCCAGTATTCATCAAGGACCTGTCTCTGGTAAGACACATAAACTAGGACTGAAGACCACTCCATTGTTCCTGTTAGTGCTGAGTGGGTCACTGGTTAGGTGGAAGACTGGATAGAAAATTATATTCCTATATTCCATCACCATTAAATTGCAAGCAAACTATTAATGTAATTACTGTAACTACATTCTAGTTTTTCTCAAATATAATTTGTACCAGACTCCATAATTGGTGATTTGTAAAGTATTCAAAGATTCCACCTCAACCCTTCAAGAGGCATAAAACCATGTCTTCTACTGAAGTGCCAGTCCTCCTCCTAAAACATTCCTTTCTTCTCTCTAAATACTGTACTAGTCCAATGCGCTTCAGCTTTGTCCTGCAGAAAGAGCATTTCTGTACACCTCTTTATTGTAGCTAATACCTGCTTTTCTACATAAATGTTTATTTTTAATTACCTGTATGGGAGGGAGGGAAGGTAGGCAGGATGGTAAAGGAAGATGATCTCCCTCTTTTGTGAGTGAGAGCTATATCTGAAAGAATAAGAGACTGAAATTATCATCTGTTTGGAGAATAAGAAAGTTCAATTTTAGGGTTAGCCAGGTTGATGTCATACCTTCAGTGGCAGCAGAATAAATTATTATCTGCTACCTACAAGCTTTCTGAAGTAAACTGTTAGGTAGTGTCTATACTGCTGATTCCTGGAGGTCTCTGAGGCCAAGGGGCACAGCCTGGCTCAGGCACACAGCTAATCCCCTCTGTAACAATTCTGTCCTGGAGACCTCCAGCTAGAGAGGTGCAAAACAGAACCACAGAGTGACCTACCACTTTAACAGTGTAGGCAGTCCAGAGGTCAAATACTCAAGTTTCCTCCTGCATCCCACGTTATTGTACACGTGGCCTACAATTTCAACGATATATATGATTTTTTTTACTTTTTTTTTTGTATGATCTCGGTATAATTTTCAGAGTAAGACTGAAGATAAGCTTAGCTTATCTTAAATCCTTTTAGCTACATTCAAGTGTGTCACAGAACTATATAAAACAAAATACAGTGTACACTATAATGTATTAATGCATATAGTGTACACTGTGTATTAATTATTAATTTATATGAATAATTAGAACATATTAGTGCCTAAATTCAGAAATACCTTTCTTGTCCCATCCATATGTTAAATAAATATTGTAAAAAACAGATCAGTCCTTCTGCACTCAGTGATTTGTGTGCATTACCCACGGATGCAATACACAGTCCTTAAAGGGCCTTGCCAGTCAGCTGTTTGCTGGACAGAGGGAGGGGCCCTTTTGGAAACTGCTTTACATTTTTAAGGATTGCCCGGGGAATGCTGATCTCTTCCAGAAGCCAGGGAATATCATTCCTTCCAGCTTTTCTCCCCCTCCTGACTGTGTTAGCAACTCAAGAAAATTATATGAAATACATAGATTTTTCACTACTTTGCGTAATATCATGTAAGTATGGAAAGGAATATATTTTTACTTAAATATGTATTTATTGGGAATTACCAGTGAGTATATCAGTGTTTTATTTTCATGACTTTCAGCATGCCTATAGTACAAAAACATTTCTTAGGCAGGAAAATTCATTCTTTTCTTCACCAGATGAGAATACAGAATTACAGAAATTAGAATATGACAGGAGCTAAATGTCATACCAGTGTTAGGCTGAGAGCCAGACTTCTGGAAAGTAAAAGATGATGATCTTGCACGTTTTCTGGAACAACTAATGAAACCTAGAGAAAAGTAATTATAATGTTATGCAGGGACAGGTTGGCAGGGAGATTTCAGCACAATCGTATGATATAGAATTAAAATCTGAACACAATAAATTCTAGGACTGACTTACACAACAGCTTTAAGGCAATAGCTAAGAGCAAGAGGCCTTTGGAATCTTATTTGCCACAAAGCCCTACAGAGTCTTTTTTATTTCTGCTAAGTTCAGGGAACTCAGAGCAGGCACTCAGAGTCAGTTCATAGCCCAGAAGACATTAAGAATGAGAAGTTACATTAGAATGCTGCCTAAAAATATAGAAAAGGGCAGTAAGGAGCTCATACAGCTGATGAATGTGTTTGGTCAATTTTCAGGGCTGCTGGAGTTTACCTTTCTGGTAAATATGAGAGTTAGGATGGAAGAATTCTTGAGGTAAGACAGGGACCTATATATGAGGACATAGTAGGTTGCTTTACAACCCACAGAATCTTAGTCTGCCAACAGGAATTTGCCCCTGCTCCTACAAAGTAAGGGTCCAAACACTGTTTTCACAGGCAATAGTCAGACCTGTGAAACATTGTGTATTGTACATGAAGCGTATGAACTGGTTATTACCATTTTCAGCTTTGCAAACTGGGTCTTCTGCAGGACGCTGGGGAAAAAAAAAAAGGCATGGAAAGGTCAAGGAAAATAGAAAAGTCATTTTCTACACCAAGACACAAAATATATCAGTCCAGCATTCATGCATTGAAAGCAGGCTTGTTTCTACTTTCTACTCTTCCCTGTGTTATTTTGAGACCATTTGTTACAAGTCTTAATCTGGGCTAAAATCTTTTACTACTACTAGGATAATTTCTATAGAAACCCCATTTCTCAGCAATTTTTATCAATAAACTTTAAAAAAAAAAAAAAAAGCTTTTTACCTTCAAAAGACGATCCTTCTTTTCAAAAACAAATGTTGGCTGCGCAAGCACTGATTTCTCTGGAAAAGAGATCATTTTTAATAACAACTCTGTAATAGTACTTCTCAACCACAGTTTTGAAAATGCTCTGCAATAACAAACAGGAGTTTATCCTTTTGTTACAAAGGAAGAAAATATAGAGCTGCAGTGATGTACAACACAGTATATCAATTTTTTAAAAAAAACTGTAGTCCTCAAATCTGAATGTGAGTTTTGCCTAACTAGATGTCGTGGGATTTGGCCTCATATTTTTTAACTATTCTTGTAATGAAAAAGAAAAAAAATGTGCTTGTAGCCTTTACAAACAACATCTGCCATCCTTTAAGAACAAGGGTGAACTGTATCTTTGGATGTCAGAAAAGTGCAAGGATGTGACATGCAAAATATCCCTAAAGAAAAGAAAACAAGGAAATGTGTTACACTTGGCCTCTCAGCTCTCATTCACACATCCCACTCTCTAGGCTTTAGGGAGGTGAATGCTTGGCGTTAGTTTTAATATGTGATTATGATATATAGGAAGCTCTGTAGAGCAAATTCTACTCTCAGCATACCTCTGCATTTCTTAGTCATGACTGAAAAAATTTTGGATCCATTCTCTTTTTTTGTATGAAACATTTTTCAACACACTTGCCTCACATCAGATTTTATGTTGGTTCAGGATTCACTACTTCTATATCTTATACAGCTTCTTCAGGCTACATCAGGTCACTAAGCTTGTGACCTTCACAGCCTGTGCAACTCTAACGGATTAAATTTGGTTGTCGGGTTAAAAGAAAATGGGATTTTCAGCAGCACCACTGATTAATGTCACATTTATTATTCCAATAAATTGAATAATTAATGAGCAAAGAAGCAGACACAAATAGATTTTTTAGACTACCACACTCAGGATTTATCTCATGCTAGCTTGAGGTATCTGTAATGCGCAGTCAATAGAAACAATCAGCTTCTAAGAATGAGCATGTTTTAGCTGTGTACTTTAGATGAGGAATGGAAACCTAAATGTGTGCACTTCTCTCCATGGCTGATAAGGACAGACTAGTGTCACTACTGAACTATTTGACTGGCCTCTGGCCAGAGAAATCCCACACTTGATACCTTTTTAAGTGACATTTGCCATAATATTTATCAAGTACACAACATATTTATAACACTGGCTTCCTCTGTTACCTCTTCATCAAAAATGTCTGAGTAAAAATATATGGATAGATAGTTTTATCTTTGCTCGCACACCTGTCTGTGACAAAAACACTCTAGCACTGGTATCAATTACTTAAGGGTTTAATAAAGCAAACATCAACCTATCATGGAGGAGTTGATATTACTAAGTAAAAATATTTTCAACAATCAAGAAAAAAGTAAACATTGTTAAAATAATTGCTTCATTTTTGTAAACTGGCAAAAAGCATGAAAATATTGCTCAAATCCACTGATATACAGACACAGGAGTAATAACTAATACAATTTTGCTGTTGTTAAAGTTAATTTTATATTTACTGGGGCATTGTGTGTAAAAGACAGATTTTAGCAAACTTTGCAATGAAGGTCTAGTTGGTCCTTAAAGAAAAAGCAGAAAAAAGTTCGCATTGTTCCTCTGAAAAAAAGATAACTCTCTGTCGCTGAAAGTTGAAGAAAAATTCCATAATCCAGTTGTAGCTGGGGTCCATGGCATGGCATGAGATGGAGCAATTCCACTTTTATTCACTAGAGGGGAGTGGTATACATAAACAATAGTATTTCACTGAAATACGATTTTTTTAAAGATAATAGGCTTTTTCCTGTCACCTTAAAATACAAATAAGCGAACAAACAACCAACACTGATATTCTAACTGAATTACGGAAAAATACAAAAATTAAAGCATGACTATAGAAACCCGTATATTCTCCACTGTATATCTCAAAGCTCAAAAGCTTGCGACATTTTTAAAGGCACATCTTCTACTCCAAAGAACAAAATTAGCAAAGAGTGAATTACTATGAAAAAGGAATTGACTTTCTATCACGGAGTGAACTTTTCCTGGAGCTAAAAAGCTGTAGGGAGATTGAAGGAATTAGGGAGGTTCACTAAGTTTTAAACAATAAAAGTCCAATAGTATTTTAAAACCCAAAGGTTCCTGAAGAAAAAATTATAACTGGTTGATTACTAATAGAAACATGTGAAGCTACTGAATAATGGTCTCTCCTAAGACAAATAGGCATATTTTATAATTGCAGTAAATATAAAGGATATATCCCATCAACTGCTCTTGAGCCAAAGGGTTGCCTGTAGGTCTAGTCAGAGGATGCTGAGATTGCCACAGTTATTTATAGTTATTGAAGTTCAGTATTGCTTCTACACAAATCAAGAAAACCTTCTCATAATTCCTGAAGGGTACTCCACAAGAAAAGTAGTCTGCTGATCTTATCAGTAAGGTCTTTTAGGCTGTTCATAACAGGGTTTTAGACATACATTTATGTTAACCATGTATGCCTCTGAAGCATAGATTTCCAGTTACATTTTCAACTTCTCAGATAACTTCTCAGTCATCTGCAGCTGACTGCCACTGAAAAAGACAGGCAGAATTCCTTGTGGATGTAACTCGAGGCCATCAAGGAGTAATCACAGTTGTGTCTGTGACAATTTTAACACTGGTGAGTACATCTGCACTTCTCCCCTTCATTTTCTGCACGAAGTGTGGTGCTGCCAGGGTGGATGGCTGTGCCAGAAGGAAGAAAAGTCCTTCTGCACCCTCTGCTCTTGGCAGCATTGGGGGCACCCAGCCAGACAGTGCCAGACGCTGCCCCAGGGAATAGGAAGCAGCAGCCAAGGCTGGGGACAAGCGGATGTAGAGGAACAGGAACGGGGTGGGCTGGAGCCATCCCCCTCATCATCACCAACAAGACACAGACAGACACAGGCTGGCTAGTGCCAGGTTAGGACTGGGCCACTCCAGTCCTCAGCATCTTGGCACTTGCGGATAAAAGAGGCTGATGGAAAAGTTACCAGAAAAACATGCCAAATGAGCTGCCTCTGGCTGCAAGGACCAGAATAATCCACCATCCTCAGCCAAGAGTCCAGACACAGAACCTGTCTGTCTGCCCATTAATATTCACCACAAACTGGGCTCTCTCTCCCTTGCTACAGGCTCTCTGGAGCTGTTGAATTGGAAAGGTCTTGGCCTAATGCTTGATGAATTCAAAGTTCAACATCAGCCCTTGCCTGGAACATGCATTAGAAGTGCCCAGCTCCTCTGCTTGAAATATCACCTGGATGGCCTCCTGGCTCCAGCCTCCTGCCCTTCACAGAAGCACTATCAAGTGTTCTCCCACCTGAGCTACTTGACATGGAAGGCACCCAGGTCACAGGATGGAGCCTGCATTTATAAAGTTCCATTTGAAACAGCCATTTTGGGAAAAATTGTTGGCTGCAGCTTAAGAAGCACTGGCCAAAATAACACACAAGAAATAATGTAAACTTGCTTTTACCAGCTTTGCTTGTATCCCAAAAGCCAGCACTGTCCATGAGATGTAAGTGTCTCTCCACTTTAGCTGTGACATTCCACTCTTCACTTCCATTGCTATTGCTTTTTCTAAGCATTAAAAGAGGTGGGACACTGACGTGTTTGAAAATTTTATAGTTACTATTATTGTTCTGTCTTGCCCTAAACATAGATAAATGTTGGGGATAGGCTCAGGACTGCAGAAGAATTCAGAGAGTGGAAGGAAACCAAAGACATTCTCCTTGAATCTTCT
>JAWMRA010000090.1:58063350-58077070 GCA_035584735.1 Pseudotriccus pelzelni | reverse complement strand
CCAACTCCGTAGAAACGCATTTTTAATTACTAAGAAATCTCAGTGATCCAGAGCTGAATGTGTTTATATCCTCCAAAATTGAATAACTATTCAGATTATTTTCTGATTATTTACATAAATGTATAAATATTAAATATTTACCTATAGTCATAAATAAATATGAAATATGAAAAGCTATACACATTCACAGTAATGCAATATCTATATTAATACAATTTATAATTATGCACTGTAATAAATGGCAATTATTTGTATTTGACAAGCCAATCATATTTATACCAAAGGCAGATAGAATGGAGGAAAAATATTAGGGAGAGCAGGAAGATATTAGGAAGATATTAGGAAGAGTTAAAGGAGAAATAAAAGAAGACAATATAAAAAGAATAAAAGTAATAAAAGGAAGAGGTAATGAGAAGGTGGCAGTGAGCAGCAGTGTAAAACATCTGACATGTTTGTTCAAACACCTTTCCTCCAGGAATCCCATATCCTTCAGATTGCCTTGGAAACAGCCACATCCACTGAGACAGTAAAGCTAGGAGAGATAATAAACTTGGGCAGAAGAAGTTCTGGGAGTACCCTTTCATGAACCTGTTCATATTGCAGGCCAGGTCACTGCTCTTCTTTGGGTACTCGCAGAAGTAGCACTTCATTCTTGCAAGCAGTGGTTTCATGATCTATGGATTCCCTACAGATGCCTTCCTCCATGGGGTTCTTACAAGACTGAGCAAACCTCCACCTCTCTTCATACCCAGGCTCTTCTATCTACCTACTGTCTTTTGTTCATAAACAGTCTTTTCAACCCATATACTCATGGACTCTATTACTTTGTCTTCTTTGAGAAACTCTTGCCTGTGCCTTTCTTCCTTCCTTTCTTTCTTTCATCCTTTCTTCTGCTTCTTGCAAGTCTTGTTTGAATTCAGGATGATCTGCTATTTCACAGCAAGATTATTGCGTAACTATGGGTATAAGATCTCCTGATCTATTTAACTCAAAAAGCATATTTATTAATAATGTTCTTTTACTACTATTTTGCAAAGAACTGGGAATTTGCAGCCTCAGTTCTCTTTCTAGCTTCTACCATGTTTTTCTTTAATAAATCATGTGCTCAAAGACAGAGAAGCAAAGAAATACAAGACTCTTGATACGTCTAAATTGTAGGCTTTACATTACTAGGAACAATGGATTATTTGTGCTGCCTCAAATACTGAAAAAAACTAGATTTGTGTGATTAAAAATAATAAGGCACCATGCAAATTACACTCAGTGGGCTCATTCGAAATAAAAGTCCTTTAACAGTTGTTCATGTTCAAACACATATCTAACCTGTTAACAAAAAACTCACAAACAAATGTTGGTTTGTAATGGACCATGGGATTGTCTTACAGAACTGAAGGAATCTTCCATTTACCTGTGAGGACAGGTAGATTTTTTTTTTTTCCCCCAGTCACATAAGTTAGATTATAAATCTTTTGGAGCATATTGACACTTCCAAATGAAGTGATTGTAAAATGGTGTGAGGCATTATTTTCCAGAAGCTGACTAAAAAGGACAGTTTGCTGCCCATGAGATAAATGTATATTAAGTTAGGAAGCTTGAAGGACAGCCATCTTACAAAGGAAAAATGTTATTTCATTTTAATGACACTTCACTGAAGGATCTGAAACTCTAAAATTTAAGATTCCTGTCTAAAAATCCCAGAGAGAATTCAGCAACATGACAGAGTTTTTCACATAAAAAAAAATTCATAGAAGTGTGTCTTTGTTTTAATTCATTCTGCTACTACAAAGAAAACCCTGTCACACGTGTCCCTCTCTGTCCATGTGGGGAAGTGAGTGAATGGCAGACCAAAGAGGCAATATACCATTTACAGTAGTGGATTAGTGGATTGCCTGTTTTCCTGACTATAGAATTCAGAAGTATTACCTTATTCAAGCTTATTGATGAAGCATACATACATTAAATGGCTAGGACATATTACTAAAGCATCTAAATAAATATTCAACTTAATGAATTTGCAGTTGCAAATTAGCAATTTGATCTACATAATATTATTCCTAAGCCAGTTATTGAAGTTTAAGGAACTACGCCAGTTTTAGCTAACCTGACCTATTTTGTGCCATTCTAATATACCTATGGTTGTATCACCTTCATGTCATGCTGAAGACATCACAGCAGACTGTGTGGGTTTGGCACTCCCATCTGAAATCCTAGCATCTTGAAAGTGCTGAATGTCTTGCTCTTTGTGCATGTTTTTGTCATTTGGTATCTTTAGAAAAATATCTGCTTCAGCACTTCATTCTGCCCACTGAAGTCTTCATCTGTCTCCAGACTAAGAGCCAGAACTAGGTGGAAATAGAGTTTTATAATGCTATTTATAGTTACAAGCAATGTTTTCATGGAGATTTCCACAAGGACGGGGTAGGTATGATGCTGACACAAAATAATGCACAACCTATATATATATCTGAAATAGCAATATATAGCTTAAATTGCTGATGTACCTTCTTTATATAATTTCATAGTCAAATTGCCATTTAAGGAAAGGATAGAAATTCTTTGTTAGCTTCACAGAATCATAATGTTTACAGTATGGTTATAATAATATAGGCAGCCATGCTGTATAATGACCATAACAATTATTATGGCATTTGCCAATTTCTGCACCAAAACTTAAACATTTGCTTGAACTTCACAAGAGCCATAGAAATGTGCCCAGTTCTAACTAAAAGTTAAAAGCAATTGAAAAAAATCTATGATTAATTCTGTAACAATTTTATTTTTTGTGTATTCATGCTTCTCATGTGCAATCTTCTATTGTTCAACCTGCCTTAGGCATGTTTCCCATACCAACACAGTATTTATTAGAATAACAGGGATTCCAGGGGGTATACAGAATTCAAATGCATGCTAATCTATTGCGTACTGCTAAACTGACAAAACATTCCTAAAGCTTCTCTTTTTCTGTATGACTTCTGTATGTCTTTTTTTTATTATTATCGGACCACTCTGTGCATCGTGCCTGAGAAACGTGGGAAATTTTTGCTGTCTTCAGCATTGCAGTCAAGTGTGAAAATTCATGCAGCTAATCAGGGTTTTAAAAGGTCAGTTACAGAGACGATCACTATGTCTGTCTTACTAAGGGTGATTAAAAGAATGAGATTATCCTTTCATGTTTACTTGTCTACCTCGGTCCCAAATCAATAAACAAAGACAGCTGACAAAGTTATCTCCATCTTCAGTTTGGCCCATTCCTGATACAGTGGCGGCTGAACTGTTCATGAAACAGCTGTTCCCTAAAGCAGGTGACTTACATGTCAGAACAGTTCTCTACAACCAATTAAAATCAATGATGAATTTACCTCAGGTGTACTGCAGATGGATTTAGCTGCTACGGTTAACACCCACTTCTAGCAGCCCAGTTCTTTTGCAGGAAGCCACCAACAGGTATTTGAATGTGGCAGCCGCAGCCTAGAGCTCTTACATTAAGGCAGAATTGTCAGTGATAGTTGGTTTTAACGCAGTGACCTATGAACTGGTGTAGCTAAGAAACAAATAAAACAGTTCCAGTTCCAATCACTTCAGCTGCCAGATCGGAGTTTGGCTGTGACTCTCGTTGGAGGCCTTGCGCTGCTCTGTCTGTGCTGGTACTAATGTTTATTGTATGGGAATTACCCTTCTAGAAACACCCACAAGTCACCACAGCTAACCAAATCACTCATCACAATCCTTCCTAGAGAGCCATGGAAGATCTCATGTGTTCTAGCGATGGTCAATGGAATGACCAGAATGACCTCAGAATGTCCGTGTTAGCTGCTGCTGAGCTGCGCTGGTTTGAGCTATAGGCCAGTTCACTCCACAGTAAAAAGCCAAATTGAGTTGAAAGAAGAGTTGGGATTTCTAGGTGAATGGATTTAGGGCAGGAATGACACACATTATGAGTCCAATGAACTCTGCAGTGAAGATAAACCCAGTGAGGCAAAAATGTCACTCAAAAAAATACATGTCGTGATTTAAATTCTGGAAATAATGAAGGTCATGATGATACAAAACAATTTCCCTCAAGGATCCCGTTTTGTCCTCTATTATCATTTTTTAGTAGAACATAGAGACTAATTGACCTGAGGTATATCCCCAGGTGGAAACTACATACTTGGAATTGTGGGATGAGTATCTATATGACATATGGGTCTTTCAGATACTGAGAGTACTAGTCACAGCGATGTACCAGAGAGATCAGCCTATGATGTTAGTCCAAAAGTTTTTTATCTCATTCTCAACTCTTTTAGAGGGCCAGAGGACTCCATCAGAGAGGAGAATGAAAGGTATACATGCAGTAACATTATCATTCTCTGCTTGCACAAAAATTAACAAATCTTATTTATTGAGGGTTACAATGTAAGTTGTGCTTTAGCTGTGTGCTTTTATGAAAACCATCCTAATTTCTACTCTATTTCAGATATTTCTGATCCTTTTCCACACTTGAGTCCTGTAACAGGGGGAACTGGAATACCTGGAAAGCTGGTCCTTCTTACAGGCACACATAGTGACAGGTAAATGATTACATTTTCTCTATCCCCACCTCTGAGCTGGGGATTTTCCACTACACTGTCTTTGCTAAGGGAAAGTTTTAAAATGGTAGCAGAGTCTCAAGCTGTCTGATTTCAGTGCTGATAGAATGGTACTTGATTTGCTTGACTAAGGAAGCTGCTGGAAAAAAAATGTTACAATTGGCAATTTACTAGTCTCCTTGCATATTTTGGCATTGTATCAAGTTTCTGAAGTTTTTCTCCAGACAAGTGCATAATGCTCAGCACATCTGCCATGCAGGTGAATGCAAATTTGATGAAAACATTTTATTTATACAGGTTAATGCAAAAATGTAGTCTGATGTGTTACAAATATCAATTCTAATGCTACCAGTTAGAGCTATAATCTCACTGTGAAATGAAAAGATTCTTCTCATTTACTGGGACTGTATTCTAATTTTAAAATTCAGGTTTAGGGTTTACAGGATCAGAAACCTTTCTTCCACAAATAATATTAAACACAGGAAATCTTATATGTATAAATATTTGAGGGTTCTTCCCCTTCTCACCCTCAAATGTGTAAGTTTACATGATCTGTTAACATCAGGAAAACTCATAGCCCTAAACAAGATCTGTCCATTCCTTCATGAAATGCCTTCTGAACACAGATCACAAAAATGAAAGATGGAAGCAGTCTATATTACTAAATTACTGAAGATTAATTGCTATATATTTACACTCTTACAGGCATTCTTATTTTTTTCCAAATGAAATGGAAAATGTATATCCTTAGTCTACATGTAATAGGTTAATATGAAATATCATTTGGTATAGGCTGTACAGGGTTTTTTTGAAAGACAATCATACAGTTGATTTGGATAAATATACAGCATCCTTAAACCATACAAAAGTATTTCTAGTCTAGCCAGACTTTTAATTTTTCATCTTAAATATGTAAAATAAACAACACGGGAAAGATACTACTCAGTGCAAGCAAAGACATCAGATTCTAACTCTTATTGCTAGTAGAATGTCTATCCTCAAAATAATTTGTAAAATATGAGTCAGAAAAAAATACAATTTAAATGAAAACTTGGAAAACATGCTGATTTCGTTCCAGTTCACCAAATCATCCTTATGTGACAAAGGTTTTCAATGGATATGTATCTATACACATAGCATAAACTCATGCTTAAATCCCATTTATTTGAATAAGACTTAAGCATATGCTTAAGTTCTTTACTGAATTACAGCCCGAGGATAGCTGATGTGTAAGGTCAAAAACTAGGATGATATAAAATAATTGACCATGAGATCCTGAGTGACTGGGTAGAAATCTAGTTTCTTTCTGTTAAATCCCAAGTATTAGTCGAGAATTTTCAACTGAAGTTTCTTTGGAGTATTCTTTATACTCTGCTACAGTGTGCAAGATAGACAGTAAGGGTGTAGGGATTTTTGGTCCAGCTATATTTTCTAGTATTGATACCTCACATGTTATGTATGTTGCTAGGAGAATTCTCCTGTAAATTAATAAGATCACATTCATTTATCCAGCTAAAAACTGAGCTTCTTGTTTATTATAATACCCAGTGCAATTCATTTAGGTAGAAAGTTCAAAGCTGATAGTACACACGCATACATATTTTCTACATCTTCTCTATGTGTTACTGATAAGTACATTTTTTCTACTTTAATTGTTCAGAATTGTGATTTTACTTCAAAACTTTTTAAACCCTTTTTATTCCATTGCTTCAATTCACCTAAATTCTTTCAGATGGGGATTTGAAAATAAAGGATACAAAGAAGCAAGAACCTAATAATACATCTCCTTAAACAGGGAAGAATTTGAAATAGAGGGAAATTTACCTCACCACATTAACATAGACATTTTTATAAAATATTTTCAAAAAATATACTTGCTAAAAATCTAATGCTACAGTGTGGTGAAGTTGTTTATTTTGATCTTCTATAGCCTGTTGAATTTAATATTTAAAATTCAAAAGTGGAGTTGTATTTATTAGCTTGAATGTTTCCTGTCTGTTCTTTAATTAGGTCCATTTTAAATGAAATTAAAAAGATCAGGCTTCTAGTAAATTTCCACTTCTAATACAGTCAGAACTTTCAGCTTCAGCTTTTGACTGGCATCACCAGCTGTCAGAAATATGCACAATTGGTTTTCTTTTTGTACAGTTTGTCCTTTCCACAAATTTCAAAACACACTATTGGCTCCAAAAAGATTTGTGAAATAATTCTGTCTACACAGTTTAAAAGAATAGCTCTACATAGCTCCTAGTAACCATGGCAGTGTGGGGTCAAGGGTAGGACTTGATGATCTCAGAGGTCTTTTCCAACCTGGCTGATTCTGTGATTCTTTAAGTCTATGATACAGCTAATTGTTAATTAATATTTGACTAAAAATTCCACTCAGACCAAAAGAATATTTAAATAGTTTCATCTCTGCTTAGATATAAGTCAACTCCTTCTTTCCTAGCCCTGCATGAAGAATACACAACTTAACTGCTTGGATTGATACCGGTTGTATTTATCCACATACACAAATGAGCAGAAAGTGAGCTTTGAGCCCGAAACCCAGCCTAAACCAGCTAAAGCAGTTTGGAAAACAAACCATACATTGGCATCAGGAAAAGAGAAGAAAAGGGACCTGAACAAACTGGATGGAGGGAAGAGTGGTTTCAACACAGCGAAGCTGTAGAAGGAAGAAAAATGTGCAGGAAAGCTGTGATCACTGAGCAGTAGGCAAGAGAGTTACAAAAGGGGTGACAAAAGACTTCAAGATGCAATCATGGGACCTAGAACTCCTGAACCATGGATAGATACAGTGAGAGGGTACAACTGAGCACACACCCAAGGGGAACATCTCGCCTACACAGATGATGATGCCAGAAGCAAGAAGAATCTGGTGAAGATCAGCTACACTTTTATGGGGAAGAGAAGGGAGAACCTTTCTACAGTAACTATGATATAAACACAGAAATCTCAACATGACTTTGTAAAAAAGACCAGTTCTTTGATGCCTTTGTCCTTTAAAGCTCAGAAAGGAGAGAAGCACATAACATACAGGCAGGATTTACAAGACAGTCAGTACTTCATACCTGCAAGGAAAATTTCTAGTAAGCGTAAAGTAAGAAACCAGAATGAAGTCAACTATGCACCAGAATCACAGTTTTTAAGTACAGACCTACTAATTGAGTACTTTCAGATGTAGCCATACTTCATGAAGTTAGGCTCAATGACTTTCTTGCAATGTATTATTGCCAGCAATCCCTGGTTGGCTCCACAGGTATGCAGATACTGGTATTTGAGACATACACATTACCACACTTATCTTCTGCGATTTCACATCACTAATTACAGGGGTTTTTTTAAATACTTACAAATTGTAAAGTTTAGGAACATATATAAAATACTTCCTTTATACACGATTTTGAGCCTTACAAAAATTAAACTCTTTTGTAAGTACTGCAAGATTCTGAATAGCCTTTCTAATTACAATACTTTAATTCATCTGATTTTCCGTGCTCATCTGACAATAATCGTGTCCTTTAAAAACATTAAAATGTTTTAAAAAAGAAATTACAAGCTGCCAGAAAACTATAAGTTTCACTTTTTAGAGAAAGTTCATTTTTTTACAGTATTCTTTTAACAGGTATTACTTTAACTTCTATATATATTTTTTTAATATTTACAGATGAAGTCCAGGTTAGTTAGAGAATGTAAACTGGGCAGAAAAATCATAATTGAAGTCAGGAACTGATTGGAATTTTAACTGTTCAATGACAGAAAATGGTTTGTTTTAATGTTAACTGGTTGCAGAAAGGACAAATGTGATATCAAGGGTCTTTTACTTGACATTAAGAAGTACCACAACCTCAGATGAAAAACATCCTGGATTTCCCATTCAGTTTTCTTTCAGGAATTTGCTGTACAGGAAGGGTAATTTTGTTATTATACAGCCACATCGGAGCTTTTCTAATCAGCCTTAACAATACTATAATTACAAAGCAGAAAAGAGATTGGTGTCCATCCCCCCACCATTCGGAGAATACCAGTGTGAAAAAAAAATGGCACCACAGCCACTCCATAACCGCTGTTTAAATTCCTTTAAATTTTTCCTTCCACTGGTATACTTATATGTTATAAAACGTCTGAACATTCAAAAGTTTTGCTGAAAGATCTCAAGACAACACTTTTTTTTTTTTTAGTTTAAAGATGCATATTGTCCCCCTTTCCTCCGCTATTCTGAGACCCCCACCTGGGATACTGTGTCCAGGTCTGAGGCTCCAAACATATGGGAGACTGGGAATGACTCCAGAAGAAGCCACGAAGATGATCAGGGGGGTGGAGCACCTCTGCTGTGGAGACAGGCTGAGAGCTGACGTTGTTCAGCCTGTGGAAGAGACTGCTCTATGGAGACCTTAGAGCTGCTTTTCAGTACCAAAATGGGGCCTACAAGAAAGCTGGAGAGGGACGTTTTACAAGGGTGTAGGGTGATAAACCAAGGAGGGAATGGCCTTAAACTGAAATAGGGCAGGTTTAGATTAGATATTAGGAAGAAATTCTTGATTGTGACAGTGGTGAGCCACTGGAACATGTTGCCCAGAGAAGCATGGATGCCGCATCCCTGGAAGTGTCAGAGGCCACTTGCACAGGTTGGATTGCACTTCGAGCAACCTGGTTTAGTGGAAGGTGGCCCTGCTCATGGAAGGGGGGATTGAATTAGATGATATTTAGGGTCTCTTCCAACCCAAACCATCCTATGATTCTATGGTTATGTCCCACTGAAGTCAGTGGCAATTTTGACTGGGACATCAACTAGAACAGGCAGGATAGGTATTCCGTATTGCTGCTAGACTTGTCATTATGAAGGTGATAATCATTATTCTGTTGTGCTGAGGAGTTGGAGGAAGGTGGTATTCCTTTCTCTATTCCTTTGCACAGCCAGATGTATTCACTTTTAGAATAATTTAATACTATGATTCTGTTTCCTACAGATCAAACTAAGAGCTGATATGAGACTGAAGAATCTCGAAAGTGGTACAAAAGGTGATCAGGAAATCTCAATTTTCAAGGGAAATAACAATATTTTTAGAGGTGTCAAATTTTCTATATCAATTCAGGAAGATTCATCTGTTTTCCTTATAACTTGAATTTTGACCTTACATCTGTGACTGGGAAAACAAAACTCTAAGCTTTCTGATAAACTCAGACCAAGGTGTGAATAATTTTTATACCATAATTGGATTTTTAGTGAAAGTCATCAAGATTATTTGCTTTGAAGTTTTTATCAAAAACATGATGCTTTTCGCTGAGTTTCCTGTTACATTTTTGTTTGAATTCTCAATGTATGCAAACCTTATGCAAACCGCAACCAGACCAAAGTCAGAACTCTTGCCAGCGAAAACTGCTGAGTTTCACACAGCTTTAAATATTTTACAAGGTCTGAAGCTTTGTTTGCTCTCATTTGAAAGAACTGTTAGGATACTGCTCACAGTTTGCCTGACCTCAGCCTGTAATTTGGAAGGTTTACTCTCAGGCATACCTGTAACTTTCCACTTCACACTCAGTCTCAACTACTTGGGAAGAATTGAATTGGCAAAATATGAAAGGAGAGTCTCAGCCTACATCAAAAATGGCATTGCCTTTTTACAAGTCACTGAGAAGTTAGAAATGGACTTCTTGAATGCGTACAAATCAGTGTCCTAAAGAATAAACAAAGTAATATACTGTGTGGGGCTTGATACCTACCACACTAGTGAATGTGAGATCATCACTGTAAGAACCAGGTCATAATGTGTAGTCTAAAAAGCTGTATTGTTACAGGTCACTCAAGCTGCGAAACATATAAATAATGGCATGAAATCTAGAAACAGGTAATGGAGTATCCTCACTCATCATGTGAACAGAATGAGTCTGTGCTCATTCTTCCAACTTTTAACTTCCAAGTATCACTAATTAAATAGTGGTAACAGTAATTGCCAACTACAAATTTCTAACTCTGAAGCCACCTGGACATTTAAAGAAAAAGTAGCTTTAGTTAAGTGCAATGAACTCTAATTTGAGAGGATTTGGTAGGCAAACAGAAGAAAACTGAAGTTACTAATATGCGTGTATTTATACATCTATTGTTATTTTTAAAAGGCTAATTTTATATTGTCAAAAATCAATGAATCAGCTACCTGGGAGAAAAATGGGAATGGTAGTAGAAAGCATTTTAACGATATCATGAAAAATTTGGAAAAAAAAGACATTTTCTGGTAAATGTGGTGGCAATAAAGATCTGTATGTACAACTATCTATATACAAATATATATACTCAAATGGAAAAATCAGGATACTGTCAGCAAGAAAAATAAACTTAAATCTGAGATGTTTAGGAAACTTTAGAAATCAATGGCTCTAAGAAGAAATCTATCGTCTGTAGGGATAAAGACAATAATGAGATTTCTCCATATATTAGGGCAAATATCCTAATATTGGATATAGACCATGGTCACGCAGATATGGTAAAATGTTAGTAAAAGGCAGCATAGTACTATTGTTTCTGGTTTGTATCTACAGAAGAAAAAAAAAAAAGCAGACTATGTATTTGTTCCAGGAAGATAATGATACAATTTCCATGCAAAAACTATGCAAGGATATCATATAAGTACTGGAGGGTTCAGGGGAAGTCAGTAGGTCAATGTAATTTGCATTTAAAGTTTTAGCAAGCTAGAGAGTTCAGAGTTATCTGAACCATAACTGTTGATTTTCAGTAACAGGTGGAACACTGAATAACTTCCAGAAATCTGGAAAGAAAACTAATGCTGAGAACACATATTTAAAAGGTGAGCAGTCCAGATAACTCGATATTTATCCACTTGAGATTGATTATAACAAAATCAATCACTAATACAGATTAATTGAGAATTTTGAAATGGTACTAAAAATATGTTGGTCAATATAAAGATAATGGAAATAGAGCCTGACAACCCAACTGACCCTTTTTTTGCTAAGATGACAAGACAGGACTATTCTTTCTCACCCTTCTGTATGACAACTAAGTCTGTACTGTTGCTTGTTATCAGTTATCTGGAAGAAAAGGTAAAATTATCATTGCCAAAACCTGTAGATGACACAGTTTGGAGAACAGGTAAGCAAAGATTCAGTTGGGTCACTGCTGCATGATGAGGTCACTTACTAAAATGAGTATGCTCAAACAACATTCCATTTAAGACACCCAATCATGAGACTCTATATCAACTACACTACCACAATGAGCAATTTCTTGTCCTACAATCTAAACTTTAAGTCATCTAGTGAAAATCATTCTAATCAGCACAGGTCAATTCCAGACACAACCCTGGACTACAATTTTGGTATTATGCCACCTGACATTTAATATAGAAACCTGCAAACAGTAACACAGATTATTGGAGCCTGATAGCAACAATGGTATGTAGAAAGTCTCCTTATTCTCTATATGCCCAAAAAGAACAGGAACAATTGGTCCAGGTTCAGAGTCTTTGCAAGACTTGAGATTCAAATACACGGGTCATTCAGTTCCTTGTGCCTGAATGTTCTTCCTGACGTGGGGAAATAGGGAAATCTCTTTATGCTAGAAAAAAGAATGAAGAATTGTGAGAAATAACAAAAGACATGAAGCTCGAATGTAATGAGATGGCAGATGGAAAGTTTGAAAATATGGGAAGACCATGGTCAAATAGAGGGACAGGAATGTGGCTTTCAGAGTCAGCATTTTTAAAGGACCAGCTCAAGCAAATGATGTTGCAGTAGGTAATGCACAGTGTATCTGAGGTTTGCTGTCGAGCCATACAATTGAGAATGGCAAAAAAAAGGGGTGTCAAACAGGTAGGAGTAGTAATGAACAGCTTAAAGACATGAAACATGGAAGGAGAAATATAAATCTCCCAGTTTGCACAAAAAAATAAAAGCTGAGCATAGAAGGCTTAAGAAGGTCAACCAAAATTAAGATCATATTTCCAGAAAACTGTAGATGTTTTCAAAAAAAAAGCACTGAATGCATAACACTGGGCAGATGTGTAATACTATCACCAGCGTTCAGAGAAAAAGAAGACAAATTAATTTTGTCTGAGGAGTGAGGAGCTTGCAGATCTTTGTTTAGTCTTCACATCTGAACTAAATTAATTTTGCTACCAAAGACTCCCAAGAAAAAAGACTCTTGTCTGAAACAGTAAAGACCCATCTTTGTCACATTCTCCTTTCTCCCTTGTGTTCATGCAGTAGAATGGGGGAAGGCAGAAAGAGAAGTCATGGTTGCAGAAGTCACAGTCAAGACCACCACATAAAAGCCTTTCAGAATGGTCTTGGGAATGACAGAATACTGGGGAATCAAAAAAAACAAAGATGAAGGAGTTTGGGGAAGTTTTATCACCTGTCTGCTGTATCTTGAAAACAACCCCTTCTTTCCTTTTCCCTTGTCTCATACATCCAAGCCATATATAGTTTTTTTATTTGTGCTTAACAACTTCCGGACATCTCTTATTTTTCAAAATTTTGCCTTAGAAAACATTTTCCTGGACACATTTCCTTCTCTTTTACTGGTTACTTCTCCTTGCCTCTTCTGTGCTCATCTGCTATATTCTTTTGAATCTACTTCCTTTAAATAATAATCTTTTTAGGGTAAGAAAATTATCTTATTGAATGGTTCACAAATGCACATTTAGTCTTATGGGCATGCATTTAGATGGCACTATTGAACTGCATAGGCTTAAAAAGCTCTGCTCATCAACCAGCAAAGGAGCTGGCTGGCTTCTGACCACAAAGCATCCAGCTAATCAGCATGCTCATAACTGAAATGTTTTGCTGTGAATAAACCAAAGATCTTTTTACATATTGGCAACTATTAAATATTCAAACAAAAAAAATCCCCCCTTATTTGCCACACATATAAGTGCCAATTTCATCTATAAAAATGCTGACCCTTATGAAATTATTTCAAATTCAAACAAATATTTATGATTTTGGTAACATGTCTGCTCATCGTTCAAATTTACTTTATCCTTGTATTTCTCACTAGAACTGTAAAAATGCATTTTTTGGATTAAACAAGGAAGATAAGATTAGGTTAGGTTAAAAAAAGCAGATTGGTTATCTTCGGTAAAGTAAAGGTTATACATTTCAACTACCATAAAGAATTGCAAAACTTCAGTGTG
>JAWMRA010000090.1:58030052-58043106 GCA_035584735.1 Pseudotriccus pelzelni | reverse complement strand
AGAATACACAGGTTTGGGTTACACCCATCCAGTGATGAATTGGTCCCAGATGTTCTAACTAGGACAATACATATGCTATTCCTTTAGTCCACAAGTCCTACTTTACCACCATTTTTAAGGAAAAGAAACACTTCATTTTATTGATAGAATTCTTATACACAAATATTTCCCTTCAACTGCACTCTTAACACCGCAACAGACACAGCAAGTCTCTGAGATTAAAAGAACTGAATGATGGTAGAGGTAACATTTGCCTGCTCTTTCGCTCTTCTTGGGTTTCTTTTATGACCACTACCAGAGACAAGAGTTTGACAGACACTTTTGGTATGGCACGGAATGGCCATTCTCATAGTCTGAAGGGGTGATTTCTCCTGTTCAGGAACAAGGAATGATTGATGTGACAAAGTCCAGTTTGTCAGATGGAAACCGAGACATTTGATGTTGCCTTAGCTGTATGAATTTAGAGTAGTCTCAAATCCTGGGCTGTAAAAACAAATCAGAATACATCTCTGGGAGGTTTAAATCAATTCATGGCATTATGATAAAAACAGATGTCCAGCTAGTGTTTGTTTCTACTGTATTTTCACCTTTCAAACCTAATTTGTTATGGGAACATGAGTATATGTTTGTCCTCACAACTTACATGCTAAAAAGTCTGCGCTGCACAAAGGACTGTTGTTTGATCTGTATCTTCTCCTTGTGGTGTCATTTTAGCAACATACTTTTGCTACACAGCTGTGTGGCATCCCACCCTTCAAGGAGAGGGAGCACCCAATACTTGTAGATGTTTGTGGTCAAAAGGAACAAAAAAAGTGCAAGAATCTGCAAAATCTTACACGGTTTTATTAGTAAATTGCATGCTTGGCACGGAAATATCCTACACAGAGGTGGGTTTTGGATAAAGTGGTAGGGTGAAAGGAAAAAGAGAGAGATGAGTTAGTCAGTGAGAGAGAGATGAAGGAAGGGCGAGAAAAAGAGATCACTAGTTCTGGCTCCAGCACTGATCCAGCTGATGAGGTGTCCAGGGCGCTGGTGTCCCCATGCACCTGGGGTTCATGGAAGTACTTTTTTATAGACAGGTTTTGCCTGCCCTGGAGATGAGCTTCTTGCTTTCTATGCAAATTAGTTTTCATGAACAGCTCATTCTTTCAGGCCCTTCCTGGAATTGGGTTGGGGTGCCTGGCTTAAAGGGTCTTGGGTGGTTTTGATCTTCCCTGCAGTCCATGTCTACTTCTCAACCTCATTCCTGCATTTGTGTGTACTTGCTGTGCTGTGTTGTGCCTCCCTCCAGGAGCCAGAACAAGTACATTTATCCCAGAAAAGTGCTACCCTACCTTTTTATGACCCTTTCTGCAGCCAAACCTGTTCTTTCTCATAGTGTATCCTTACCAACAATCCTTGTCTGGTATTACCAACAATCCTTGGTTGGCTCCACAACTCTCTGGCTATTGGTATTTGAGACATACACATTAGCTCCCTTATTCTAGGCTTCTACAAATTGAGCATAAGATAGAAAAATAGCTATCATTAAAGAGGGAAGAATTACAAATTAATCCTAAGTAAAAAGACCTCAATATTTCCCAAGCATGTGGATTACATATTGAGCTTTTTCTGCAGAGACTTCTGAAGTATTTCTCTCTTCATCTACATAGTCTTTGCAATAAATTTGAGATATATCTGCCTATAGACATACAAAGTTATCTGCAATAACATACTGCACAATATCCAAATCAGAGATGATTAATAAAAGTAAATTAAAGAGCTCAACATTGGAAACAGAAGACTATGGAAAGCTTTAGAAAGGTAAGTATTGTAAAAGGAATATAGTCACAAAGCCTGGATTACTGGTGGATTTAGAAAATTATTTTCCAGTGCATAGTCTTCCATCTCCTGAGTAGCATGCCTAAAATTTCCAGCCCACAAGCAATAAAAGGAAATATCTGAAGGGCCCTACAGCAGCACAGATCCTCAGTCTTTGTCCTGCATCTCTAGTGTGAAACTTCTAGCATTTCTTTGAATGATGTATTTGAATTGCTTTTATTGCAAACATTTGCTGCCCCAAAAGAGTCCAGAGCTTGGTTCCCATGGTGCTGTGTAATTTAAAAGATGTGTCATATGTACAGTACCACATTTCTGTGGTTGCTATGGTAATGAAAGTACTTGTCTTTAACAACACTGTGGAGTGAAAAAAACAGCAATATAAAACATGAAGACTAAACAGCAGAATTTGAAGTTAGTTACTGAGTGGGTTTGGCTAATTTGGTAACTGGTATGTCAGTGGACTATCTTTCTGCTTAATGTTAACATGAAACTGAACTAGTATAATCAAAATAACCCCTTTATATAGACAGTGGGATTTCTGCCTGTTTGATTTGTGCATTGATTACACAAATGTATACTTGAATGTGTACATCTGTTAAAAAGGGACAATAACTGATTAGTACCTCATTTCTGCATTTTCCTGTACAATATAATAATTCCATTAATTTCTAAAGTATATCCTTATAAGTGTTTTTAGTGAAAAATGGCAAATGCTATTTGTGTCCAAAGCTAGAGTATAAAACAACCCCTGTGGTATAAAATTAACATTTTGAAGCTTAAATGCCCCATTCTAATGTAAAGTGTTCCTCACCAAACTTTACTAACCCACAGAGGAAGAGAACTAACTGGGATATTGTATTTTGCAAGATATTAAAATATCAAAGGTGGCAAGCAAACAAAGGGCAGGAACGCTGACAAAACAGAAGTATAAACATGAAACAGCAAAACAAGATCTACTTGGGGAAAATAAAATCTAAGTCACTATGGAAGTAACTCAGCATCTCACGCACATAGCATTGTTACATACCTTCTATACAAACACACAAGAGACACATGTAAACATGCACACAAACGCAGGATAAACTTCAAGAGGAATGAGAAACAGTGGCACCATATACAAAAGTGCCAATATTTTGGCATCACAACCAGTAAGCTGTGCATGTACAAAGAAATATGGCTAAAACCCCAATGCATTTTGAAGTGCATATACCCAAGTAAGCTCACCTTAAACAAAAAAGGCTATCTACATTCTGTACAGTTCTGTTGCAATCATGCCTGTAATTCTGAATTCACCACATCTGTCAGAGTAGCACATTAAATCCTTTTTCATCTCTTGGAAACATCTTTACCAACTGTTAAGTTCCTAGGAATGTTTTCAAACATCTAGAGAAACATTGCCTTACACTTCATACTATCACATTTCTATTACTCCAATCTCAAGACCATTCAAATCTTTCTCTACGACCATAATTAATACCAGTGTCTTCCAGTCTCATGGCAGTGGATACAGGCATTATAGAGGTTCTTGTCTTGAGTTCATAGTCCGAAATTACTAGGTAAAAGAGAAAATATATTAGATGAAACTAAGGGCACTAAGTCTATGTAAGTTAACTATAGTCTCATACAACATGTCTGCAACTTAGGTAAGATGTGATCCCAGATCACCAGAGTCTCAGGCTAATGCCTAAACTGCAAAACAGTGCTTTGTGGGAGGGCATAATATTCAGGTCCCTAATACCATCACTGACATGACAAACTTGGTATTTTTTCCTTCTGCTTAATGATATTAATGGTTACAATTTTATTTGCAATAAACATTTCTCACACACATTGTTTACATATCACAAAAAATCCTCAAAAATTTGCTCCTTCAAATGACAGTGAGAAAGTTGCTTACCTAGTAGTAAAAGTAGTAAAAAAAAAATCACTACACACTATTAAAATCCTATCCAACATAAACATTTTTGCTTTCCTTGTGTTTCTCTGACATTTATTAATGTAGTATCTAAGTTGTTCATTCTTGTTAATTTAACTTTTACGACACTCATATGACATAGCACCTTACAGATACAATAGAGTTGTTGAGTACATAATAACTAATTCTAGGCAATTACTCTGAAGTGTGCATTATTTTCTAGGCTTTCTCTGAAAGCAGATGAGAAACACCCAAACAACAAAAAAACACCTCCATGTTTTGTCATGGGGTTCCCCCTTTTCTCCTCTCCATCCCGTCTTTGTGTTTTGGTTGTTCTTTTTGCGGGATTTTTTTGTTAGTTTACTTGTTCTTTTATGTTTTTGAAACTAAGAAAGGAAGATTTTTTAGACTTACAGGGCAGCAACTATGGGAGTTAGCAATTGCTCTCCTTAGCAAGGCTTAAGAGGTACCAGGATGAATTGCTACTTGACCAAATACCTAAGTACTAGTTCAGAGAGGAGCAGTGAAACACAGAAAAATATTCTTTAATGTACTTTTTTACACATCTTCTGTGAAGATGTATGTTTTCACCATACTTTATTATGTTTAAGGGTGCTAACTGAATGGTGTTAAACAGGTGTTATCTACTGACACTTACAGGTCTTCCAAACACTGTTAAACAGTGTTAATTAATCTACATTGCATTCCCCATTTGTGGGGGATTACAGTTCTAAAGATCTATGTTATCTTAATTTCAGACCCAATCATTTTGCCTAACCAGGCTACCACGGAATGAGTGGGATTATCTCTTGCTCTTCCCTTTTTGCTTTATCCATTTTTTGACTTACAGTCCATAAATACACAGTGATAAAAACTAAAAGGAAGAAAATTCACCCTCTTGGTTTACCGTTCACTTAACCATTACCAGCAACATTCCTATGTATTAATGAAATCCATTTTCAGACCTTATCACTTGTCTTCTTCCAGTCAAACTCATCTTGCTTCCATATTAAATCTAGTTAGATTTCTATCCCTGAACCTGCAGCCCATGCCCCCATCATTATCTGCCGTTTTAGGTATCCATCAATTCCCTCTGGGAACTCAGTTCCACCAATTACACTGAACAAACTGCCTTGAAAAGAGAGACTTCCTCAATGACTGAACTTTATTCTTCTCCCTTTGGTGCTGTGGGCTACATCCCTCTCCCATCTACTTCATGTTGGAATTGGCACCTGTTGGACCCCTTGAATGGTCCCTTTAATTTCCTTAAGCAACTCTGTTGCTTAAGTCAAACTGAGTAGAAAAAGCTGGATAGGTTTCTGCAAAATACAGTGCACTGAGGCAGCAAAGGGCAGCATTATCAGTGTCGAGGAAAGCAATAGGACAACGTACCCAATGCAGGAAGAGGAAGGGGGACGAGTAGGAAAGGAGTGTGCATTAAGCAATATGGCAAAGATGATCTCCATTTTGATTTCCTCACCCTCATAAGGAACTGCAGCCTAAATCTTCTTCATATCTCTCTACCTAAGCATTTTCCAATCTCATTTTTTGTTAGTTCCTTGCCCATAATGTTGTGCCATGTGTGTGTGTCCCACCCCCCAGCTCCCAATTCTGTACTCCATTCCCCTTGCCCATCTACACCCTGCAAGTCAACACTCAGGTGCTCACACTGTGCCCTAAGTCAGTCCTTGTCTCTGTGGCATTCCAGCCAGGTATGTCCTGTGCCAGCACTGCCTGCACAGCGAGGTGCAGGCTGGACCCTGCTGTTCCCCTCATCTGCTTGCCTGCAGCTGGCCCACAGGCAGCTGGGAGTAACTGTGCAGAGAGAGGTTTTGTGTCTTGGCTACTACACAGCACACACAGCTGTGTTTTCAAAGTGACGTGTACAAGCTGGCCAGCGTGAGAGGCCTCTCCATCAATCTCGAGATTAAGGTGCTGAACTCTTCAGAAGTCTTGCAGCACATTCCAAGTGAGATAATTCAAAGCTGCAACTTGGCTTGTGTGGGTGGAGCTCCGTGGGAATAGCTATAAGCACACTGCCAAACTGCAAATACCATAGTAAAGGGATGGCAGAGCTTTTCAAAGAAGAGGTTGATGGATATCTTTCTTAATTTGAAAGAGAAAATGCTTCTATCTGAATGTAAGCATTGCATACAAAAACATTTCTCCAAAAGTTCAATTTATGACAGACATTCAGTATGAAATGTGAGTAAAAGCTTGGAAAAGTTACATGCAGTAAATGGTAGATTCTTAATAAAAATGTCAGTTTGCTTTCATAAAAGAAAGGGCTACCAGCTCTGCTTCTAATTATTGTTGCATACATTACAGCTACAGGTCTGTGTTTTCCTGCAAGTTTATGCAAGTTACAGCCTATTTCTTGCAAGGAAAATGGGTCTAGTGGAATTATCTGATAGGAGAAAACAATTCCATGGGAATTAGTTTATGCAATACATTCGCACAAAGTATAAAAAAAACCCAACAGAAACACCAAAAAAACATAACCCAAACAACAGTAATGATGTTTTAAAAAACAGATAAATTCAGTCAAGATTCTCAGCCCTTTTAATGGGACAACATGATATAAATGCACAGACCAATAGGGAGTTTTTGTGATTATGAAATAATCAGGGGTCCGAAATGCAAGGAAAAGAAGCGTAGATGAGGGGCAGAAGTTAGTTAATAGTGTTATTCCAAAAAGTAAGTAGTGCAGTCAGACAGTGAACTACAAATATTTCGTTAATTGCTTTGGAAACTATAAGGGTCTGTAGTGCTCAAAAGGCTCATTTTCTGCTAAAGAGATCTAGTTTAAAGCAGTTTATATAACACACATTTATACTTCCTGAAAACTAGACCTTTCTCCAATTTTTAATAGCTGGCCTTCAACATGACTTGGAAAACTAGCCTAGCTATGAGAATGGCTACCTCACTTTTGAACCCGTTGTTAATAAAGTTTGTCCAGCCTTATAGGTGGAGTTCATGGAACCTAGACACCGATGACAATGTTTTTTGCATAGGCATAAATGAAAGGAGGATTCCACTGACAGATCTCCAGAGCTTTGGATGGCACAAGTGGAAGAAAAATTAGTTAAGGCCAATACTGACTAATTTTGAAAATCTCTGCCAAATTGTTTTCGCTCCTGAGCGATGTTTTCCTTACCAGTCTGGCAGAGCTGTACACCAGCACGGCATGAAGTCAGTCTCTGGAACTGAGTAAATGACTGATCCTCCAGTTCACCGGATAAAGAACCAATAATTTGTTGGCTAAAACAAAAGGCTACTCCTTGCTTTCAGATAGCTCGCCTTTTTTCTGTTAAATGTAGAAAAGTGAGAGATTTCAAAGTAACAGCAAATATATGAAATGCACTTACTAAAATCTGCATTTTGTTTTCAAAATCCCTGAAATTATTTATTGAGTTGGACAAGTTTCACCTGAGATTATTTTTTCACTTGAAACTTAATTTTCTAATTTTTCCCATTGTTATCCATTTCTTCACTTCTGTTTTAATTCTTTGTTAACTGACTGTAGTAGATGCAGTCCAAAACAGGAAAAGAAAACAAGAAAATCCTCAAATATACCAAATTACTGTTAAAACTTTTGTTACATTGATTACCTTAGTTCTGAATATCTCTCAAAAAACATATGATGAAAGAAGAAAGCTAGCAAATATCAATAGTAGTAGACATTGGTTCTGAAAAGTAGACAGCACTATTTGGGCTGAACTAGATTTTTTTTGTGATAAAACCAAAACATGTATCCCTGCAATGCTGTTGGTCACTAATTTGATCAGAAAATAAGCAGATGAGAAAATAAGCAGATGTAAGCTATCCCATCCATTTCCTATGAAAATTACAGAAGTATTTGTTTGCTCTATACTTTTTTAACAGGGAAAAATACTATTATCCATATCCAGAACATAAACACTATCCAGATTTTTTTGAATTCCTATGTAAAAAAAACCAATATGATGTATTGAGATACTTCCAATGTTGCTGGCTTGTTTGGTTTTTAATTTTTTTTCTTAAACAGAGCTGGGAAGAAGTCTCATTTTATTGATCATGGCAAGACCAAACTACATCAAAAGCAATTGTTTGCTCACAAGCCCAAGATTGTCTTTCCAACCAGCACACAGAAGAAAAAATTTCTATATTCTCTCCTTGCTTGTATCACAGTATGCGAATGTTTCCACCTTCCCTCTGCTTTTTAGATATTTTTAATTCATACACACACCTATGTCCTCATTCTCCCTTACATAGATATTCTACAAGACACAGAAAGCACCCAAAGTCTCAGACAGTGATCTACAAAAAACTTAACCTTTAGATACTAAAAAGGCACTCAGTCATCATCCCTCATCTGCTCACACTGCAAAGTTCAGTATCACTGAGAAACAGCAAGAGAAGCTGGAGTCTGTATCATATGTTAGCAGCATTTATGCCTCAAAAATTTCTGGCAAACGTTTCTTTCCTAATTGGGGAAAACAGAGTGGCCTTGTTTACAGATGAATCCAAATCATTCCCCAGGATTTGTGTTTGGATGATGTCTCACTATTTTCGCCATCAGTCAAAGAACAATAAAGGTACTTGTTTCCACATTTTGACTGGGTGGGCAGCAGCTAACATACCTATCAGCTTGAGTGCAGTCTGAAGACTCCCTCGATCAAGAATGCACTTACTAGCAGCCATTAAACATCTAGCATAACGTGCCATATTTTGTCACTAATGAGCTACAAACAAAATCCCAGCCATGTATTTGGCTGCATTGGAAAAGATAGGAGTCACAGGAAATACCAGACAGAAATGCTGTAAGTAATGATGTAAGTAATTACAGTGCTTGCCAAGGAACCTGCTGTGAGAAAGAGAGACACAGAGGGGCACAGAGCATCTGGGGAGAAAAAGAGTGACCATCAAGATTTAAGCACCAGTTTGTTTGAGTTCGTCTGAGACCAAACTGACATTTGGGACTGAACTGGCATCGTGGACACTAAATGGGCTCAGATGCTACAGCATGTTAAGCCATAGACATGTTGTTGAATATTAACAAGTGCCACTACTTGCCAACGGTGCAGATGTCATGGCACAGTCTGGGAGAGGAGTGGCTGATCAGCACGATGGTTTCTCAGACAACCTCCCTGCCTTTCATCAGGGCACAGTGTGATCCAGAAGAAAGCTCAAAGAATCATAGATCACAGAATCATATGATCATCTAGTTGCAACCCCCCTGCTGTAAAGGCCAGTCAGGATAGCACAGGGGCCCCAGGGAGGCATTTGCTGATCATGGAGATGCTGAGGTTTATACTTTTTTTGCTAACAGGCTTCATTTAAGGAGTGTGGACCCTCTGAGACATGGAGGTACATTCATGGGTTTGGGTTACCTCAAGGAATTCTTGCCTGTTGTCTGACTCATTTTGACTGACTGCTGTACTTCAAGTAGGTTTATAACTGGTTTGGTAGTATTTACAAAAATTTGAAAAAGAGAATAACTTCATTCAGGCATGCAGTATATTACGGATGAAGTCGCTTGTGATCCCCCTGAACACCCATCCACCTGAACATTTTTTTTCCATGTATGAATCATATTCAATAATGCTGTTACACTTTATAGATAATATTCAATTTCTAAAATATACTATGAACAACTTTATTTTCAGTTGTAGAAAACACAACACATAAACAATCTGAACTGTATTCGTGCTTGTTGATTGCTAAGTCACTGTGCAACGTATGAAAATTTTTCAAAACGAGCTACAAAATAGTGGGTAATAAATTGCAATTCCTGCCATAGGAAGATGAACAGAAAGCTCTTGGACTAAGACTCAAAGCCAGACACTGTACTTCCTGTCTTTTAGATCTTCTAACATGTAAATCGACCGTTACAAAGAGGATTAAGTACTAGAAGTGTACGACTGAAGCCCAACATTCAACTCTGCTCTTTATTCCCCGCCAGAGCAGACCAGGTGTCCAGAATCCTAATGCTGGGCTCTGCAGTTGGGGTTTGTATGATCTGCATACTAAGCACAAGTCACCATTGTTTTCTGGCTTTAATTTATTGGTGGCCTTAACAACTGGCTATTTTACTCCTGATTGTGCTTTAAATTGCTAGTACAAAATCAAACAGCACTTAGGACTCTGAACACGCACTTCCATGAAGTATGGTTATTTTAAAAAACTGTTTATTTTATGAGAATTAGATTTATGCTCAGAGAAGTAAGGCTTTCTCACAGAAAATTGCTTTTTGTTATTTTAGTTATGTTAATGGCTTAAGCTTATCATTATTTTCTTAGGAAAGTTTTATAGTATGTACTAGAAGTGGGATGGTGGTGGAAGAAAGCATTTTCAAAAGCTGCCAGAATTTAATGACAGGCACATCTCTGTCATTGCCTTGGACATTTGAGAATCTCCTGTTTTAGCACTACTTGAAAAACAGGCCTAAGTATTCTGACAAATTCCATTTTGGAAAGTTATTTACCAAAATTCACCACATGGCTTCAGTCAGTATTTTAAAGTACACCTTGTTGTGGTGGCTGTGGAGCAGAGCTGAGGGCTGGCAGGAAATATGGAGCCCACCATGCCTAACCACAGATGCTGGTGTTCCTCTGGTACAGTCCAATCCATATCTTCTTAGAAGTAATTTTGTCTTGGAGAAAGTGAATTTAACCTACATGGCTTGCTAAATATTTTGGTATATGTCTTGCCGAAAGACACTGAAATAATAGTAGCTAGCTTCTGTTCCTGGATCTCAGAGCACTTTACAGATCTAGAAAGAGGTGTCTCTCCTTAACCCATATTTTTAGGTGAAGAAAATCTCAGATTTAAAGATTATAGGTGACATATCCTGGATCATGCTAAGCCCTGCTTGCAAAAGTAGGAGCAAACCCTCTATCTGTCATTTCTACTCTGTGGTCCAATAACAAGACCATATTTTTTTTCAGTAAAAATTGAAGGTCATCTTGACCTGCACAAAATGTAGGAGTTGGCACATAACTCAGAAACAATATCCCCTCTACAGACCACAGGACTGCATGCCTACTCTTCCAGAGTCTGGCTTCATTTTTCCACTTCAAAATACTGACCAGGCAGAGTTGACAGAGTTCTTCTCTTTCAGTGCATTTACCAGATGTGCCCATAATGAAAGCATAATTGCCCATAATGGAAGTATAATTTCTAATGCTGTGGGACTGCAAGGTCAGAAAAATGTAGTGAGAACCATGGCAGCCATACAGTCAACTTTTGGTTATGCGTGAGTAGTTATTTGGGCTTCTCAGTATTCAACCTTGCCAAGCAAGCTTGAGTTCTTCTGTTCTCAGAATGTCAAACAGCTGTGTTTCCATCCTATGGAGTACAGTCCTCATGTCACCAGCCATGGAATACCATAACAGTAATGAAGTAGTTTAAAGTGCTTGGAATAAATGAATGAACAAAATGAAAACACAGGCATGAAATATAATGCTCAGGAAAAAAAAACAAACCAAAACACAAAAACAAAAAAAAGAACAACCAAATTGCATCTCAAACTCAGATTATAAAAGTAAAATCCTGGTTGCAAGTGCCATTTGTACAGTTAAAAATTTATTACAAAATATTGTAGGAGGATATTTTAACAAAATTCTTAAAAAGATTAAGCCCAGGTTGAAATCTGCAAACATTTAAACAGGTTTTAATATGTGATAAGCAGTAGGTTTAAAATTCTCTGTGGAATATGTAAGCTGAAGTACTCTGCTTTTTAACTCTGAGAACAGAAATCCTCCCCAAACATACTGAAATCTCTGTTGTTCCCTTGAATGAAAGTTCCCACTGCAGAAGGGCAGACCTCCTCCTCAGGCCCCTGCCCTGTGAAGAGGCACACTGCAGTTGTTTCATGGTGTGCAGCAACTCAGTGAAGAGTGCAAAAAAATGGCAGGGTTGTTTCAACAGATAGCAACCAGATTGGATTGTCCTTTCAGGTTTTTTTCCCTTTTAACCTTGGCAAAGACAGAAAGGTAACAACCCTATTTTTAAGAACAGTGGTGTGATATTTTTCTCCATTCAAATGAGGGCAAGGGCTTGATGTCTTATTTCATTCAAGTAGTACCAGCAGCCAGTGTTCTATCACATTGCTGAGATCGTATGTAAGATAACCTGTAGCGCAGAGAAACTACCGTGAGCTGAAATGCTAACGTGGCACCAGCAAACACTTTTTCCAGGCTATGTCATACTACTGATGAACCTATCAAAATGATTTAAGATACCTGTTTAGGTCACAGACTGACATAGGACATGGTTAGTCTATGTAACACCTAAGCATCTTCTCCCATTAGAAAAGTCTAAGCAGCTGCAAGAGGACAACTTTAAATTGTGGTATTGGAAAGTCAGTGTTAGGCTTGAAAAAATGTATCAATCATTCTTTCTGCTACTCTTCTTTCAAAGCACAGACAATTAAACTGTCATTATTTATAAACCCTGACAAATATAAACATAGTATTGAAACTTTACTGAAGTTTTTGAGATTCTTGGTTATTTGTCTTTAGAAATGTGATACTGTCATGTGACAGAAGCTTGGCAGAGCTCTGCTTTGTCCGTATATAGCTGAATTGTGTTGTAAAGACTGACCTATGATTCTTTCCCTATGTTTAATGTGCATTGTGTGTAACTAAAAGTGAGGAAAAAGGCCTGGAATAGGGATACCAGTTATTCAACCAGACTGAAAGATAGATTTTTGGATATGAGTGCTTAATTTTAAAGGTTATATCTGTGTATCCTATTATCATCTGTCAAGAATTGTACCCTTTGTAAGCCTGTTCTACACATTTGAGAACAAAAGGTTGGATTATTGCTGCAGCATATATACATATATGTATTTGTATTTTGATGGTGTTGTCACTTTTCCTGTTCAGTGTTTCTTACCTTTACTCTGAAAACCTTTGAGGTAATTCAGTTACTATTTGGATTACTTGCTAATAATTCATGTGTCTAAGTTATGTGAAAGAGATTTCTGTCTTTTTAATCTCGACTAATACACATTTATCTGTCACTTCTCAGTGGAGGAAAACTAAGTGCTATTCAAAAAACTGTGAGCTGAGGTGAAGAAGACTTTTCACTTCTATTTTGTTGAACAATAAGGCACAGAAAGACTGCATTTTTAAAACTTTCCCAAATAGTTGTGAATGGTTCATTTTTCAAAAACATAAATCACTTGAAATGTTTATAGTGAGAACCTAATTCAGAGCCTCTATCTCTCTGGGGTTTTTTGAGTGGTAATAGTAGACATTTGGTCCTTTTGGAAATCAAAGAAGCACCTCTCTCAAATGATGTATAAAAATGGTAGGTACTTTTGGAAAATTA
>JAWMRA010000090.1:57994981-58013446 GCA_035584735.1 Pseudotriccus pelzelni | reverse complement strand
TTTTTTTTTCTGGTCCCCCCCCTCCACCCCACCCAGCGTTGGGCTGGGAGTCTCCTCCCCTTCCTTAAGTTACGGTGATAGTAAGCTGTCGTATTCCCCGACACGTGCGGAGTGTGTGTCCCGCTCGCTCCCGCGGCCGCTCCGCGCTCTCCGCTGGGAAGCCCCCGCTCCATCCGCTGCCACCGCGCCCTCGGAGCTCGGCAGGTCTGAGGAGGTGAGCCCACCCCGTCCCCCGTCGCGGGCTTCACTTGGGAAGTCCGAATTTTTTCGCCCTCTGCCTTCGTATCTTGCTTAGTGCAGCGATCCTTTTGGCTGTTATCCGTATTCTGTCTTGATTTTGGCGTTGAGCTGCACAGGACAGACTAGCCGCGTTGGGCGTCCTGGAAGGAAAAGGGACTGGGAATTACTACCTTTGTTATTGTTCTTATTTACAAAATATTCATGCTAATTGTTCTGGGAAAAAAAAAAGAAAAAGAGAAAATCCTGCTTGCACACAGTAGTCGTGTACAAGGTAGAATACTACTGATTTAAGCATCCAGCTCATTCTCAGAATGTGTCCACTCCCTAAAGCAGGAAAGATTATAGTGTTCTGTTAAAATTCGGGGAGGATATTGCACTAAAGTGCCAATCTTGAAACATATGGTAGTAGCAACGATCAGATACCACCAAAATAAACTTGTTGCAGCATGAAATTTCGTTTAAAACATGCGGATTGAAACCTCTGTGTATTTATATTTTAAGTGCTTCCTTAAAAAAAAAAAAAGGTATTTAGTCGATTTATTAAAAGTAAGATGTTGAACTGCTTATACGTGGAGAGAGACGAGAGACTTCAGCAGAAGTACCATGCATTTATTAATTTATAATTTCTTTATAAAAACATGCCAGTGTATTAACTAAGACTTCAGAAAATGGGATTCTCAGTATGGAAAATACCGTTGAGCAGGCTCCATTATTAAACAAATTCATACCCATCAGCCACCAAAACCTCCCCAATTTAAAATAGAAAATAGTGTCTTAACGAACAACTTTCATTACCAAAGCTTTTTAAGGGGTGATTCAGTGTGTGATTTCTTAAAATCAGACATGGTGTGATTTTCGGGTTGTCCTGCGCAGAGCCAGGATTTGGATTCTATGATCCTGCTGGGTCCCTTCCAATTTAGTCTATTCTCTGATTCTATGATATATGCCTGTATTTGCTATCAGGCAAGCTAAGCCTTACTCTGAAATGTGAATCTGAAGCGATAAGTTAAGTGGGATGTTACGTCTGATGTTCTACAGATGTGCTCGGGGTAGTTTACAATAGAGTTAAAAGACGAATGTTATTAACATAAAACTGTCAAAGTCCTATCTTTTAAATACTAGTTGAGGGATAAACTATTCCTGCTGCCTTTTGCCATGTGAAAGGGAGGAACTGAGCCAATTCATTCAATCTTTTAAAAATATCTGAAATACAGAACATTTTAAATGTACTACTTTGAGCAAAATATTTCTTTCTCCAGTGGTTAATGTGAAGGTAAGCTAGATTTAAAAAAACCCAAAACTGATAAAAGGTTAAAAGCAAGTCTAAAAGATAGTTTAAGCACTAAGTTTTAAAAACGTTGAGTTTCCATGAACTGTACTGATTTTATATCACTGGCTAATGGAAAGAAAAAGAAGCTACTCCTGGGTTTTGCAGCATAGCAGCAGTTCAGGTTAATGTCTGAAGACACAGGACACCTATCTGATTGTATCAAAAACTGCAAATCAACAGCTTAGATATTACAAACAATTCAAATTTTACTGAAAAATGAAGAATATTTGCTTCCATGTAAACATATGGCTAATCATTCCTGTAAAATCTTACTGCAATGTTTGATATTTCTTGTCTTGCAGGTTTCTCCAGTACCTCCCACTTCAAAGAGTCTTCCACTTTCCTGAAAGGATATTGGTAGAAGTTAATTACGAAAGAAAACTTTCTGCAAGATAAATGACTAAAGGTAACGGAGAAGATCCAAAACCTGGAAGTAGGATGGAACGCATTCAGCAAGGAGTCAGGAAACGTACACTTTTGGCAAAAAAAAAAGTGCAGAGCATAACCAAGGACGATGTTAAAAGTTATTTAATGAGGAATGCCTTTGTGCTCTTCACCGTTGTTGCTGTCATTCTCGGTGAGTAATGTGTTCAGTAGGAATATTCTGTTTTCCAATGCACTTGACAATGATGATGTGCCTGGGCGATTTTCATTATGAATTAGTTCCCAAATTCTTCTGCACTGATAAGGATGTTCTGGCTTGGAGAGTTTTGGCTTTGACAGCTGCATGTTGAAGTTTTAAGGAAGAGGCATTTAATTATTGTAATTATTCCTATGAGGACTTTTGGTGAAAAAACCCCATCTGTTTTATGGATTCTTCTCTTAAAGAATTAGATACAAAAGCTGAATTGAATGTTTTCAATTATACCTTTTTCTGCCAAAGCAATTTACAGAAAAAAGCTCAGAATGTAACTTTTATTTACCTAACCTATCAAAGAATTAACACCTTGCTATGACAAACAAAAATTCTCAATGAATGAAATGAAAAGACATTTCTAAGCAAAGGCATGTGATAGAGCTGCAGTCTTTTCAGTTTTCCCTAGAAAAATGTAAACCTAAGTACTAAATGCAAAGCAATTAAACCTCAGTACAAACTTATTCTCTCTCAGCCACTCACAGTCTTACACAGGTATCTTTCAGGTGTAATTGGGGCAACAATGGCAATGTTACTTATTCAAAGGACTGAAAGATAGCACCTAATTAAATGCCTTTTAAGAGTATATGGAGAGGAATCCAGAACATCAAGCAGCATTTGGATTTGGAATGCACCAAAACGTAAATTTAAAATATTGCTACATCCTTTCAACTAACATTAGAAAGAGAATATTCTGAGAAAAACATGCAATTTTTAAAATTAATTTTCCTTTATATGATGACATGGTCACTTTTGAGAATTTTTGTCTACAGATCTTCTAAATGGCACCATATGTTTCATGAAATAACCGTTCTTTACAGGGAGAACAAGAACTTTATGGCTTTACTGTACTACATTACGTTTTATTTTCTCATTAGTTTAAAATAGAAAACTGTGAATCTGTGCCTAATAATGAAAAAGCACCTAAATAGAAGGGTATATATCCTATGCCTACGTAGGCCTTCATAATGCTGTTCTATATAGATCTTGCTATGTTTCTTCAGCTCTTTAAGGAATTGAAATTCTAGGGCTTTACCATTGTTGTTGCTTGATACCACATCTGCAGTGTTATTTTAAGTTAATTTCAGGTTTAGTGATCTTTTTCTGGGAGACATTTATATTAATGTGCTTATTAGTAAAATAAAGTACTTTGTTTCTATAACAATAATGTCAGTCATTCATATTTATCAGCAGAATTTGATCATAAGTGTTTTTAATTCCTAAGAATTTTCTCAGTGTAGAAGCCTATTAATATCAGAGCTTAAAAAATTAGGTGCTATATCCACAATGATCAGGAAAGGCAGAGCAAATTAAGCATGTTTTGAAACACTGTCAAACCTCAAAGGAGTCAGTTCTTTGTCACCTTTCCACGCTGCATATGACCCATGTGCTTTTGCAATTTTTTTGCTGTCCTCTGCCTTCAGTTTGGCTCCCATAAATTTGTTAGTGTGTGAAATGAAATGCAGACTGTACAAGTGTTTTTGCTGTTATTAAATGTTCCAATTAGCTTTAGAAGACTAGTGACAATCTGCCCACAGCTCCCCTACCACCTACAGCAATGGTAGAATATCAGTAGGGCTGGAACACAAGTTGGAGAATTAAGGAAAACATGCAGCCTAGGATGAGCCAGCTGCTCCAGTTCTGCTCATTAACCTGTAGACATATCCAGCATAAGACAAGAAAAAAAGTCTTCTTATTATTCTGATGGAATGCTCAAAATTTTTCTCAGATTTGTTACTTGTGGTGTAGTTTTGCAGTACTCGTGTATGATTAGAACAGTGAATTCACTTTAAATAGTTCTTAAAAGGTAAGATTTGGGGGTTTTGAGGGTCTTTTGCTGTTGTGGAAATATTCAGAAGTAGGGAACAGTTGGCTAAAGAGTTTGGAAAACGCTCAGTGGTTGAACTCCATCTGTCTAGTTTGGCAAGGACTAAGTTGTTATAATCACTCAGTTTTTGGTGATCTGTGGAAAATCAGATGGTGGGCTTGATCCCTCTCCTAACAGACAGTAATCAACTTTGCGGAATTAACCCACCAATTAGCACTACTGGTTGTCTCATGAGAAGTGCTTGGATGTGAGTCCAGGTGGAAACCAAACTATCCAGGCCTGGGTTGAATGATTTACAAGAAATTATGCTTAATGCTGTGTAATCTAAACTGACAGATGACAGTTTTTGGGGCTGTCAGTCCAGGAGTTTTCATGGAGACCAAACTCAAAAAAAGCAAAATTTTAGTTAATGGGGCATAACGTTTCTTCAGAGACATTTCTTTCACATCTCTTTTATCAAATGATTGACATGGAAAAGCCTTTTTTAGTAGAGCATTTCACGTTTCTTTGCTGAACAGGATTGATGCTGGTAGAGGTTAAGTTCATAGGATCTTAGCTTAGTTTCAGGACTGAAATTTATAACAGGCACTTGAGTTTGTGTCTGTGGAAACTTGCACTTTATTATGAAGTGGGTAGCTACAACATGCAATTCTTTGTGTTGCATACATATATTTTGCAGACAGAGTAGAGTTTTTCTGGCATTCACATAATAAGATGAAATACAGCTATATACACTAATTTCTGCTGTTACTCTGATTCTAAACTGAATGCTAAGCTGCTACAATACCAAGTCAATTAATGGCTTAAAAGCCTATTGATGAAGATGTAAGAAGTTATGCTTCATTTTGAGAATTACTTAGCATTAGTCTCTATTTCCCAAAAACCTCATAAAAGGGCCTTCTGACTTCACCTTCTTCATAGGCAGGGTCTGTCTATCACATCAATTTCATCAGAAAGAGTAACGCTGATTATGGTGAAGTTCTTTCAAGCCCTTTGAGAAACTTTTGACAAAAGCAGAGTCAATAATTGAGTTATGATGCAGTTTTTCAGATTCTTCTGGTACACTTAAGAGAGATTAAATTAGTTTTCTGCAGTCAATCTTGTCAAGACCCAATAGATGAGAACAATTATGTGAGGCATGTTTGGGAAGCGAGCCACTGGTAAATTCAGAACATCACGGTGACCAGGAGCAATTTAAGGTAGGCTAGGGAACATGGTGGCTCATGGAAAATCTGCAGGAAGTCTTTGAAGTGCTAGCCAAATTACTGGCAAAATCTCAGGCAGTGCCCTCTCTCCCACGCTACTTAGAATCATCATCCTGTCCCCAAAATGCCTTCCTTTCAGATACCCTTCCTTTATCAGGCTGTGTTGATTCTCTGCTACTTACCTCCCATTTTCCGAAAAATGCCATGGGAGTCCAGACTTTACTCTGGCAGGACTCCTAAATGCCTAAGAATCTCCTGTGGATTCTGAACTGGTACTGATGGAAAGACCGAGACACAGAGAGCTACTGAGCAAAGATCCTCAGAAGCTGTTCACAGAGAAATACTGTTTTAATTGAGGGACTCAGTGAAGTAGAGGCAGGTTGTGAAGCAAGTGTTATAAAAAGCAATTTCTGTGTGGTTATTAAGCCATTATAGCTCCAATTTGTTAGCTAAAACTTTTTATACTGCCAGAGTTTTATGTTGCAGTGGTCTGTTGGGACGTTCAAAGGGGATGGAGGTGGTTCCAGTTCCGTTTTCTGACTACCCATCCACTGAAGGGAATGCAGGACTGGCCATGTCACTGAAGCCAGGCTTCTGTAATTGCCAGCAATCTCACAATGGATGTGAAATGTAGATAGGCCCATACAACATCTGTTCTGCAACAGCATGAACCATATGGAAGAGTCCAAAGCTTTCCAATGGCTCTACGAAAAAACCTAGTTGAAAGTACAGAAAGAAGACAGGAGAGATGAAGGCATTGCCATTTGCCCTTGTCCCTGAAAAATGCAAACTGTTAAATAAAGCCCATCTCAGCAACAGTCCTGATCTGAGCAGTAGTTTAAAAGGAGACCTAAGAGGTAGAAGTCTGTAATACACAGGTAGGCGAAATCCTGGATAACAGCCACAGAAAGGGTTGAAGCAACATATTTTCTGCTGTTGCCAGATCCTCTTTATCCACTGAAGGCTGAAGCTGACATACGCAGAGAAGGGTATTTCATCCCATTATACGTTGATATTGAACACCGAGATAATGCCTAAGGCAGCCTTGGTAAAATTTGCATGAGAACAAAGCAAAAATCCATCACTAAAGGAGAAACAGCTGTGGAACTTGAGTTTTGGGTGAGAGAGTATGTTAAAACATGAAAAGAGAAATGTGATACCAGAAAAACCCAATGAGATATATGCAAGAAAATCAAGATAGTTTGGATACAGCTAAGGAGAAATTAATTCTTTTTACACTGAACCTCTTAGTTCAGCCTCTGAGCTGACTCTGCCCTGGTGCTCTGCTAAGGAACCTGCCTAGTGCAACTGATTTTTCACTGAGTGACAAAACCTTCCCAAGTAATATTCTAAAAAAGTTGCTAATCTAAACCTTATTTATTTTCAAAATATAAAATAGCTGTAATTTGGGAGGGAAACTTCATAAACAGCCACCGTAAAACTCAGAGTGACACTTAAAACTTTAAAAGAGATTATTCTTTACAGAAGGGAGAAAAAACCCATAGAAATATAATAAATTCTAATTCTGTTATTAAGAAGCCAGTAATAAAAGTCAGACTGTAAATATGAGCAGTGCTCTAGTTACTTGCAAAATTAAATTATGTTAATACATTGTCACAATCCACATTTCTTACCATTCACTCTGGTGTTACTGAAATGAAACAACACTGATTGTTAGACTGCCATACATGGCAGAGAGTAGCAACAATAAACTTGGCTACCTTGTGAATCACAATTAAACATTCTGGAGAGAGCAGCTGTGCTTATATGCACAATATAAGATGCAAAGTGTGCTAAATACAGACTTACTTTTATTTGCTCTAAGTTGTCAAATTGCAAAGTGGTGCTTGAAAGGAGTATGTCTGAGTGGTCATAAAATGGTCTAGAGAAACATCCATTCAGTGCGCTCTTCTTACAGCTTGCAAACAGGCAGTGGAGATTCTCAAAATTCTCTCTAGAATTTATTTATGTAATACTGCTTCTTACAAATCATATTTGAAGGCTGTCCTGGGTGAAATGCAGGGCAGTGACTGAATAAGACACTTAGGATGTGGTTTCTCAGAGATTTTACAAGAAAATTCTCTGAATGCCAGTAGAGTATGGCCATCCTGCTGTTACAGCTGAAACAGTGGTCATCTCAAAGACTCAGAAAAACTTTGGTGTTGAGCACCAAATGGGACTGAAAAAACATTTCAGCTTGAAATAAACTAGTATTAGGGCTTATCAATCCTTTCCATTTTTCAGTAGGCATGGACTGTAATCTCTGTGGTGACTGCAAGGCAGCACAAAATCATAAGCAAGGTGCCAGTGGTTTGTATGCTGAGTGAATGCTTAACATTGTTAGATCCTCACCTGCACTTTAGCTGTTGTAAAGCTGGAATGAGCTGTCATCAGAAGTGAAATGCTTTGAACTGGCCTCAGTGAAGGTGTGGTTGAAGACCGCGTTTTCAGTTGCTTATGAATTTCCGAAACTTTCATTCATTTGGCTTAAACTTCTTGCACAATTTCTTGAAATAACCTTGCATCTGAAAGTTTGAAGGGATTGTATGACAATTGTATGACAAATAAAAAGAAAAAGTTTTTATAAAATACTTGGCTTTTTAGGTGAACCAAGATAAAGTGCATTTGAAAAACTATACAAGAAATCCAAAATTAAAAAGAGGTAAACAAATGCATTAGATCTTCTAGATATTAATAAGGTTGCTGTAAAAAAGTAAGATGAAAATGCCAGGATTTCATAATTTGCACTGCAGTATAGACTTCTAGAGCTGTAGCTGAGACATACTGACTTTTTAATATTTTCATGCCTCATTAAAAGAAAATCAGATGTTTTGGAACTAGCAACTGTATAAAATAATCCTTTAGGTTTTGTAATTAATTCCATTTTAGATTACAGCTCAGTAATCTTATGGTAAGTAAACTTAAAAGAAGCCAGACACTGAGGTGGTGGAGGATGTCCAGAGTCATACAGTGAAGCTGGATAAGGTTCTGGAGCACAAGTCTGACGAGGCACAGCTGAGGGAGCTGCGTGTCTTTAGTCTGGAGAAAAGGAGGCTCAGGGAGACCTTATCACTCCCTACAACCACCTGAGAGGAGGTTGTAGCCAGGTGGGTGTCAGCCTCTTCTCCCATGTAACAGGCAATAGAAGATGGAGAAAAGGTCTCAGGTTGCACCAGGGGAAGTTTATATTGGATATTAGGAAAAATTGCTTCAGTTAAAGGGCTGTCAAGTGCTAGAAAAGGCTGCCCAGGGAAGCAGTGGAGTCACCATCCCTGAGGGTATTTAAAAGATGCATAGATGTGGCACTTTTAGGGACATGGCTTAGAGGTCAAGTTAGCAGTGCCAGAGCTAATGGTTGAACTTAATGATCTTACAGGTCTTTTCCAACCTTAAGATTCCATGATTCTTTGGGATTTAAAATATTTTGTAATATATTTGTCCCACGATTCAGTTTCATGTGGAGCTTTGGAGCAATAAGGCAATGCAAGTGATAATTAAAAAAAAAATTAGTTAGAAACCAAGAGATTTCTTCCTCCCAAACCAATGTCTGTGACTGTGTTGTTGAAAGAATGTGCTGTGGTGTCTGCATTGTGTATTGGAGAGCAACTGAGCTCCTCACCAAGGAATTTTAAATTATTCATGGATACAACAAAAATATATGGCATGAAGGGGGGGAAAGAAACTGTGGAAAATAGTGAAGGAATAAATGGACTTTATTCCAGAGAAATTTTACTAAGAGCTGGATTACTCCATTTAGTATGTCAACTCATCAGACTTGAAGCTGTACAGATAGTTTCTACTTTCAGTCAACACAGTGAAACCATGGGATGTGTAACCTTTTAAAATCCATAAAGAGACATTTATTTTGGTGATAGGTTTTACAGGACTTTTTAGAATAAAAGAGTGAAATAGTAGGTCTGATGAACAGTACAATAGGAAAATAATTAAAAGCCATAAAAAAAGGAAAAGAAAACCAGAGGGACAACAGGAGAATCAGGATTGTAACAGAATGTTACTGCTACTCATATTATGGTTGTTCTCCTTTCCTTTAGCACCAGTTATATTTACCTTTTGAATTCTTGGTCAATTCTCTACATTGAAAAAATGCATTATCTTGCTTGAAATTTGACATGCATATGTATTTTCTATTGGCATGGGTAGAAAATTATAAATGCATTCATCTTGAGAGTTACAAAGTGAGTGCTTGTTTTTCACCATTTACTGTAACTTGGCATAACTGAAAATTGATTTATTAAAAAAAAAGTCTATAAATGATTGGGCTCAAATGTTAAGCATTATTTACACTGGAACATAATCTGGTCCCTCAAGCTGGCTCTGGTAAATGCTTTGGTTTAACTAGGCCCAAGGGCTAAATGTGAAAAAAGGGCAGACTTGCCTTTGTATTGGAGTAACATTACTCAGGGAATTCCTGGCAGTACTAACCAAAAGTAGTTGATAAATAAGGCTACTGCACATATTTTGAAGTCTTTTACAATAATTTTGACTTGGGAATACATACATTAAACAGACAAGGATATGCAGTCTAGTCCTTCAAAGCCTAAAATGTGAGGAAAGGAAGCTGCACATGGAATCCAGATCTCAGAGCTGCGTGTCTTCTTAGTGCATGATCTAGAGCTGGAAGACTTAAAAGGTAACTCCACAAGTCCATGGCCTAAGCATGTAACTGCCTGAAACTTGCCAGGAGAAAAATAGACAAACAAGCAAACAGGTTTGCATTTCTACTCCCACACCTTTCTGAGTCAGGAGCATGCCAGATATTTTTCACCCAGTGAAGATCCAGAAGCACAAGAACCCTCACCTTGAGGATGGTGTCAGCAGCACTTTAGGAGTTGGGTTATTCTTTTCCTTCCAAAAGGCAAGTTATGGTAGGATGCACTTCTGCCGTTTCTTTAAAAGCTGTTTTATCAGGTGGGAGGAAATGCAAGACTTGTAAAGACAAATACATATGCCAAGAGAGTGAAAGACAACATCATGTTTTAACCTGATGACTAAAATAACAGGGAGCCCCAGGCTGTGAAGTGAACCTTTGAGCAAGAACAGGAACGCAGGGCATCCTGAGTCCAGATGATTCCGTGCATTCTGTGTGTGTCTGTTGTGTTCCATTTTCAGTCCCTCAGAACTGGGAATTAGGCAAGTAGATGTTCAGGTCATGGCAATTCTGACAGAAACACAAGCAGAATGGTGAGAAGTGAGGAGTCTTCCAAACCAAATGAAGAAGTGCCCATTAACTTTATAGATTTCCAGATCTAAGCTTTTTTTTTTTTTTCTGGAGGGATTTTAAAGGTCACAGTTTGGACTCAGGTACTTACTATGTAATTAAGTATTGTTTCAGGTGCAAGTTTCTCTGTGCCATTTTTGTGACCTTTAAGGTGGGGAAACTCTACCATTCTGATTAACACCAGAAGAGAGGTGCCGTTACCTGTATGGAGGCTACATCTAAATTAATCGTCACAAGTTAACTCACAAGAAGTTAGGCATGATACCTCTTTTTAATTGACTGAAATAAAACACTTCTGGAAATTCATGTGTTGGAAGAGGCTGTTGGCTAATAAACTAGATGGAAGGTTCTAGTTATGAATAATTTCAGTGTCATACTGAGGTTTTTAGGGATGAAGTGGCTCAAGTAACAAACTGAAACAAGGTAGGGGTTGGAAGCATCCTAGCTGTCCTTTTCAGGAGATGCTAACATGATTCCAGGAATTTCAGCCACGAAATTTCAGCCTGATTTCCTTATGGAAAGAATTCACTGAATGACAAATCAAACATAAATAAAAGATTAGGGTAATGCTTTCACCTGATATGGTGAAAGTCTTGTGTTCTACAGCAGGAATTGCTGCTTCTCGGTCTATCCAGGTTGCTTGCATGCCTCAGCAAAACACTGAAAATAGTCTTTAAAATCTTTTAACAAAATCTGCCACGTGTTAAGTTCTGTGAACCAAATAGGTCTGGCATAGGCATAATCTTGATTCAACAAAATCCACAGTGGTAAACATGTCAGTTACGGATTTAGAATATCAGCACTAAGCTAAATTAACAGGTGGTTTGTGGGAATTAAAAGTTGGGCTAACTCCATAGAGATAAGAATGCATAATTTGAATGTCCTGCTAATGATGGTGTAAAACTGCGTATCAAGACAGGCTAGCCTACAATGAACTGTTTGTAGTGTATGTCTAAGCTGGAATTAAAAACAAACAAACAAACAAAAAAAACCAAAACAAAACAAAGACAAATCTCAGTGTCTAAATTCAGGCTCTCTGTTACTCTACAGCAGAAGTTCCTCAGAGGAGAGCTCTCTTTTCTGTGCATGTTTGCATAAAGTTCTTAGCCCTGAGGGATCTCAGTCTCATTGACTGCAATTTCTCAGTGATACTATAATGTGAAAGAGACAAAATAATGTGGATGGACAGCTGTAACTGTAGTAGGGAAAAAGCAGAATTCAGTGCTGTTAAGGAATATGTCAGTTTCCAGTTGAGTTAAAACAGGAACAAAAGAAATGTAAAAGCAGGAAGGGAATTGTGTAAACTTTCAGAGAGCAGCTTTCTTATCTGTTGGGATCTATATTTTATGGGAGTAGGTACATTAACATTAGTCAAGAATGTGAAGCAGCAAATTAAAGCCAGGCAGGAAAGAAGGAGTTATTACAGCAACTTTGTAAAGCACTGAATAGTACCTTAATTCTAAATAATACTTCATAAAACATAATCTGAGATATATTATGAATGCCTGATCTTTTTTATGTAGTAAGACGTTATTCCTGTATTTTCATGAAAGTATTTGATATTTTTTGTATTAAAACCCCCATTCTTTCTATAGCTCAGAAACTAACAGGAGTACATAAACTAGGCATAGTTTGTCTTTCAATGAAGTCTCTTGTCTGAGGATGCAATTGGGAATAATGTCCCTATCCCATTAAGAACAGTCTGCTTCAGTGCCAGCAGTGAAAACTCTTCTTCGTTCCAAATCCTCTACAAATGCTCTCTTATTGCTTGTCTTAAAAAAAAAAAAAGAAATTAAAAAAAAAGAGAGTGAGATGGAAATAAAAGACGAGAAATTAGAAATAAATACAGAAACAGTTCAAGGCAAACAAGGAAAAAAGTAGAAAAATCTGAAGGCAAACAGAAGTTGGATAAAAAGACAAAAATCTTTTGGAAATGTTCTCCAAAAAAGAAAATTACCTTCTAATTGGGGAAGAAGGGCAGCTGAGCCAAACAACTAGAGAAAAAGGGAAGAAGTGTATGAGTATTACATTGGAACAAAGAACAGCAAAGGACAGATTTCAATGATTTCTTTAAAAACTTCTTAATAGCACTCAGGTGCTGTTATGTCCTCAGACTTGGTGTAAGAAGGGTCCAGTTTAGGCAGTACCTGATAAAACAATGATTTTACTAATTTCCTACTTACATCTGTTCTTCCTCAGCTTTAGACTCACCATTCCAATTGGTATGCCCTCTGTCCACAAAATCCAAGGAGGAACTGCTGTGTCTGCAAGTAAAGGCAACATGCAAGGGAAACTATAAAGGTTTTTCAGGTATTCAGGCTCCTCCAGAGTTAGGCAGAGGGTTTGAGTGTCTTAGTTTTGAGCTGTGAGCTACATATGTCTGTATCAATGTTAATCTAGCTCTGAAGGCCTGTAAAATACGTTTATTATAAAACACCTCTGGATCGTTGCAGATTGTCATGGAATAGTGATGTTGTGATATTTTTTGGAAGGCAGCATCTCTCACAGGGCAAACCAAATCTTCAGGGTCAGGTTCCAAGGGACAGGTGTTCCTGACAGGCTGTGACTGCAGTCACATTCTGACAGTGGCTCTGTATCTCCTCAGCAGAGCTGTGAGCACCACGGCCCTCCTGTGACCCCTGAGCAGAGGTGACAAACTGACTCCTGATGCAGTCAGCAACTCTTTGACATCATCTCTTACTTCACTATACTTTTGCTTTCCTCTGGACATGTATTTTTTTTTTACAGGCCGTAGATCTTTTCTGTATCCAAGTCATGGCTAGGATATCTAGTTCTTCTACGGTACTTAGTTCACTAAGCTCTCTGCTGCAGTTGCATCATGCAGTTAAAACCTGGTATTTAGGTTCAAAAAATTGATTTCATAGGGAACATACTTCCCTACCTACATAGGGAAAACCAGAAAGCAAGGAAGGAGTGGGTGATACACTAGAGGGTGAGAATTCAGCATAAAATCATGGAACAAAAATTATGAAAATCAAAATTATGCATTGTGTGGTTCTCGTGGCAAGCAAAGAAAAAGATTAGGAAAGATTGGGATTTTGTCGGCAACTTGAAATAATTCTTATCACTTAGAGGAGTCATTTACCTTTTTGTGTCGAGTAAATACAGTTGTGGACTTATCGAAAATTGGTTGCTAGAAGAAAAGGTGTCAGAACAAAACGGTAAATTAACCAGAAACAAATGACCCAAAGAACAAAAGCAGTCATTCCAGAGCTCTGCAGGAACGTAGGAATGAAATGGCTGTGCAGCTAACAAAAATATACAATGTCCCATTAAACTGGTACAAGCCTGATTCTCTTGGTGGCTGTAGCCCAATTTCTGTTATAGAACAAAATGTTACTTGCTTGTTGATTACTAGGTTTTCTGGAACTGGACTATTAACAGCTTTTACTTTAGTGCCCTGTTCTACCTTGTTTAAGGTATTTTCCAGTTATTTTTGAAGTTTTCTATTTCCTGCTGGAAAAGAAAAAGTAATTTTGTACCTCATCTATTAAAGAAAGGGGTAATGATATGGACCTCATTTCATGGTATTTTGAGATTCACAGTAAAAAGTGTGTATAACTCGCAGTGGTGTGTTCTGATTGAACTGGCAAGTAGTGATAAAGAAAAAGAACCTCTTACACCATCACTGATATAACACCTGGAAATTTCCTCTTGAAATATGCTCGAGCGATGTTTGATCATTTAACAAGTAAAACTGCTAGATTTTTCCAGTTTCTCTATGAAAATACAGCAGAAAGCGTGGACATTGTAAAAAATACTAGCTCCAGATAATTGTGTGGTATTAATTCCTGTGTGATCCTGAAACAAGATAGAGACCAGAAACTCGTAAGATTCATTTTAATAACTTAGACTTAAAGTTATTAATTACTCAAAGCAATGAAAAAAGCAATCCTCTCTCTTTATTAAATTTTTATGTCTAATTCTTCTCAGTGGGCCAAGGAGGAGGATAGACGTAAGCTTCCCTAAAGTTCCTGAATGAGATTTGGGTGTGGGTAAAGCCCCATCTCTCATCTTCTGAGAGCTATGATTCTTTCTTTTTTTAATTGATGTGGTGTCTTAAGCTCATATGTAGGTGTGCAACTCATTTCACCTATGCAACAGAAAGAATAATGTGAAACAGCTCTCTACTATTGTGAGACCAAGGCATTTTTGTAAACAATTAAGAACTTCATTTTCTCCATGGAGGATTTTGAAGAACATTTTCAAATGCAATTTAGGAAATTATGTGATTTTTGTTTAAAAAAACCAAACCACCTCCATAACATGTGTTCCTAAAAACTTAGTATTACAAAAATACTTTTGTCTTGCTACTTCAAATCCTGATTTTATTGTTCACCTCATAACATTTTGATGTTAATCCATTAAAAAAATTTTGTGCAGAAGGTTGCATGTTTCTTAGCCATTACAGGTATATCCATAGTTTTGAAAATCTGATATGAAGTCTTTATTATTTCTTTTCTGGTAGCCAGTATCTAGAAGTAAAGGCCATAAGCCATTCATCAAAGTCTTTCTGGTTTTGGAATAAGGAATTCCAAATAATATCTACCATTTTTGTCATTTTCATCCCTTTACTATCACTGCCAGAATTATTTTCACCTGCTGCTCCTCTCAAGTTTTAAATCTTCTCTTCACTGTATTCATACAGATTGGATTTTACCTTGAACATCTACACTGGTATAAAAATATAACAAAATTGTTTAGTTCAAAGATTGTTCTGATTGTCATCAGGATTGTCTGCAAATAAATTTTTCCATAAACTTGACTATATCACTGACAAGAACTCCTCAAGAATCTTTTTACAACTTCATTCTGATTTGTTTCATCATTATGAACTGTAAATCATCATCATTATGAAATTATGTAGCAGTATGGTTCTATTATACAAACTATTCACATATATAGAATTCAGCTTGCTAACTTAAACAAGCACTACTGATTTTTGTCCAGAAAAGGCCTAACAAATTCTGTTCAGAAATCTACTCTTTCTTACAGTGCAGAAATGGTACACCATTTACTATTTGAGAAGTCAGGCTCTGATAGCGTTGATTAGTTGTTTTTTTCTGTTACAAAGGGTAGACAGAAACCTGCACAGCAAGTTTGGGGGAGCTTGTTTCACACAAGGCTTTGTTTCATTACAATTTTCAGAATTAACCTGAAGTTTGAAACTTTTACTGAGAAAGGCCAGTTCCAATATTTAATCCTCCCTGTCTTGATTATGGACAGTGCTAAACACTAAAACTCTTAGCGCACACAAAGTACTGGATGGTTGTTGGCATACTCCACACCTTCCAGAGGTTTACTACCTCCTAGCATGTCTTGTTTCACAGCTTTATTTTGGTGCTTTGTCATTATGTCTATCTTTAAATCGTCATTGAGTGCTGCTGTCTAAGCCTGTGAATGTTGGTTCTAAGAAGTTATTTCAAAGAAGACAAAGCTACCTTGCCAAGTTTGGCTTTTCTGTTTCAAGAACCCAGTTTTTGTTAACAAAACTTTGTCAGACAGGATGTAATACGCAGTACCTAGGTATTTAAAATCTGAACAGAAAATAATGTCCAGTCATTTTCATTTAATTTAAAATCAAGACAGACTGGTAAAGTCATGCTGTTCTGCTTTCGGTAGCACACACTACAATGAGGAAATAATTTGCTTGAATTTCTTCTTGAGCTGCTAAGATCACTGTGTGAACACAATTAATTTTCAGAAATATCTGTGAAACAACTATTACCATATCTACATTACAAGCAGGGAAATTGAGTCAGAGAAATGTTCCCATGTCTTAGGTGTGACTGCATACAAATTAACAGCAGGGCTAAGATTAAGGCTGAAGAATTAGTAACTGTTGGGTGTTTATCCATTTCAACAGAACACACTACCAGGGCACATTTTTTTCACATTGCAGAAATTCTTTCTATAAACTGCACTGCTGGGCAACCCTGTAGTTATGCACAGAGCACTTGAGGACAAAAAAAACAGATAATTTTTGGCTCAACAGGTTTACATAGAAAGTTCAGAAACTCACTCTCACTACCAATAATACTCATTCAAACAGCCATCTGTTTCTCTCTTAGGTAATTTTGTACTGCTGGGACAGCAGTAGAACAGATAATCGAGCCCTTATAGCACAGCATAAGGACTAGTTCTTATAGCAGCCTCAGAAACCCTTACCAACCTCAGCGAGGCTTTGTACTAGTGCAGAGATTAATTCATGTGGAACTAATTGCAGAACTGTGGCCTAAGTAAGAAACCGGTCTAGCTCTATTTGCTTGTTATCCAGTTGTCAAAATGTAGTGCTCATTAAGTGCAGAAACAAAAGGTCCAGATGGATTCTTTATATCTGAGAAATGTGTTTCCCATATAAAAAGAAAATAATGAGTAACACTGCAATGGAATTTTAAACCTTACTGAAAAGAAAGGAAACTCTTAGGCAGGTCTTTTAAACAAAAGTAATTCAGAGGCCTTTCCTCTGTGCATTTTGTGATGTAATTTACCTAAAAAGGAACCACTTATGCAAAATGCATTTTGTCTACCTGAGACTGTAGAACATGAATGAGACTAAACCAGATGCCTTCTCGTCCTGCCACTCTCTTCCATAGCATGAACTTCATGCTTGGCGCCAATTGCACTCTAATCTCTTTTCTCCCATTTTCTAACTCAGATTTTCTGTTTTGCACAAGATATTTCTGGGTTCCTCTAGCTTAAACAACCTGCTGAAGAGCCTAAATCATGATCCGATAGATAGAGGTCACTAAATTGAGAGTTATGGCTGTTTCCTTAAGTCAGCAGGTGTCAGTAAGGTAGGAGGTATAACAGCATATTTTAACCACCAGAATTTGGCATGAAGATATCATCTGCTCTTTGGATGTACCGATCAAAAGTCTGATTTTAAAAAAGACCAAACCACAAAGTGATTAGGAATTGGAGCTATCAGTTTCCAGAAGTGTTCAGTGGTACAGAATTTTCAGGTTGCACTCAAGTTCTGACAGGATCTAGAAGGGAGCTTGAATACACTGCTACCTAATGTCACTGAAGAGGCCATTTCATGAAAAGTTTTAGGAAACTTGAGTCTGGCTATGGGCCGGAAAGGGCAATCCCACTCTTCTCCAAGACACATTTCTCTCTGTAAAGGTACCAACACTTGTGTAGCCGTACAAAAAAATTGCCTCAGCAAACTGACCTGGCTAAAAATTAACCCAGTCAAATAAATTCTTTATGCAGCAGGATCAATCCTCTGATCCAGCTTTCTATACAGTCACTGTTTACCCAAATGCAGGTACTAGACAGTGGGGAAGAATATGGAGTCATGATTGAGATGGAGAGATAGCTGAGTTTCACCATCTGTGTGGTTAATGTGTTCCAGATAAAGCCATGTGTTGTTTGGCTGGACATAGAAGATGTACATCAGATAGGCATCAAGCCATTTTTATCAATTTATCAATTGCAAGTTGGTTATGTCAGTTAACCAAATAACTAATTAAATACTCAAATCAAGCAGATGGTGCCAAGTATAGGACTCTACAAAGCTGTAGGTGAGACGTTTGTGTTGCCACACATCAGCCTGTTTGACTTCCATTTGTAAATGTATCTCAAGCATCATTTATCTGTTCACAGAAAGATAAATGCATTCAGGCATTCCCTTACTCCTGTCCCTCAGGCATTGAGACCCACCACTTAATCCTGCAGCAGGACCTTCCAACCCTGATTAGCTGCTTCTTTGCAAGTGCCAATGTTTCTGAAGGTAGGCGTGTGTAAAACCACTTACCTCCTGCTGATGTTTGACTGTGAAAAGACCAAACCACAAGGGGATTCTCAAGTACGTCTGCCTTGGTTATCTCCTCCAATCTGAAGCACATCTGCAGGATCAGGCCCCACAGAGTAAACAGGCATGGACAAGACTTCTGAAGACTGGTAGCTAGTATGTATATGCATTGAGTGATTACACTCGAAATCCCAGAATTCAAAGCACTT
>JAWMRA010000090.1:57978891-57994859 GCA_035584735.1 Pseudotriccus pelzelni | reverse complement strand
TGCTCAAGATGTACCTTTGACAGTAATCCAGATTTCAAAAAACAGCAGCACAAATAGCCTCTTGAATACCTGTCCTGGTTCCAGCCCGGACAGGGGTAATTTTTGCAGTAGCCAGGAGGAGGCTTGGCCAGGATCCAGAGATTATTCTATACCCTCTTACCTAATTTTCTGTGGACTCTTGTACACTTCATTATTAAAATTGTTCATTTTCTTATTTCATTGCTGTCTCCAGTAAATTATTCTTATCTCAAACCATGATCTTTAACTTTTGTGCCTCCAGTTCTCCTCTCCGTCCCACCACAGAGGAGGGGCGGGGAGGAGACAAGGATGTGAGTGAACAGTGTGTGGTTTGGGGTGTTTTGCTGGGAACACTAAATTGGGGAATACTGTTCCTAAACCATGACAATAACTTCCTGTCTTTGGTAGGACTGCTCATATTAGTAGCTATGATATTGGAGAAAAAAAATCGAGAATGCAGTCTGGGGCGTAATAACAACTGCATGTTACAATCAGATATGTTCAGTAAGCACTCTATAAATATGCATGTTCAGGTGTTACTACTACTTTAAAAGAGTAAATAATGATATCTTTTCCCTCTCTTCAGGTGTAATCCTTGGATTTTCTCTCCGATCATATAAGATGAGCTATCGGGAAGTGAAGTACTTTTCGTTTCCTGGAGAGCTACTCATGAGAATGCTGCAAATGCTGGTTCTGCCTCTAATTGTTTCCAGTTTAGTCACAGGTAAACTTGTGAAAACAGAAGACCCTTTCTCTGTTCTTTTAAATAATTTGATAAAGATGCACACACCGAAACATAAAAAGAAATTAACATTCCATGTCCTACAAGTGTTATAATCTGCAGAAAGAGATATCATTGCTATTGTTGTTTTAGAGACAATGTAATAAGAGGTTTGAATTAATATGCAGAGAAACTGAAAGATGCTTTTCTTAATTCCAAGACAGTCTAACTGTATGAGCTACTCTGTGTAGGTGCTATGAAGCTGACTCTGTACTCCACTCTCTTGTCTTACTTTCTGAGCACTTTTCCTCCACAGTGTCCTGTCGTTATCAAAGATAATGTGTCCTGGTTATGGGTGATGGGTAGAATCCGAGACCAGAGGGTCCTTTTCCTGAGTTGTAGCTTCCATGTGTTTAGTCCCAGAGGAACAAGACACAGACACAACGTTCAGGTTGAAGGTCAAGACTGATCTGCTTTATTGGACAACATGGTGGATTTATAAGGGCAGGAGAGGGGAAATCTGGGATAGGGGGACACCTGGGCCTAAGACTGGTCAGGTAACACAACCCATAGGGAAAGAGGAAGGTGGTCCCAAGCCAAGACATGGGAGGATTGGCCAGGGCAGCGATTTGCCAGGTAGCCTGTCCTGCAGGGATCTGCCTGCCTCTCTCCAGAGAGAGAGAGATGTCCTTGACCACAGGGAAAAGGACACAACACCATCTTTCAGGCAGAAGATTCAAGCAGGATGTCTTCAGTTTCGTTCCACTCTCTGAAATCTTCTGCAGTCCTGAGCCTATCCCCAACAATAATGCATCTCAAAAAAATACTTCCAAAACCCAAGAAAGTTGAAACTGTTGATACTAGGCAATAACACATGCCTGTAACCTTGGGTTTGTAAGACATCTGTCTAACTTGTAATCTTTTGGCATCAGATTAGAAAAAATAAAATCATGTCATAGCATCACAGAATCACAGAATATGCTGAGCTGAAAGGGACACACAAGGATCATGGAGTCCAACTCTTAACCCTGCAACGGACCATCCTGGGTTGGAAGGGACCTTAAAGGGCACCTTGTTCCAAACCTCCTGCCATGGACGGGGACACCTTCCACCAGACCAAGTTGCTCAGAATTGTATCCAACCTGGCCTTGAACACTTCCAGGGATGGGGCATCCACAGGTCCTCTGGGCAACTTGCTGCAGTGCCTCATTACCCTCACTCATAGTCAAGAATTTTTTCCTAATGTCTAATCTAAACCTACCTTTTTCTGATCAATTCTTAGTTCCTCCTAGCTCTGCATTCATGTTGGTTCTCTGAATGACCTCAAGGTAAAACAGGAAATCAGGTAGATCATCCTATACAAGAGTTTGAATCAATTTTCGATATTCTAAGTAGAACCATTTTGTTAGGTAAAGATCAGCAAATCCACCTTAGAGAGTTGAAAGTATCACAAGGAGCTGATCTTTTGATAAAACAAGTTCATTGGCTGTATCACCAGGTCTCAGTAGAGATTTTTTGAAATATCAGAACAATGAGTTTCTAACTAGTCCTATTGTGAAAAGCATCTCATTCTCTGGATTCAAACAATACCCTTCTTTTTCATAGTTGTGGGGGATTTTTTTGCCTTTAAAGTCTCTGTAGCCCTTTATCTTTTTTTTTTTTTTTGCCCTTTTTTCATAACAAGCACTTCCTTTATTATAGAAGGGCATGTGGCAAAGACAAATCTTGTCTATCTGGAAGATTTGTCCTATTATCATACAAGTGCCTTGCGGTATTAAATGGATTATTCTTAGAGCTTTCCTTTGAAGCAGAGACAGTAATTTTCAAGATGAATAACAACATTTTAAACTCTTTTAGTTGGGCAAGGAGCAATCAGAAAACTTAACGCAACTCACAGATTACAGATTTAGTTCTTTTTAAAAATCATTCAAACAGCAAGATTATGTTCTTTTTTATGGGAGTAAAAGATATTTCCCAGTTTATTGCTAAAAACTGTGAAAAAAACCCCCTATTTTCTACACTGAACAATACCTCCTTTAGCATACAAATACTTTGATTTTTTTAAAAGATGATTTTACATATTTATTGCAGAACTCTAATGCACAAGTAAATCTACAGGTATTGGTGGATATATAAATCATAATTAACGATAAACTTTATAAGTGTGTTACTGTGCAATTTTATGTACACTTGGATTCTTTTTTTACACACTATAGGATAATTTGTTGGATAATAGGCCTGTGATTCTCAAGTCAGTCTTAGACTACTCGGTATCCATGAAACAAATCTCTTATTTCCTATATTATGTGTGGCAGAGCAAAGTGGATGCCACTTAACTAACCTCAAAAGGGTTCCTCCAGGGTCATCATGCTGATAACATACTTGCTTTTTCCAAATGTCAATTATTTGAATAAATAATTTGCTGTTTGCAGGTATTACAGTGTCTCCTAGATACAATGTTCTGAGTTTCCATTTGTAATTATGCAAAGTGTGCTGAGTATAACTGTATGGCAATATCAGAACACAGAGTCTCTGAGACATTAGAAATTGGCCGGGGATGGTTACATTCCTTTGCAAGTGTTGTGGATGTCAAAGGAATTAGAACAATAAAATCAAAGTAATAGTTACAGAAGCCATGGGCTGTTCCATAAACAAAAGATAAACAGAGAAACCTAAGACTTCTGCTGCACAGGTGAACAGCCCTGATAGATATTCACAGACCTCGAAAAAATAAACCATTAAGGGTGAAGTCAACCCAGTCACGTTTCTCTATCCCCTGTTTCGGTACTGTCATGAAAGAAACAATGCAGAATCACATTCAGAGGTTTATGGTCACATTTGCCTTATGACTTAACTGTTATTGCACGTGGTTCAAGCAGGTAAGCAGTGCTCTCCGTGAGATTCTATCTTCTGACGTACATGTTACCAGGCATGTACAAACATTTGCTTGGGAGAAAATAGAGGTTCTTTGCATACCATTCACCATCTTTTCATGTTTATAGGAAAATGTGATTATGTGCTTATCTACATTATTTATCTCTTGTGGTCTAGACATAAATTCAGCTGCATACTGTGTGTTGGTCTTCATTGTCTACAGTCTTTAAAATGAGGGAACTCCTAAGTCATCATTGCCAATCAGTGTCTCTTACAAAGTCAAGGGCAAAACTAAAACACGGTATATGAGAAGAAGCATAAATAACAAAAGAAATAAATGAAATTCTCATTTGGTTTATATTATAGCCAAATCTGACCTGAATTCTTATACAAACACACGACTGTCAACTTTGGTCCATTTCTGTTTCGAATTTGCTGCAGTTATAGGAGTTCAAAGTATTTTATACTCTCTCATTTCATTACAACGTAAAGTATCTGACCTGAAAATTGCTTGACACAATTATTTTAAAATATGCATTGTCCTTAAGATATATATATAAAATATATATGTATGTATGACAACAATTCATCATGAAATAGACTAAGATTTGCACCAGCATCAAGTGCTTTATGTCTTAACATTTTTTTGAGTTGATACAGCAAGATCATAATGAAATTGAAATTCCAATCCTTAAAACTGGCTCACAAGTTTTATCTGCATGTTTCCGTTATTCACTGAATAGGAGAATGTCAGAATGAAGTACCTTTGCATAACAAAAATATGTATTTCTGAAATCTCTTTCGCAAAAATGATTCATAATCAGTCTTTATAAAAAGCGTAGTTTGAGCATAACATCTGTGACAAATCTTAAAGCTAGATAAGTTTTGTAAGAGTTATTTGCAAATATTTTGCTCAGTTATAGTTCAGTTTACTAGACGGGTTGCTTCTCCTCTCCCAAAATTTTGAAAGCTTAGAGTTTAGTTGTGCAGGGACCACTGCTTTTAAGTACAAGTGAACAGGGATTAAATTCTGTACAGTTCTTTCAAATATCATTGTCTGGTAAAACATAACAAAAGGATAACACTAGTACGGTACAAATGAATCTTAATCACATGCCAGGATTTTGTGTGCAAGATCCTGTACAAACCCAAAGGCTGAATCTTCTTCCACAAAGGAAGGTTGTGTGGAAAAACAGTTGAAAAGAGCAAGTACAGAAGGTTTACATCAAAGAAGAGAAACATCTTAGTATGTAGTTTGTATATATCTTTGTTTATATTCACTCCCCTTTCTAATTCAAATAATAAAATAACTGTTGTTAATGGATTCCGGAAGATACAGTAACCTCCCTGCCTCTGATGTAGCATTTCAATAACAGACTACAGCACCGACTATTGCAGGAGGCACAAATTACTTTCTTTTGGACAGACTCAGAGACACGAGGTTTTGTCCCCACAGTTTGAAAATGTTCACAGTATTTATCACTACAAAAAACTATGGAAAGTGTTGACAAAGAGCAGAAGGCTGGAATTTCCATGCGTGGATGCTTCTTAACTAACCCCAGATGTACATATGATGCTTTTGATTTCAGCTATCAGAGGAATGCAATGAATGGTGAGTGATAAAAATAAGTAGTAAGGAACATGGTCTGTAACCCCACTGAGATAAAAGAAAGGTGTACAGAGTGACTCAAGTAATAAAACAAAGCACACAGAGAAATGGCAATTAACAGCCAAGCTGTAGTTGCAATTGCTTGAAGTTGCCTACAGTGAAAAACAGGTAGTATTCAAAGAAACAACTGAACTTGACACAATCTCCAAGCCAGTCCCTTACCTAAGTCAAGAAAAATGCGGCATCTGGATATGAACAGGTTCAACTGCAGAATAGTCAGATTTTGCCCAAAGCAACTTATGGATGTAAAATGTGGAAAATCAATGCTGTGACATGTTGTATAACCTTAGGCAAATGATGTTTTCCATTTGTATCTCTGCTTGCTTTTTCCTTCTAAACATAGGGCTGGTGAAGTTTTTTATTAGCTACAGGGGCAGAAAAGAAGATGGAGATGTGTAGACTAAGCTGTTGTAGCTCAGCAGATGCAAAGTATTTTGGTAGCTATTTTAGTGGTAATGCTGCAAAGATTGAAAAAAACTTCAAGTAACTGCATCAAGATGGTATATAGGGCTATCACTGAGAGCTGCTGTAGAAACCAAGTTACCTAATGACTGCTTGCAGCTGACTGTGATGATATCACCAATAATCTAATATGCATAAGCAGATAGTATTTTTTCACTAGATACAACTGTTTACCAGGAATGTGTTAGCCAGGAAGGTAAAAAAAGTTCTCCTGAAGTTAGCACGTGGTATGATAGACCCAAATTAGGTTGTTTGACAGGGAACTGTGATACAACGGCACAGCCTCCCACATCCAGATAGCAGCTATACGTAGCCTTCTGTAAAGACATAACTCTAGAAAATAGTCTAATGCTAGTAAATTTAAGAAATTGTGTTTTATATCTGCTTTTCCAACACTGGAATGAAGCAGTAGATGACCCTTCAAGTGTAACTGGATACAAATGTTATTAAATATCAAATGTTATTAAATATCAAAACGCCTATCCTCTAGTAAAGTATCAGCATTTTTTCATTTGACAGTTGTAATGTCCTTTCTTAACACAATAAACTAATAGCAGAAAACATAAAGGGCCAGAATTCTGAATTTGCTCATCCTAACTCCTCCCATCAGAGCACACAATAGGAAGGTCTCATGAGACCCGTGCATCAGCTCTTCAAAAAAGAGGCTGTGAAACCATTATGTGTCTGGGTTTGTTCAAGCAGGAACTATATTGCTTGAGGCAGTTCCAGTGCTCTCCTGTCTACTTGCTGACAATTGTATTGTGGAAAAAAGTCTGTCACCCGCTACAAGGTCCCAGGTGCTGTCTCGTATCACCCAAAATATTTATGGTAATTTCAACAGATGGAAAGTCTCTTATTCAGGCAGAACAGACCTGTGGAGCCAGAATTATCGTTCTCCCAGGGAAAAAAAAAAAAGGAGAGGCCCAGCAGTAATTCCCTTTAATTCAGTGTGGCAGAACAGACCTGTGCCTGTGTAACATGTTGGGTACTCAAAATTAAGCTGAAAGGTAAAAACATTAACAAAAGTCAGTCTTGTGCTTCTGTGTTTCAGTTAAAAAAAAGAGAATTCCTCATTCGGTTCATATAGTTCATACAGGAAAACTGAGAAGCAGTTAGGCAGTGTTTCATTAGTTTAGCTGGGTGCCAGAGCAATTAATCCATTTTCCAAATTCCGAAAATTGGGAAATTTTCTGATTGTCACAAAATTCTCTTGAGTTTTGCAAGTCCTAGAGAAAGTATTTTAGAAGTCAGGATAATCAGTGTTCACCAAATCAATGAAGAGTTTTACACTGATCTCTGTTGAGGTATTTACGTATGCAACTTACATAACTGGATGACAGTGCTGTTTAATTTGAACATCCACATACTTTTTTCCACAAGTAAAGGAAAACTTCTGCTTTGATCTGTGTGTCCAAAACCAAGACTGGCATGGAAGTTACTACATGTGTGAAGATCCAGTTCATCTTGTAAATGGAATATTCTGTGGAGTTAGAGAAACAATTGAAGAAACATCACAAATGTTGATCCATGTTAGGAAACAATTTCATCTCAAACGAGCATCTTTACCGAAGATTCAGGCTAACAGCTGCTAAAAATATACAAGCATGAAACTACACAATTTACTCTTTTAAACACCTGCTTTTCAACGTCTGTATTTATGTATAAAACAAAAATCTAACAAGTCTGGCACAGAGCCTTTATTAGTCATTATTTAGATAGGCACTCTAAGATGGAGAAAGTGGAACCTTCTTATTGTCCTTACTGACCCTTCCACAGTCTTTAAGGGAAGGTGGGCAAGATAAGGTTCATAATGATGCCATATAATTCTGAAATATTTTGGACAAAGATTTTGAAAGTTAAAAAACTGAGTTTAAATAGTAAGTAACTACACTAAAAAAAAAAAAAAAAAAAAAAAAAAAAGTAGCTTAGAAAGTATTCAACACGTAGAAACATGTCAAAATACATGTTTCTTGCCAAAATATGAAAAGAACTATGTGCAGATTCAGAGTGTGTTGGCCATCACTCTGACTTTGATTTCCTGAACAAGTTTTTGCACAGAAATTGATCCAGTAGGAAATAAACTGTACCTAGCTGGAAGTCCAAAAGCACTGTGCAAGGCATGGATTTTAGAAAATCATAATGAAATGCCATACATATATGTACAATAATACACCCTTGGGTGGAACCTCTTCCTCAGAAAATGCTATAGCTCTTAATCTATACAAATACCAAAAGCAAGGAGCGACAGAAGGGTGCACAATATTAATCTATAACTCATTTCTGAAACAATTTTGCAATAGGCAGTACACAGAGATCTATCTTCACAAGAGCCTGAGAGAATAACTAAGTAAACCCATATCTGACTAAAAGTTAAAATGCAGTGTCAGCAGATATTAAATTCCTGCATAAAATCTGTATAAAATAAAATTTGATTATATCACAAAAAAGAAAACCTAAGTATGCAGCACTGTGGTTTTTGAAGCCAGTCTCTGCAGGCATCAATGCACAAATAGCAAGGGTGTTCAAGAACAAAATCTGCAATAATTAAAGACAGCAAAACTAAAAAACTCCTCTGAAATAATTCATTTTTGCTAGTGACCCTTAATTAAAGGCTGATTGAAATTCCATTGCAAAATATAGCTTTTGTTAGTGGACCATTACTTTATAGTTGTTTCAGGAAGTGTTGAATAACAGTTTGTTATGCTTTTCCTCAGTGTACATTCTTTATGGGTTTCCAGCTGAACTGATAATAGGGAGCAATCTCCCATCCGCAAAGACTTTTATATGTTATTTCAAATGCATAACAGCAAGACTTTGCTTGCTGACAGGCAAGTCACTGGCAAAACAAAAAGCAAACACTATTTGGAAGAACATGTACAAGTTAAAGCATCTTGCCTGAGCACTTATGGACCACTGTAAAACCACACTGCCTCTTTCTTAACATTTCTATTTCAGTCAAGGGCAGAAGGACTAAAAATAACTTAGAGAAAGCTTGAAACTTTTTGGAATTTAGTACAAACAAATACGAGTTGGTTACAGAAAAACAGCAAACTTGAAAATTAAAAAACTCAAAAATATTACGAAATGTAAAATCAGCTACATTAGACTGTAAATAGAAAAGACGTGGGTTTGTATTTTGTGCAGTAAAATGTCCCAAATGCAAAACCAAGCCTCAGCATTTTGGGAATTAGGACACTGAGAGCAATTTTGTTCAGGATATTGGAGACTGAAACTGAAAAGAGTGATGTTTTCAATAATGAATGAGTCTGTGGTAACATGACGGGTGAACTAGAGTGGTGCCAAGTGCAAAGTCATACACCTGGGAAAGGGGAACGTGCTGCACCTGTACCACACCTAATCACAAGTTCTCAAACGGGCATTAGAACACAGGCAAGAGTTCTCAGACTCTGTGAACAGTACAGAGAGAGTGACGCGGTTTACTAGTGGAATGGAGTTCTAGTGAAATGCAAGGAGGGATTGAACAGACTACACCCTCTTGGCTTGAAAAAGATACATTTGTAGAGGCTTAGGTGGAGTAACTATTTATTATTGTATCTCCTAACTATTTTTCCTAATATACAGAGTATCCAATGAATTTACTAGGAAGTTCATTTATAATAAAGGAAACAATATTTCACACAGAACACGAATTGCATTGTACAGCATGACAAACATCACGAGCATCGCAAAGTTAACAATTTCAAAATAAATCAAAATTCACAGATACAGTCATTATTCACTGTTAAATTCTGGGAACAAGCAATTTGGGAAGACCCTGGTCGGCAATGCTTCCTTGGGCAAGCAAAGGCAATTAACTCTGTCTCTTTCTGTTCCTCATAGTCTTTCAGTAACAATCTGTTGTCAGGTAAAGGTGAAGACAAAAAAATGGTTTGGCTGACCATTGAACTAACATAGGTTTATACTGGTTTTGCACTCCATGGAATTTCTTACCAGGTTGAAGGAGTCTCTGTTTTCACTCATTAAGGTTTCACCTACCATTTGTTCTTAGACAGTGACCACTGTCTACAGTTTCAGCTTTCCAACACACATAGGTCTTCAAGAACCAGTTCAAAATGAAGGGAAAACTATTCCAGGATCTAAAAACCATCTCACCTTCATCAGATGTACATTCACTCCATTGGCATGAAATTAGACATAAAAATAAAGGAGCTAAATACAGTCATACATCAAGAGGGGGGGTAAGACGTGTGCACAACTGTATCAGAGGCTCTTAAATATCCCACTCTGGGAGGCTGACAGGTAGCAACAGCGCCCTTAGGCCGTTATCAAAATATGACAGAAACGAGCCTGAAAACTCGTGAAGGGTGACACATAGCATAGTTAGGTACACAAAGGCTTCATTCAGGCTTTGTATGCCTTCTCTCTTCTACTCCTTTCACCTCTTTAGCTCTAGACTGAGTGCCGTGATCCACATCCTCATTTCCTACATGAGAATGTAGCACAACCCCATTGTATTTGCTTCCTTGTCAGTTTGTCTTTGCTGTAACTGTCCGTGAAGACTGGAAGAATCTAATGAAAAAAATTCCTGAGGCTGGATTTTGGGAACATGCAGAACAATATTGGGAATACTTGCACACAAGCAGAACTAACACATATCCTTATTTCACCAGTGCTGTAAAATGTGACAAGATCCAAAGTACTTTCTGAGTAACTGCATCAGCTAAGCAGATCATTGTAGAGGGACTGTCTGCAGATCAAACCACATCCAGAGGGCTGTCTTCTTTCAGAAACAGGGGTTTTCAATGCCATCATTAGGTCCTCTACTCTTGTTTTCACTCTGATTTTTTTTTCTGCTTTTTGCTAATGGACAGTTGTTGACGTATAACATATTATTTCCATTTAATTCTCAAAGGTAATTACTAGATCTCCTACATACTGTGCTTCAGATAGGTACTTGGATTATAAACTTCTGTAAGGCAGATCCATCATTATCATCATTACTGGAGGCAGACGTACTGAAAACCAGTTTCTTGATAGCATTGCTGGAGGTCCCACCTGAGTTCTGAGCAATGGAGAAGGAAGAGAGCCACTGTGCATCACCACAAGACCAACAGGACTCAAGCCTTGTGTCTAGGTTCCAGTAAGATGTTGGATAGTCTGGAAAAGCAGGAGGGCTGCCCAGCTAGTTGTTCATCCTGGTATCCAGCCACATGTCACAGCTCTCTCACTGATGATGGAGGGTAAGAAGGAGAAAACAGAGACAGTTAGTTCAGAAATCTCCAGTAATTTGCTGAGACTACAGATATAATTAAGGACCAGCAATGTGTTACGCTGAATGTTAGAGAGTCACAAAGCAGTTCCTGCATCTGCTACAACTCCTTTCATCCAGACACCCCTGTTGGTGCACATTTTTTCTTTACTTACAGGTTGTTTCTGAACATATTCTACATTCTCCAGTTCAGACCATGAGGAATGAATTCAACAAAATATAAACAATGCTGTTGTTTATGGTGCAGAGAGTTTCTCAAAAGATAATTATAGCTAATATAGAAGAGCTGGCTTCATTGATAGAAATTGCTTTCCACAGTTCCTCTTCACAGTTGGTAACTTTTTGCAGAGATGTGGCTGGCACAGGGTAAAATGGATTTTTTCTGTTCCTTTGTTGCAATGTTGTCTCCGCCTGAGGCAGCCGTGAACATGCAAAAATGTTTGCGGAAACCGAGAATCTCCTTACAGAATTGCCAGTCTTTCTTAACTGGGTGGAAAGTCTCTTGGTGTGAACTTGTTCAGACTCACACAGTCAGCTCTGTTCTTCTTCACACAGGTGAGTCTAGGGTGCTGTTACACTGCTGAAGTTTGAAGCAAAACTCTTGTGATGTAACACCAGTCCCAGAAATGACAGGTTTGTGGTGATGGCTTATTCTAGAAGGCATCAGTTTGGACTAAGTCCAGGCATGCTCTGCCACTTCTGTGCACTGCATCAGATGTTTTGCTTGGGCCTCCCTGATGGCAGTTTTCCATTTCAGAAGGCTTTTTTCCTTTGATTCTCTCTAGAATTTGATCTTCCCAGGTTTGACAGAATAGACACTACAACAAAGTTAAATCTGTTTACTTAAAAGCCCATCTGTGTATCTCTGCAAGGTACCAAGTGTCATCTGAATTTCAAAAATGGGGGAAAAGAAATTCTGCAGGCCTCTATGTGTTCTCAAGGTAGTCCTTTCTTGAGTTGTCTGTCTCACTGTTTCTCGGGTCAACAGAGTTTGTATATTTAGTGTTTTTGATCTTGGATAAGTGTAAACCATGGCATTTCTCTGTGAAGGAGGGACATGTCCAATCAGTACAAACACAGATTCCTCTGAGGCTCGTACACTTAGCAAATAAAAAAGCAGTTTAGTGCACCCCAGACTTTCAGTTCCTGCTACTGTGAGCACAGTTAGATCTAGCAAATTAGCAACAAAAGCATCCGGGTTGGAAAGCTCTTAAATATTCATTCCTGTGTTCACTAGACACATAAGTTCAGTGTATTCCTTCTATCAACACTATCTTGAAAGGACCTCTTCCTCTGCAGAAGTCTATCAAAAACAGATATACTAATGATGATCTACAAAGATAAGTAAAAACCACTAGAATACAAGGGGATTTGTGCAAAAAAAAAAAAAAAAAAAGGTACTATCATGCAAGGGAGGAAAAGGTAAATTACGTCACAGTTTCACAGAAATTAATAGCTATTCCAATTCAGTTCTAGTACTGAGGAAGAAACGTGGAAATAAAGAAAACTCAAACCTCGACTTTCATACCAGCAGAAGGTTTCAGGTCTTACTGTTGTTCTTAATGATCTGCCATGTCTCGAAGTCCAGTATCAAATCAAACTAAATTCCTGGCCCCCTGATTGTGAAAAAAGCTCACAAATAGGTCCTGAGTGTATTCTGAAAACTCAAGAGTTGCAGAACAAAGAGCACTTGTTTGAAAAAATGTTGGGGTTTATAGTATTCCAGTATTTGGAGAGCATGAGTTGCAGTTCCTGATGTATCAGATCTAATATTAATCTTTCAGCAATATTCATCTTCTCTACTGAAGAGCTGGAAGGGCTTTAAGTGTATGACAAGTTTTGAAAAGTTTTTTGGACAGAGTACTTTAACACAAACATTTATTTAGATGCCTCAGTTCATCATTTTCAGAATCAGACTTCATTATAGTTACATACATAAACAGGATTAACATTTTACTCAGATAATTGCATCTTTTCCTCCACAGACAACTATACCACTAGCTCCTTACTGGTGGTGGATAAGAAAAAGAGAAGTTCAGTATAGTACTAGAAGTACATTATTTGCACCACAGTTAACATAATGATGCTGATTCTTTCCTCTATAAACAGCTTTCTTATTTTCTCTTCACTCACATGCAAAGCTAAATACTTACTTTATTCTGATCTTTCACCACCCACTTCTAACTTATTTCTGAATACTTAGATAATATCAGAGCTTCTCTACTGAATATAGTTTCTTTTCAGAGCTAGAGAGAAAGTAGGTTTTGGTCAAGAGTTCACCTAATGAATGGCTGTTTCATTAATGAATAGATTCTTGCACTGAAAATGAGCTTTGTCCAATATTTGCACTTTCAGTATGTCTTAACTCCCCAAACTCTGAAAACAGAGTTAGAGAACATATGTTTACTAAGCCTGGCTAACATCTGATTCCTGGCTAATGAACCTGTGCGAAGGACCCACCTCCATTAAGAAAATAAATCTTTCAATTTCAAGATAGGATGATTAATAGTTTGTTAAAAAGTAAATACACTACTTTTCTGTTCTGCAGAACATCACAGTCCGGCAATAGCAGTGACCTAAAAATCCCCTCTTCTCTTTCACCCATTTTGTTTAAAATCAGCTGATACTTTTTTTGGTACCTCAGACCTCTCACAAAAATTCATATTCTGAATCCTGCCTGCAAGCAGATGATGCCCAGGTGGCAACAGAATAGCATTTGAATTGTGGAAGCCAAACCTCCTTTTTCAACTGTATTTAGCACTGTAACACCCTGAAAAAGAGCTTAATAATATTATTAAAAAGCACTGATTGCTACTGTCAGGCATTCCAGAAAAAGTCTTAACTTCTTTCCATTGCCTCCTACAAGTCTGTAAGGTGAAGAAATACAAAGGAAAAAATGTGCGGCTTTGATGTTGCAAGGCTGTAACTGAATCAGTGACCCAAAGTTCAAGAGGTCACTGAAACAAAAGAGAGAAAAGAAGGAAAACAAAAGCCTGTTCACATGAAACTCCAACTCCACACTTTCTTAATGAGTTCTCAGAAGAGCCTTAACATCATTACTGAATTGTGAAAAAACACTACCAAATTATAATGACAATTTAAACCATAATAGACTAATTGCAGCTAAAGTAATGACTCCTTAGTATTCATATGGCATATTACCAGAGGACCTTAAATTCACAAATAGAAAGTATTTTTTCCCTAAAGTTGATTTGACTATTACCCATTAAATTCTTGGGGGGATTTAAGGTGTAATTAAGTTCAGATTTACTCCTATGAAAAAGAAAGGGAAAATCCTAACATGTTATTAATTAGGATATTCTAATTTATTATTAAGATGTTAACTTATGGATTGTAAGTGGTGTTTTGTAAATACTACTAGTTCATAAATTTATAAATGTTTATACAATTTTTTTCCAAATTATGTCTGCATTTGACTGTATGAGATAAATGAAGTCTAAGATTGTTTCTAGGTTCTTTATCAATACAAGACTCATTTTTTTGCAGCCACATAAAGCTTTATATGCAGAATTTCTCTTAAAAAATCCAAGTTCCTGTGATTTTTCAAAAATGAGAATCCAAAAGTACTCTGTATGGTCAAACTAGTTACTGTTCTGCAGTTTTTAGTACAAATAATGACTTAGAGATATGAAAGAGCTCTGTGCATTTCTGACATGGATGCATATAACGTAGTGATGCATCTTATTTGTGCCTGAACTGTCAGAGGGACTGAGACTCCACTGTATTAGGTCTTGCATGAAAGTTGGTGCAGTTTTGGTCATAGTGTCTTCCAGGATAAACCTCCCCAAACTGAGAGGTTTGTTATATCAACATTGCTGAACTTCCCTCTGTCATGGTGAATAACTGAGCTAAATTTATATCACTGTGGGGAGCAGGACAGCAACAGCACTGTGGAGCTCCATTCAGAGTGATTTACATTGCTTCATGTGAATGCAGATAGCACCTCAGCTTGGTGGAAGTCAGCAAACAATGTGTGAGTCCATCAGGAACATCCCATGGAGGCACACATACTGTTGCAAACCAGTACAAACTGAAAAAATGCATGGCACATGGGAAGGAATGCAATGAACTAAAAGGATTACAAGAACATGTAAACACCAGCAGGGTGTGTACAACACAGATAAAAAGGAAAGCACTAGATCCATGAGCAACTTAGATAAATTCTCTGGAAGATCAATGGATAAAACAGCAACAGATGAATGAGCTGCTAGCTTGAAAGCAAAATGATCACTGAGCACTTCTAAGATGGACACAGATGCACAGATCAGTGTTGTCTCACTGACAAGATTTCTGGGGAAAAAAAAAGAAAAAAACCCAACAAAACACAAAACAGAGATATTTTGACTATTAGTAAACCCGGTACAAGAATAGATAGTAGCTTTCTGCAACCACAAAACCCATGCAGGATTATTTGGTGGGTGGGCAGTTACTAGTGTAACTGCAGATTAGTCAAAAAAGTCAAGTCCCATAGAACATATCTAAAGGCAACATCATATAATTATTTTCCAAATTACCCTAATGTTTCTGAATTAGCAAAGAAGAATGATCTCAAGATATTAAAAATTGTGTTAAAATTAAAATTCCAAACAGAAATCCAAAGACCAGGTTGTTATCAGATGCGTTAGTCACACTCTACCATTAGTTCAAATCTTGTGTTGAATCACATTCAACTAGGCAAAGCTTCTTTCCAAATAATGGCTGCTGCATGAACTCTATAAAATTAACTTAACTACTGTCAGATCCTAGTGGACAAACCTCCAAATAAGACACTATCACTGCAATAAAGTCTATTGTGGGAAGTTTTAGTGAAGAAGCCAAGAACAGGCTCTCCAATAATAGTGAATTACGTTTTGGTGAGGAAGCGATGCTTCCAGCATAGAGCTTTGACAAGTTACCAACCACTACAGTCCCGTACCCCATTCTTTAAATATTGCACCTCTCTGACTAGAAATGTATCCATTTTTCTAGCAATT
>JAWMRA010000090.1:57967722-57978881 GCA_035584735.1 Pseudotriccus pelzelni | reverse complement strand
ATAAAAAGCAAATTATTTTTTACATTAGACTGCATTACTAGCTACTGTTCCTTTCTGAATACCTCCAGTCTCACATCTATATTCTCAAGGATGTCACTTTATTTTTTCAGTAGCAACTAAAGAGTACTTAAGGAGTGATTTAGCATAGTAAATAGCTTAGATCTTCGTCACATGGTATAGAGCCAGTAAGATAACAGAAGCACTGTATATTTGTGGAATGTTGTTCAAGAAGTGCTGCACATACAAAAACAAGTCTGTAGAGAACTCCAGGCACGGTTTGCCAGAACTTAGACCAGCATTTTAGAAGATTAAAAGCTTCCACATGTGTTTTAAGAAATTTTTAATGGAGCACTGAATAATGTCCTTAACACCATCCAAAAGGCAAAGGTATCTTTAGCCCTTGTATCTTTATAGGACACAGTACATTTCATGTTTAAAGTAGATATTTTTGGCAGTATGTTCAGAATAAATGAAAATTAATATTTTCATCCTCAGGGAACAGGATCAAAGTCTTACAACTACTAGCATATTTATTTCAGTCTTGTAACATGCACTTTAGGATTTAACCTAATTTAATGTGCTTTGGCTTATCAGCTACCAAAATTTTTCCTGATTAAACTGAAATAATTTACCATGTTACATTATGTTTTTTTCATAAGCAAAGGTACTTATTTTTTTCACGCTTTACACAGAAACTAATCAGCTTTATGCCCAACAGAAGAATCCCATTTCCAGGAAAGCTTAGTCCAAGTGTCTGGACATAAAAGGATGTCTTTTTAGAATTGCTCTATGCAGGTAGCAGCAGTGTTTTGTTACCAAAAAAAAATTGTGAGCTGCTATTTTCTGTGTTCCTGGGTCTCTGATTCTTGGCTTGAAGACAGTCGGTTCTTTGTACTCTGTTATTACAATGAGGTAACCAAAGAAAGAGAGTCTTGGTTTGAGACTGTCAGCTGTTACTAATCACTGCTCCATGGCTTGCTGTGAATCCCTGCTTGCCTCTCCCTCCTGCTCTGCTTAGCACACATAAAGAAGATACATTACTCCCTAGTTTCCCTTCAAAAAGCATATTGTTTGTCACATTCCAATACTGTGAGCAAAAGATGGAATAATGTGAAGAGTTAAATGAGTATCTCAACAGCCCCACAGCAGGGTCCTTCTCAGGCAGATGTGAGTTTCAGGAAATGTACTTTCCTACAAATGTATCCTGTTATATTGCAAACTTGAAAAGCAAGTTAACTGTACTTTTTGAACAGTAGAGTGTAATCATGCAGGAGTTCTCATGTAGTAACGTAAATGTCACTGACACTCAGTAGATGCACCATCCAAGTGTACAGTATTTACTTGTTTCATTTTACCAGAAAATGTTATACTTTATTTTCTGCAAATGTTTCAGCTTTGAGCTTTCAAATCTGTGGAGGTTTATCAAATTCTTTGCTGCCCTCACTGACTCACAGTGACAGAGGGAAGAATTTTAAAGGAAGAATCCGAGAATGGTTTGGGTTGGAAGGGACTTTTAAAGGTCGTCTTTTCCAACCCCCTGCAATCAGCTGGGACATCTTCAGCTAGATCAGGTTGCTCAGAGTCCCCTTCAACCTGACCTTGAATATTTCCAGGGAGGGGATAGCCTCCACCTCTCTGGCCAGTGTTTCAACTCCCTCACTGTAAAAAAGTTCCTCTTCATATTCAGTCTCAATCTACCCTCTTTTACTTTAAAACCATTACCCCTTGTCCTAAATCAACAGACTCTACTAGAAAGTCTGCCCCTATTTTTCTTACAGGCTTCCTTTAAACATTGGAAGACGCTGTAAGGTCTCTCCAGAGCCTTCTCCAATCTGAAGAACCCCAAGTCTTTTAGCTTGTCCTCATAGGGAGGTGCTCCATCCCCCGATATCTTTGTGTCTGTGTCCGGACATGCTCTGACAGGTCCACATCTTGTGCCAAGGACCTCAGAGCTGGATGCCATGCTCCAGGTGGGGTATGGTGAGGGCAGAGTAGAAGGGGAAAATCACCTCCCTCAACGTGCTGGTCACGCCTATTTTGCTCACTCTCGTCCAGCCTCTCACCCACCAGCTCCCTCAATTCCCTCTCTCCGGGGCTGCTCTCGATCTGTTCATCCCCCAGCCTGGATTGATACTGGGGGTTGCCCTGACCCAGGTGCAGCACCATGGACTTGGCTTTATTGAATCTCATGAGGTTCCCATGGGCTCACTCCTTGAGCTTGTCCAGGTCCCTGTGGGTGGCTTTCTGTCCTTCAGGTGTGTCAAACACACCACTCACCTCGGTATCATCTGCAAATTTGCTGATGGTGCACTCGATCCCCCTGTCCACATTGCTGATGAAGATATTAAACAGTGCTGGTCGCAGTACTGTCCCTGAGAGACACCCTTGTCCCTGATCTCCATCTGGACATTGAGTTGTTGACCAATCAAATAATTTACGCACCAAAATAAGCCAAGCAAGAAGAGAGCAAGGTTGGGGAATGCCCTAGCATGGAAATAGGGTAAAAATAGCTGCTGGTTTGAAACTCAAGGTCAGTAAATTTTTAACCAATACTGTAGAATATATTTGGCTGCTGTATTAGAATGCTAGATGTGATGGCCCGGGAAATACTTTCCAACATGGATTACTGCCTTATTTTTTATAAGATAGCAATTAATCTTGATGCACTGAAGCCAAACAGTTTCTTGAAGTGAAGTTATTCCACTAAAAGGGCAGTATCAGTGATGAGTAACAACAAAATGGTCTTTCATTATTCATGGCTAACTGAAAGGTAAAAATCACTGTAAAGCCATTAGAGGTTATTTGGGCTTCTTCCATTTTTGCCAGTCTGTGATGTTCAGACATTATCTTACCATGATTTCATGAACATTCTCCTTCTAACAATAAATAGCCTTCTGTGGCTAAAAGAGCAGGTGCAACAAGATGCAAGGTGAAGGACCAGAGTCAGTTACAGAATATTTTCCCTTAACAAGAGCTAGAAGCAGATAGAGGAAATAAATTTGAAGGTAGCACACATTTACATATATTTTCTAGGGTGTTTCCATCAGGAAGTTATGGGACCAACCAAAAGAGTACAATTGTCGGTTTGCATCACCAGATTCTTGTCATCAGGTGCTGGATGGTGTTTGCTCAGCTACCATGTGAGAACAGAGGCGGCTTAAAGATAAGTGGGAGGAATTAAATGCTAAGTTGCTTTAGCAATGCTGCTGACAAAGAGCAGAGGATGGACTTTACCAATACAGCCAACTTTGAATAATGACAAACTAATGCCAAAATGCTTGTTTTCTGCCCTAGACACTCTTTCCTTCTGCTTCCCTTGAAGAGGTTCTGATGTTCACATGACAGAATTCTGAAATGATTGAAAATGACAAACAGAAAAATAAACCCTACAAACCCCAAAGTTAATAGTTTTTTCATGGCAAGGATGAGCAGGATTATTAAGCTGTGGGGACAAGACTACTCATGTAGGAGCCATTCTTAGCCATTTAATTGGCTCTTTGAATTGCATTACTATATCCCAGCCATGGGTTTCATTAGTCAGCTTGGCTTATTCACGGTCAAGTAATTTTGGATCAAATACAACTGCTAATTTTCCTGTGAGATGTTTGACCATTGTTCTTAATGGAATAATATTCATATTCACATAAAGATAAGTTAAATTGAAATTTTGGAGCAGCTCGCCTCATCAGTTCATGTAAAAAGGCATACAGAGCTGTATTGCAGACGTATTCTGTGTGGCTTCAGGAAGTCATCAGCTGTATTGATTTAATATTAATTAACTTCACTAATACATATAGTCCTTTGAAAATGTTACTATCTTTTTTTCTTTGTAATTTTACTACTTTACTGCTGATGCTATTAAAAATAGTGATCTAGAGTTTGGATTAAATTTGTACCTGATATTGTGAAGGGCACAATTGTCAAAGCTTAAGTTTAATTTTTGTTTTCTGGGATTGCTCACCACCACACAGGACATGCTCAGCTGCTGTCAGGATAAAGCTTTAGAGCTTAATCATGCTAATTAAGCTCGGGCAATACTTCCACTGTCTTTACCTAACTATTGCTTTTCCTTACAAATTTTCTGTCAGCATATTTTACCGTGACCTTGCAGTGTTATTCATTTCCACAAATCCTCGTCAACATACACAAAAGGGATTGTTCTCATGGTCTCACACTGAGAGTTTACTCATCACACAGTGCTTAGCGGGTGTAGGGGGTGGGAGTAGCCCATTTGAGACTGCTTCATTAGGAGAGAGAAAGACAACCTTAAAGAAACAAAATTAGGGCAACACTCCTGAGTCAACAGTTGCCATTATTGCTGTTCCACCATAGGAGTCCTTAACAAGCAACTGCAATTTCCTAATGAAGAGACTGTAAAAAGTAAACAGGGAAATAATTAGGAATAAAAAGATGCTCTGTTCATAATGGTTTGTTTTTAAAGACTTAGTACAAAACATCTAAAGGGAATTTATATAAAAATCTACATTGGCAAGGAAGTGCCATCAATTCAGTTCTAAAAAGCTGAATAAGGAAAGAATTCGTCATCATGGAAATCCTCTCCATTTTATTTCTGGTAGTTAATATGTATGACTAGGCAAGAATGAGCAGTTTGTTCTACACACTCATCTAGAACCTGTTCATCATGATATGGATTTTCATCAGCATCGCTCCATCTTGGCAGAATTCTGACGTAGAGGTGTTCAGTCCTGTGCCCACAGATGGAACCCCTGCAGCAGTGACTCTTCAGCCAAGTGCCTGCATCGGGGTTCTGAACCCACAGTCCCTCCTGTACTGAGCAGGATTGCTACTGTCCTGTGAGGAGTAACTGGGGACTTTGGGCTCATCCACTTTGGATACAGGGAGACCAAGGAGTGACCTCATTGCTCTCTGTAGCTTACTGAGAAGGGGAAAGGGAGAGAGAAATGCTGATTTCTCTGTAGTATCCAGTGGCAGAACAAGTAAAACCAGTTGAAACTGCACCAGAGGAGGTCCAGACTGCACCTTTAGAAACATTTCTTTCCAGAGAGGATGGTTGCACACCTTCTTTAGAACAGGCTTCCTGGAGATGTGGCTGATGACCCCAGCCTGTCAGTGTTTAAGAAGCCAATGCCCTTATAACTTTAATATTTGATCAGTCCTGAATTGATCAGGCAGTTGGTCTTCGTAGGCTCCTTCCACCAGAACTATTCTGTATTTAAAATTTTCATCATTCATTGCATCAAAAGTAATTTTAAAGGAACCAAAAGGTAAAAGCATTGTGGGCAAAATGTTAGATTCTGTTACAAACACAAGAATTTTAGTGCAGGAAAGCAAACACATCAGCTACGTAGTTTTTCTAAAAGTTTCTAAAAGGCAGCAAAAATATTTCAGAAACAGGGACTTTCAGTATGAAAAGTGGTAGGTGAACATTTCAACTTTTCAAACTGAAATTATACACTTGCATTTATGTAAGATATTCACACCCCCTCCCCCGGTGACAGTCTTGTTTGCTCTGAGAAATTATAAAATCATGGAAGGTACTAGTATCAATCCTAAGTAGTGACTGTTTTTCTAGGAAAAGCAAAAGAAACGAATCTTGCTACTTTCCCAGTTCGTCAGTGGGATAGCATTTACTTTGGATCCTAGCTAAAAACTGCTAGTTATGGGCTCTCATCTGTCACACTGTGTTAGGTAGTGATTGATGTTGTGGCCAAACAAAAGCTCAAGAGTGCTTTGCTGAATAGGAGTTTACACACAGAAATAGAACCTCAGTCATACCAGCTGCTGACCAGTAAATAAGCCTGTTCAATCTAATTGTGTAAGTATGTATATTACTTTTTTTTTTTTTAAAAGAAAATAACGTGCTCAGAAACTACAGCAGCAAAAGTAAGCATGTGCATAAACTGAAATCTCAGACTGAAATAGATCCTGGCTTGAGGACGTTGGACTGTTCTGCAAAAAATCAGTTGATGTGATAATCAATGGGAGAAAGTATTCTGAAGTTGCAGGACTTTTAGCATAGGTTCTGCATTTCAGCTTTTAAAGCAATTTTGAATTTATTCTTGAACAAGCCAATTCAAAGCTATTATTGGCTTAATTATTATCTAAAGAAAACATGTTCCCTGTATTTTACCTTTGATCTTTCTGAGGAGTACAGTACTATCCCTCTGTGTTAGTGTGGCCTAGCATAATCCAAGATCACACGTCGGTGATGTGCAGCATACATCCAAAGTCAGGAAAGTTAAAAACAACAGCAGCAATTCTGGATTGGTAAATTCTGTGTATTACAAATTATGTATAGTATGTATAGTATGTATAATACAGAATTGTAAGTGCAATATAAACAAATACAATTGACACAAAACTAGTCATACTGTAGTTGCTATTCATGAAGGTTCATAGAGTTATTAGTTCATGCCAATCTGCAGAACTGTGATCAAGTCAAGTGAGCAATCAGAACAACCAGATTAACAATTCAGAATTTTTAACGTTGCCTTAACTAGATTTTTTTTTTCTCCTTTTCCCTGCATCCTTTCTCTTTTTCCTTATCTTAAAGTTACATAATTATTTTCTCCTTGCCTTTTCTACATCCTAAGTATTTTCATTTCTTATCTAACATCTTTGTTAGAGAACAAGGCAGTGCTTTGCGTTGTGCCCTGACATGCTGGAAAACTCCTTGTCATGTCTTTATTTCATCCACAGTATTAGGTCTCAAGAGAGGGAAAGAGTAGGTGAAGGGAGAGGACAGCGATAAGGGCTTCCGTTTGTTTGCAGCTTTACAGACTTACGCCTGCCCCCTTCTTTCTTTCCTTCCCTTCCTTCCTCCCTGCCTTCCCCCCTCCCCATCCACACTTAAAAAATCATTCCCATTCATGTTGTGTGAGCGCACACGCTGGGAGAAATTACAGGGGCTCTGCTCCAGATTGCCTTGACGACTTCAAGGCATCCCTGTGCGTGGGGACCGGTGGCACAGCAAAGTTTCCCAGGCCCCCTGGGGAAGGGGAGGGGAGAGGAAAAGAGGAGGCAGAGGTGCTGGAGCCAGCAGCGTGTGGAGGAGAGGGCAGCGAGCGAGCGGGATGAAAGGGGCACATACATCTCCCGCGGGACAATGGGAGTTTTGCTGGCTGACTGTGAAAAGACATTCTGAGGATACAATGCTCTGTGACACATGAAAGCTTTGGGGACCCTTCCAGGGTCCTATTCAGTTCTAAGAAATCTTGTCAACATCTTAAAATGCAAAGAAAACAACCCACTTCGTTTTCTCATGTTTTAAAAACAGATTTTAAAATATTTTTTTAGAGAATTGAGTGGTGGTTTTTGTTTTTTTTTTTGTATGCTGGAGGCTTTTGCGGTTCCCTGAGTTCCCATTAACTGCAGTGGAAGGGAAGGCTGCCCAGCAGCCCCCCAGTGAGGGCTCTCAGAGGTGGGCACTTGCTTCCTCCTCATACACCTTTTGTTCATACTTAGATTTGTTGTCCCTCTGCTTTGAACGCTTTGTGCTATACATGCCACGAGCAGTTACAGCTCAAGAGGAGAGGAATTGCTGTTCCCTATGTTCAAGCTGAGAAATAATTTATATGATAGCAAGAGCAGGAATGAGACTGAGCAACCTAAAATAAGGAGCCATGTAGTCACAGCCAGAGTGCACAACAGGAAACCAGGCTGGAAAGCAGCTTACAAAGTCCAGAGCATGACTCTTGATCCCTGACACACCACTTGCACATGGTTCACCACTCAGTCCCAGAATCATTCCAAGCCAGAAAGAGGATCACAAGCTCTAATCCTTCAACACAGCAATCTTTATTGGCAAGATATGCCCTACACTGACCCCTAAGGATTTTTGGGGTATAGGAGACCCAGCCTAGTATCAAGTGTGGAGTATAAAAGGAAAACAGATAAGACTCGGTGTGCTTGTGAATCCTCTGAGACTGACAGTGCTCAGCCTCTGGTCCTTAATCGATTATCTGTCAAACGCAGAATACTGGGAATATGAATACTGATTCAACATCCGTGTGTTTCCAAACATTCCTCCCAAACTGAAAACCTTTCATGCTCAGGATGTAAACCGGGTTTAAAACTGCTCTTAGCTAAAATGAAAAAATACAGAGACCGATGTTTCTACTTTAGAAAAGCAGTAAGAATGCAAAAAAAGCAATTACCATATACAAAGATGAAATTGACTGGACTAGTATGCAAGCAATCTTTTTTCATTTTGTAAATTACATTTAATTTTAATTTTGACTCTTTAAAAAAAATCTATAACAAACGGTGTCTGAGATAAATAATTGTGCAATTCAGTAGCAGATCTGAAATTCTCCAAAAATTACTAACTTTATTTTTTGCATTGCTTAATAATATTTACGCTGTTTTATATTTACATTATTTGGAGGACTCTAAAGAACACCCTGATCATTCATCCACCAATAAGAGGGCTACATGACTTACTTCGTGTTACTAGGAAACTAGTAATTACTTGCTAGTATTTACCATTTTTCTTACAGAATTTCAAAACAGAAACATTAACTTACCATGAATATCATCATCCAGTTTTACGGATGGAAAAGCCGAGCAGAACAATGAAGGATCAAGTGCTTCAAATGTTGGATGCCCATGTTCAGTTTCTTACTGTACCAGTAACACTTTGTTCTTCCACTGCAATGGCACACATAAACCAAGCAGTTTGGGGTGTGAACCCAGTGACCTCCCTTTGCAGTTCCTCTTGAGGGTACAAATCTTACTGACTCTCACGGTTGCTGCCAAAAGGGCGGGCAAATACTGGCTGACACGAAAGGATAAGTATGAAGCACATGATTGGTTTTATACTTTGGAGATTCGATCAGAGCCTGGAACACAGTCTTGATCTAAGTTACATGAGTGACTAGAGTGCTTTCACTGTAACTCCAATAGCATGTGTTTCCTCCTTTGATATATCTACAATTATTAGAGAAAAGATTTAGTTTTGCCAGGCCATGATTCTAGTTTTGTATTTCTGTATGATTTATATTCCTGCAGTCCTCTTGCTATATTTTAAATGCTTTCTGCTCTGAGACAGACACCAAGAGCAGACGGCGGCCAGCTTTCACTGTATTTTATATGTTCAAAGATGGCATCTACATATATGTATGGGCAGTCCACGGAAGTACGGATTAGGCAGTTCTGTATAGGAGCTGCCAGGAGATCTATTTCATTCTGCACTTTGAAAGCTTGATTCCAACAAGAAGTATCAGAACTACCCTGAGACAGATGGCACATGCCTCCAAATGAAGTATGGGGAAATAACTGACTACTTGAAATTTTAAGGAGAAGGAGCAATTAGGCATTTTAAGGAGAAGAATACTAACTGCATCTGATGGAAAGAAAGAGAACAGAAAGTTGTAACTCCTGTGATAGAACATTTTGTAACAACACGCACTAGGGGTGGGATGGGAAGACAGTGGCTGTGTGAGCTGCAAAAGAGAGACAGCTTGCCTCGGGTAGCTTTAAATTTACTGGTCATCGAAACTCTTCCCTCAAAACAATTCTCATCATGCTTAGTTTGTACTCCTTACTTACAGCTGTGTCAGGTAAATCTCATTGTGCTTAAATTTACTAGGAATTGCTGCCCTGGACAGCAAAGCATCAGGGAAGATGGGAGTCCGAGCAGTGGTCTACTACATGAGCACTACGATCATTGCTGTACTGATTGGTATAATCATTGTGGTCATCATTCACCCTGGGAAAGGTACGAAAGAAAACATGCACAGAGAAGGCAAAATTGTGCAAGTGACAGCAGCAGATGCCTTTCTTGATTTGATCAGGTATGGCTATGATATTGCACATTTTCTGTACCAGTAGCAACGACAGTAATATTTAGATTCACAGAGAACAAAAGTAGAGAATTTTAGACAGTAACTGCATAAAGTTGCCAAATTTCTTTCAACGTGTGATACCAAGATCTCTAACCCCTGCAGTGTTACAAAATTATTTACTTCCAAATCAAGCTGTTGCAGGGGAAGAAGCTGCTTTTAATGTTCAAAGAAAGATTTCTTTCACGCACAAAAGAAAGACTTCTGTTCTACTATCTGCATGGGTCTTTTTTTCCTCCTTCCATAGCACAATCCTTATTACCAAATTCCTCTGCTTTTCTTTACTTCCAGCTTTCAACAGTTTTCTGACTTCACTTGAATCCCTGATTTAGTTATTAATTTTAATTTTGAATTGTAGCTGCCACTCTGGGTGCATCTACTCAACTTGTTAAATTGTGTGAATGGGAAACAAATTCCAGGAACAGGCAAGTAAAATGCTTGAAATAGAGGGGCACAGATGTAAAATCATGTTTTCTCCTTGCTCAGAGACTCTGCAATACCTCTTTTATAGAGCTAATATGTCACAGGGAGGAGGGAAGCTGAGGTTTTGAACTCGGGAGCTTTTCCACAGGTAAAGCCACCAAAATTTTGTGTTCCACTAACCCATTTGGAGAAGCCAGAGACATGGAGAAAGGCCTCCAAGAGTCATGCTGCCAGGAAGGGGGACTTTAAAAAGACCCATGAAGAGGTTTGCACTCAGATTTCTCAAGATTTATTCAGTTAGGCTGCTTCTAATTGCCTCAGAAATGCACCATTCTGGAAAGCAAAGAAACAAACTCCCATCTGTAACAAATGTACACACACATATGTAGTTATATGTGTATGTTTTATTATTATGGAATACTCAGACTTCAGAAATACTTATTTTTTAATTGCAGCAAGACTAAATGGAGTGGTAAATGTCATGAAGTCCCAGGCTAAGTGACTGCAAAAATTGTTTGAGAACTAGAAATGCATTAAATATTATTAAATTATTTATTAACATGGATTCATAAAGCATTAATAAATATGAAATTAAAAGTCAGCACTGTCCCACAGAGCTTTGTACATTTGGTAATTTAGCTAATATACTGCTCCATAACCAGTCCTGCTATACAGTACTGGATACAGAGATTCCAGTTGCGAGGATCTATCCAGTCCTACTGCATTTTGTCCTGATAAAACTAACCAGGCCAATGCTATATGCAAAGCTCTACTCACTGTATACATAATTATATATTTTATATATTATATATTCTCATGTTATTTTGTTTCGTTTTCACAGAAATATGTTCCCTCCAAATCTGGTGGAAGCTTGCTTTAAACAGGTAAAAACGTTTTGTTATTTCCCAAGAA
>JAWMRA010000090.1:57918986-57963424 GCA_035584735.1 Pseudotriccus pelzelni | reverse complement strand
TGGAAAAGCTTTTATAGGACTGCTTCTGGGATAAGGGTAATTATTAAGGAAGACTGAGACCTCAGGACGTATCTAGGAAAGGTCTTCCTAAATTTTCTACTGTTCCTCATTCAGTTGTTTGGTCCTTTGGATTCTCTTTCGTGGTTTTAGTTTCCTAACAAGCCTGTGAGGTGGAGCTGTGTCCCCTTGCTATTTTTTCTCCTTCTCCTTCTTTGAATATTGCCTTTCCTGAAAATTTTTCCCTTTTTCTAGTCACCAGGAATTTCACCTGACTGCCATGACTTTCCAGACATGATAGAGAGTGGTTTGGCAACATCAGCCAGTTCCCTCCAGACCCTGGAATGCATGTTGTGAGGTCCCATAGACTCCCATTCAGTTTCATCAGGTGGTTTCAAACCTTGTGTTTGCTTACAGTAGGAGGAACTTTGTTCCTCCAAATTCCACCTGGAGATTCAGGGACTTGAGAGGTGTGGGAAGCCAGATGGCCAGGCAGTGAAGACTGAGGCGAAGAACTCTTTGAGTAGCTCAGCTTTCTCGTGCTGGTTGTTAAGCAGCAGGTTTGTTAATCCAAACAGCACACTTCCTGATGCTGCTTATTTCTGCCTGACATGTGTTGAGATCTTCACTATGCACTGATCATGCAAGGCTTCTGTGATTTTTATCAGTAACAGGAGAACATAATTAGACCGACTGCAGATAAGTATTCCACACTTACCTGAAACTAGACTACTTTGTTCAAAATTTCCACTATGCCCCTACTTTCACCCTCAGTTTAGGGATATCTAAAGAAATCTTTGGATTTATCTTTCAGCTCTGGCCATTCTCTCTTAATTTCTCCTTCTTTGCTAAATTCAAAAATGCTGTCTAGCCTGGGGCTGAGCAGTGGGAAGGAGTCTGCTTATTAAGCAGATACTGTTTCTGAACTGCATGTTCTTCATGCTGTGCTCTGGGGGTCTATTAAAAGACAAAAGAAAAATGAGTGAACTTGGGATCTGAAGAGAAGCAGAGTAAGTCTAACAATTTGGGGAGAGTTATTCCGTTGTGAATAGGTGGAATTTGATGCCATCATAAGCTTAAAGAACTTCATCTGATAACAGCATTTCCTCTAAGCTATTTCTATTTACGCATTCTTTCCTGAAATTACCCTGAAATACCTGAAATCAAGGGTATTGGAAGTGTTAATCACACATTCAGAAATGAACACCAAATGATATATGCTGTTGATTGCTCATGATAATTTTGGCTAGTTAAGATATATTGTGACTTGTGTCATCATCTCTTCTGCAGAAAATGTAGAATGCCTTCACACATATCCATATGGAAAGCAAATTAAAAATAAGACGGAATACTACCACCTTCTTTTAATTTCTTTTAATTTTTTAGGGCTGTATTTAAGAAAACTTGTTGCTTTTAAAAACTTACTTCACTAAACGTAGCATCATCATACGTATTTAGCACAGACAGTGCTAATTACATTATCTCAAAGTAAATTACTACAGGGAATTATGAGTTTTTAGAACAGTTAACTGTGCAATTACCTTTGTTGAAAATTAACCACCAGAATGTGCTCCTGTCATGTTACAATGTTGCTTCTTCAAAAGTTCTTTAATATATCCAACTCAAATGACTGTGGGTATATTGTATCACTAATGAAAAAAATGTAAATTTCTATTTCATAATGAGCTAATTTAATTAAAATTAATTTTAAAGTTGTTCATTACTACCATGCCTTACAAAAACACATCCAGAAATGCATTATTTTTATATTTTAGTTGCAGATAAGGTTGTTCATAGAAAGATATTCAAATTAATATGTTCAAACAATATTCATCTTGCTCTTTAGTTGTTCTCTATACACGAACTTAAGGAAAGATCATGAATATTTGCATCTAAAATCTCACCAAGCAGAAATATCTCTGACTGGAGACGTGATGCACCAAATCCTCAGAAATTACAGGACTTCAGTGATGTTATCTAGCCCATCACGTACTGTCAGTGTATAGAGCTCCAGTCTCTCTTCTGACACTCTTAATGAGCAGTTTTATTTTGTCTAATTTCTTCCATTGCTGAATGTTGAAAAGGAACAAGGATCAGCAGAATCACAGTGTGACATTAAGCGGTCAGTTTGAGCTACATGAAGATCTAGTAACTCTGATTCCTACTGAGACAGAGATCTGCTGAAAGCAGGAACATTGTAAAAGCTCACAGAATTCTCTCTCACCACCAGTGCAGAGCAGTAATAGTCAACACTGCTATTACCTCATCTATTTCAAAACATCTTCTGACAGCTTGAAGGTAGTCTTTCATCTGGTCATTTCCTATTAGCAGTTGGGTCTTTTTACGATTTCAGACAGAGAAAATACATTTTGTGATGGTCAAGCAATCTTGTGTTTTCCCTTTATTGTCATTTAGAGAAGCAGTAATAAGAGTAAAGCTCAACCTGCACTTTTTTTTTCCTTAGTGGATACCTCCTTTGCATTTCCTGTATTTGGTTTTCCTTCATTTATTTTGCTTCACCAGCAAACTTCTCATGACTTTTTGATAGACAACTTTGGGCACAAGAAGACAAACACATCCCCAGAGTTCTTCTTGAGCTCCTTCAACTATAATGAAAAAAAGACCAGCTCAAGTAAATAGTCCAGACCAAATAAAGTTGCTCTGGTTCCTGTTGCTTAGGATACCATTTTGAATTTCACTGTAAATGTATTCACCTACATATCTTTTACCCAAAAAGTGGCCACTTGTTTGCTTAGTAACATTTCTGCCAATTTAAAAAGTAGAATCAGCTCACTAAGACATCAAACAAGAATTATCACAGGTTGGATGTGAATGGGCTTTCCTGTGTCAGCCAACTGTTCAAACAGTTGATTTCTCTAACTACAGCCCAAATCTTAAAAGATTTTGAGTAAGTTTCATTCAAAACTCAAAAATATCTGACCTTCATGGAGATCTGCTACATATTATTCAGAAACTTTTTATAAATCATTTTTAAGCAGTTTTGTTTGACATTCTTAAAGACTTAGAGCATTCAGGGGGATACATCAGGTATTTTCTACACTATTCCAGTGTAGAAAAAAAACATTAAATGAGATCAGTGTTGAAAGGTGATGATTCAAGTTTCCATCTTAGTCCTAAGTACTTCATTTCACTCAAATACTTTTGGAGTGTGCAGCAATCTCCAGGTATCACTAATGATACAACAGGTCTTAATATTTGTCTTTTTCTTGGTAGTTGCCAAGGAATAAAAATCCAAAGTTGCTGAATTACCTTGCAGAATAACCAGCTGGTTTAATGGAATAATTAGCATCCTAAGACACTTCAGAACCATTTTACTAATGAAATTTAACATTGCTTGTGTTTGACAGAATTTAATCAGGACAGAGCTGCAGGACTTTCTGAGGCAGATAGAAAACTTTAGGATGTGTATTTCTCTTTAGAAAAATATTAGGGGATGAAAGACTGCTTTTAAAAGAAGACATTTAGGATTTGAGATTTTGAAAGTGATTTGTTTGTTCTATAATGGAACCATTTAAAGAGGAATACTTTTCTTAATTAAGAGAAGTGGTGACTTGTACTGCAAAGTAAACTAATGACTTAGACATAGTAAAGGAAAAAAGAGGTATGATATATTTGTTAGCTTCAGTCTAATTATTTGAATTATAAATTCAAAAAGATGAACAAATAAAGAAACTCCAGAGCACATGAAAATATTTTAACTATACAAAAAGAGACCTGTTTACTTAACAGCTGAATTTCATTGTTGGGAAAAGTGTAATTTATAAAAATGCAAACTAAGAATCAATAGCTTTGTCACAAAACTTAGGAGCAGGACAAATTTGCATCTTTGACTGCAACATATTTATGAGAAAATGGGTTCTGGTAGCTAAAGGTGAAGATTTAGCTCTTGAACTTATTATGGATTTTTGCTACTTTCAGGAAAGCCAGGTTTTCATCACAGTATATTTTACCTAGAAATATTATGCAAATAATTAAAATGTCCTACAGTTGTAATTGTTAATTTAATTTGTGATTTCAGCCTCTGTCGTCTGCGATTCACAGAACTTCTTTCTTTTGTTTTGTTTTAACAGTTCAAAACTAACTATGAAAAGAGAAAGTTTAAAGTAGCTATTCCGCCCAATGACACATCGACAGTGACTTCCATAATAAGCAATGTGTCAGAAGCCATGGAAGCCCTCACCCGAATGAGAGAGGAAATAGTTCCTGTTCCAGGTTCTGTAAACGGAGTGAATGCCCTTGGCTTGGTGGTTTTCTCAATAAGCTTTGGCCTGGTGATTGGAAGCATGAGGGAGCAAGGTCAGGCGCTGAAAGACTTCTTTGATAGCCTTAATGAGGCTATCATGAGATTGGTAGCTCTAATCATGTGGTAAGTGCCTCTTTGATAAATTCCTTTTTAAGTTACTAGCAATATTTTTTCATCACAATCAGGCAGTGGGTAGCAGGAGTCTGCTTGGCAGAAAGTCAGACAGTAAGATTGTATCTACCTTGTAGCTTTTTTCACAAGTGAACTCAAGAACTCTAATGCTCTGCCTCAATGATTTGCCCAAACATACCAACCCTTTCAGTGGGTTTCACATTCAACATGAGAAAAATCAGGGTCTGTGTCAGGAGTTGCTACACTTACGTCTTCATAAAGACAGCCATCACAGCAGTATGCTATTGAAATTTCCTTATATCCTGATCTGACTTCTTTAAAGGAAACCAACAAACCTCCCCCACAATCCTATTTCTGCAGAGCAAGACTTTGTTACCATCAGTTTCCAACACAACTGGTTCCTGTAGCTGTGTAGTGTCCATGGATGTCCTTGCATCACAGCTGCACTGCTCACACGTAACACATACCGTTCCTACTTTCTTTATTGTGTTCATTAAGTGAATAAAACAAACACCTTTTCCCTCAAGGTATGAAATCTTTTTCACAATTAAGGTTAATTATTTGCCAGGTAGGAAGTTAATTATAGAAAGAAATTGTGTCTCATTGCCTTCTTTACAACAGAAAAAAAAACCAAATCAACTCCAAAAGCCTATCCAGGAGCACATGGGTGTTGCAGTACTAGATACAAAACTAAAAAGAAGTATATTTGCAAAATTCTGCTCTGCCAGATCACATTTATACAAAGCAAAAATCTTTTTTCCTTTACAGCATGCCTAAAATTACAAAGCAGAGGATGAGAATTGCTACTTCAAATACGTTTCTAAATGGATTTGATGTCTTAAAGAGCAGTAGATACAGTGGATAGATTTTGTTCTGTGATATCTTAGTGTGAGAAGGCAAGTGGACATTTGTAGAAAGAAGTCTGTACCTAAAATACCACTGCAGCAGAATTATGTTAAGAGTTTTATGCTCAACACTAGCTCTTTCTTCACCTCTAGCTGTACTTCCTGATAGGGAAAAGTAGTTCATACCTCCTTTACTGCTGTCGCATCACGCAGCCAACCTTTGTCATACAGATGTCTTCGTGCTGAAGAATATATTTATCCAGTGCTCTGCTGGATGAAATGTAGCATGGCCAGAGACAGCTTGAAATCTTCAGAGGTTGTCAGACTTCTGTGTGGTTCTTTCTCCAACAACATGGGAAACAGCACTGAAATAGAACTGGGTGCTTGGCACAGTCTGCAGCTGCATTGGCTGAGCCTTCATTCACACAGACAGAATTATAACAGAATTGGCTAAACCAATTTCATTACTCTTGAATTCCAAAGAGAATTCATCTCCCTAAATGTCTGTAGGCATGCTATACATCTTGAAACCCTTACCAGATCTTGAATCCACTGAAGCCCACCAGAAACATTCACTGTTGTGGTTTAATCTGGGTTGAACTGTTGAAATTTGAAGAGTTAAACTCCTGAGCTGCTCCTGCATGGGAGCATCATAGCAGTGCAGTTCTACATTTGTGCATGCATATAAACACAAACGGTGTGGATGGGGGAGTGAATATGCTCACTAAATTACTTTGTTCAGTAATGATTTGATTTCTTATTTGCAGGTATGCTCCACTAGGAATTCTCTTCTTGATTGCTGGAAAAATTGTTGAGATGGAAGATATGGGTGTGATTGGTGGCCAGCTCGCCATGTATACTGTGACAGTCATCATCGGTTTGCTAATTCACGCTGTCATTGTCCTACCTCTTCTGTACTTCGTGATCACTCGTAAGAACCCGTGGGTATTTATTGGAGGCTTAATCCAGGCATTAGTCACAGCTGTGGGAACATCTTCCAGGTGAACACAATATTTTGAAGCTGTACTTTTTTTTATAGTATTACTGGTTTGAGAAACAATTTCCCTGATGTTTGGTGAACTGTGTATTCAAGTGTTCTCTTGGGCATTGAATTTCAGTTCTGCTACTCGGTGATTCTGACTCAAACCCTGTTTCCTAGAGGTTAAATGGATCTGTCCAGTGATGCAGACTGTATGGCCAGAACCTTTGTGACTTCGATTAGTCTTGGTGTTTGATATTTTTAAGTAGCCTGTACTGGCTTGCTTGTAAATGATACAGCTGGTAAAGGATGTGCATGGCAAAATGGAGCAGCAGACTGGAAAGTTCAGAGGAGATTCTCATTGGCAGCTGACGTTCTGTGCTCAAAACCCTGTGATAGCCAAAGATGGATATAGAACCTACAACAGAAATGCCACTTTTGCTCTTTTGTTGAGGTCGTAGGTACACCATAGGAATTAAAAAAACCTTTTTTCATGTATGATGAAAGGAAACATTACTATAATGAAACGTACATTTCTATACAACATGACCTTTCCTAAAACACCTTCTATTTTAACAGATTTTAGAAATTTCCCCTAAAGACAGGTGTTTTAAGTCAGATATTCTGTAACACTAAATTCAAGTCCCTGGTGTTTGGGATTATTTTGGAGGTCTGGAGGAGAAGCAATTGTGGCTGTTAATGTAGAATCTGATTTAGTTTTCTGTCACTGAAAAAGCTTTTGAGGACTAAAAAATTCTGACCATGTACTAATGGGAGAGAGGGACAATTACTGATTTCACATTTGACATTTTGATGTCAATCCTTGCAAATCTGTGGAGTGCCTAAAAGTGGAATGCCTAAAAGAGAAGTTGATTAAAAATTGTTTTAAAAATAGAATAAAACTTATGCTAGTCAGCATAGTTTAAGAGAAAATAAAATAAAACTACAACTTTGATGGGTAATAATAATAGTGTTAAGAGGATATGTTCCACTTTTTGTAAGACATTCCACCTGGGGCTGATCAGGATTCTCAGCAAGAAGCCTGGCTGATGCAAGGCAGCATACTGTACTGCAAGTGGATTTTAAACCTGTTTAAAATTCAGCTGTAAGATTGAATTTTATGAAAAGAGAAAATTTTAAGTAGACTATCATCAAAGATATTTTTCCTAGCACAATCTTTCACAACCCTTCTTTATTTTACTTTTTGTCAGTATTTTATCAATATTGATAGAGTTTTCAGAGACTTGGCAGTCTGTTTAAGTAGTTAGAAATGAAGATTTCACTGAGACAGAGCAATCTGAATTGCTGTGCCTTGCAAAACCTCTTTACTTTGTTGTGATCACATGTAGAAATACAAGGCCTGGCTTGGTCAGAGTTAACTTTCTTCATAGCTGCTCATAGAGTGGCATGTTTTAGATTTGTGTCCAAATCCACAGTAATCACACAGTATGTTCTAGCTACTGCTAGGGTGTGGAGGCAGGTAAGTGAGTGGCTGTGTGGTGCTCAGCTGCCTGCTGGTGTTTAAGTGGTGAAGTAATGCAGCCACTGGGAGCCAGCGAATAAGAGAAATAATTCTTTTTTACTGAAGGATTGAATGATCTGAAGGATTGAATAATCAATTTCTATAACTTCAAAAAACCACAGTGCTTAAGGATGATTCAGTCACAGCTCCACAACATAAAAGTGGTGAGAAGCAGGAATTTTTAAATAGATTCCTCTGCCTAGCAGAAGACTGTTGTAACAAAACACTAAACTTAGACACATTCAGACTAGGGACTGCATGGAGGATGTCAGTAATTAACCATTAGGAAAAGTTCCTAAAAGCATTAAGAGAACCTTCACCCTAAATTCAGACTTTTCATTTAAATTTGGTGCTTAAGTCCAGCCTTTTTCTTTTTAAAACCAAAAAATATTCTGGTAGATCGCTAAAAAAATTAAGGCATTTCTTGCAATCGTAATGTGTGACAGTCTTTTCTTTTCCTCTTTATAGAATTTATATGACATATTACCTTCTTTATTTTTGATTCAGTTCTGCAACACTACCTGTTACTTTTAAGTGTCTAGAAGAAATAAATGGAGTGGACAAACGAGTTACAAGATTTGTACTCCCAGTTGGTGCTACAATTAACATGGATGGAACTGCTTTATATGAGGCTTTGGCTGCAATTTTCATTGCACAGGTTAACAACTTTGAGCTGAACTTTGGGCAGATTATCACAATCAGGTATGGAAGCCATTATTACTTACATCTAATAAAAGCACCTTTGTGAGGGCTCCTTGCTGGCTTATGTGGGATTAAACCAAAAGCATCTAGAGCTAAAACCAAGAACTGCTACAGTAATTGAATACCTGTAATTATTTATGTCTTCTGCACAGGAAAGGGCCCCCAGCACATATTTTCCTTTAGGTAACCCTTCAGAAAACTGTAACAGGACACCCATCACTACACTTGATAAAGTCAACAAGAATAGATCTTACTTACTTTCGGGTTTTTCTTTCTAAAGGACACATGCAGCTCTTGGGAGCTATAAAGTTACAATCAGTACCAGGTAATTTATAGAGCATGTACAAAGCTGTGGCATAAAAGCATCACAGTGTTAAAGCTGGGAGAGGTAGTGTTTTCCTAGTCCTGGTGGTCTCAGGATACAAGCAGGGGCAGGCTGCGTAAGGAGCAGTAATACCTTTATATAGATAAAAGCAGAGAAGATAGATATGTTTTCAAGCACACAAGTCTTCTTGTTTGAAATAGAACAGCAAACAGCCCACTAATTAGCACTCAGTGATAACTGATCTGCATTAATTTCATTATGTTTATCACAGTTTAAGAGAAAAGTGTAGTGGGTACATGTGTAGATCAAAGGAATGTCAGCAAGGGGAGAGATGGATGCTGTAGGACAAAGAGACATGTATTTATCACACAGGAAGATTGAAAGTTCAGTTACAATGCTTCTCTCTATAGAAACCACTAGTTTATTTCAGTATTCATTAACATAAGGCAAAACTCTGTCTTCACACTCTGTGGCAGTAGTTTCACATTCATTAGTACTAGACTGCTCCCTGCCAAACCACCTGACAAAACAAAATCTTCCTAAACCAGGTGTGAACAAGCATATTTCTCCTGAGTCACTAGACTGAATGACTCCGGGTTTCTGGCAGCTTTCGGTTTTCTGATGGCAGAACACCAACTGCTGGAGGACAGAGACTTCACCTGGCATGAAGTTACAGTGAGATGGACAAAGAATAAAAGTTCTTGCCTTAGATCTGCCAGGACAGAATTGTCTCCTCAGCTTTTCTTTTAACATGTTCGAGCTTGTCGAGTGAGTTTTTTCAATGGGTGGGGCGACATGTAGCTATAATGTTTTGTCCGACCCTTGGCATCTAGTAGGGAATTTAGCACTAAAAAAATCATGTTGCAAGGTTTCTGGATAAAGGTTTAGTGCAAACACTTTGGATCAAAAGTCACACTCCCCTGCAGCTATGAGGTGTTCAGATAAGGGACTGGGCTCATCCTTATTTACTGCTTGCTTCATACCTGGTTTTAAAGTTTGACAGGTAATAAGGAGGGTTTATTATGGAAGTCAATTAATTGCTGTTGCCATCTCTCTGCACAGCATCACCGCTACAGCTGCCAGTATTGGGGCTGCAGGCATTCCTCAAGCTGGACTGGTCACCATGGTCATTGTGCTGACATCAGTAGGTCTGCCTACAGATGATATCACTCTTATCATTGCAGTGGACTGGTTCTTGTAAGTATTTTTATGAAGTCATTAAAAGCTAAGATGGTATTTAGAAGTGAAATAGCTGTACTACTGTACAGCAATCTTTTTACTGTAGAAGGCAGTTGGAAACAAGTGTTAAAAAGAGTCACAAGTTTTTGCTTCTATGGTATTTTCATAGAGCAGATGGTGAGGGGTTTTCCTTAATGATTCCTTCTGCATGCAAAAAGTTTACTTAGAAACCGTTATCATTAGGGTAGTAACAGACTGTAATAAAATAAGCAGAGAATTGCTTTAGCCTGTTTTTTGTAGGATGCAGTGAAAACCTTTTCTTCAGTCAGGATCAGAACTGGATCAGACCCAACCAAGAAATTGCAGCCCTGCTGACTGTGTAATCTAGGAAAGCTTCATATGTCTGCCCCATGGACACAGAAATGAAAAATACTTGTGTAACTCATTTATCCAGCCACCACAAAGTATTCCCCCTAAGATTTTCCATTCCTCTGTCTGGAGAAGACTGACAGACACCTTAGGTCCAGGAACTAAATCAAAGGAAGGTTTTCTGCAGCTCTATCTCAGACCTATTATCCATGGCCTTTTACTCTTCAATCTTCTCAAGTGATCCCCGTAAGAAGTTGCCAGTGTTGTTATCAGAACATAATGGCTTCAAATGATTATCTAACCAGATGCCCAGAGCCTGATACAGGTGGATGCTTATCTACTAGCAGTGCCAGTCCCTCCTCATCAAGCTGCCTCCTACAGCTGCTGGGCAGAGCCCTCTAAGGGGGCTGAGTTGTTGTAGTTTAATTCGAGTCATTTCAGCATAATTCCACCCTAAATTACTCATCATAGTTTATGGTCAGGAGACAAATAACCCTAACAAGGTAGATTTTCATTGGCGTACACGTTCAGAGCATATAAACCCAAACCACCAAAGTCCCAAAATGCCTCCAAGAAGCCATGTGCTCCCTTTGCCATTTTCATCACATGGCTGTTTCTTGCTGTCAGGTTGCTAAGAGAAGTAATACGTTTTGTGACTCCACATCCCAGTATATTTGGTAATTTCTGTAGAAGAAATAATGGCATTAACAGTTCAGATAAGTCAATATATATAAAATAAGTGACTCATCTGGTAACTATTTAAAGTCAGTTTTAACAGCTACTGTGCATGCTTCCCTGGAAAAGGGATGAAATCGAGACTAACTCGCTACTTTTTCCTTAGGGATCGTCTCCGTACCACTACAAATGTCTTGGGAGACTCTATCGGAGCAGGAATTGTTGAACATTTATCACGGCATGAGCTGAAGAACAGGGATGCGGAAATGGGTAATTCTGTGATAGAGGAGAATGAAATGAAGAAACCCTACCAACTGATCTCCCAAGAAAATGAGAATGAGAAACCGTTAGATAGTGAAACCAAGATGTAGGGTAGAGAAAACGTGAGTTCAACACTGCAAGTGTGGAAAAGCACACACTTTTTTCCGGCCGTTTATATCTTGAATTCACCAAGTTCAACTATTCCTTGATTTCTCCCTTTATGCTCGCACTGGAAAGAATTAATGAAAATCTATTCCAAACTAGCAGTGATCATGGTATATGTTGGCTTCCCACTTAAAAAAAATGATAAACAGGCAACAACAGTGGTCCTGCTAGACATATGCTAACTGGGGATAAAAGAAGAGATTGTGTATATGTTACTCAGTCCTGTGAATCTTTTTTTTTTTTTTTTTTTTTTTATGAACTGGAAAGTAAAAAAAGATAACAGAGCCTGAAAATGGTTTTATTTTTTTAAATACCTGTTGCAAAATTCCTAACATCTTTAAACACACAATCAGTACTTCTAACTTGATAACTACATCCAACTAAGTAAATTAACAGGACTTTTGCTTTTTTATCTGATTTTTTTCTCTAGTGTTATATTATTGTTCAAATACTAGCAGGACAATAAAAAAGCAGGAGATTAATTGAGGGGATAAAAGGGGGAAGATATATAAATAAAGAAAATAAATACCCCCAAATCAGCACTTTTACCAGCTGAGTTGAAATATTTCTGAGAAAGTTATTTTATCTAGACTGTTTTTCACATTAGATTCAGCTGTTCTTTATAAAAATTTAGCCTAGTTGGCTCCCACTGACTCAAACATTTACATATGCATGTATGTACTTCCAGTCTGGATTTGCTCCTATAACTTCAACATCACAACCCAGCTGAACAATCGATGTGTGGAAGTGTTTGTAGGGGCAAGACCCTAGTCTGGAACAGATAATGTGTTTTCACCTCATTTTGGGGAAAAAAAAAAAGCATGCTCTGGAATAACCAGTGATAAGAAGGCAATGCCAGCCTTCTGTAGAAGGTGCAGAAGGGTGAGATGCTCAGATCCTAAATTAGATGAATTCTAAATTTAAATCCCTGAGACCAACCAGAGGTTTCCTGATTGGAAATCTCCCAAATTCTCTATCATCCCACTAATAAATTATAGAGCAATTAGCTGGATTTACATTTTTCCATCTGGAGAAGAAGGCTCCCTATCTCAGTGTGAAATTTTGAATTCCTAGAGTGTTTAGCAGTAGCATCCAAGGAAAAAACCAAACCAACCCCTAGAAAGTAAAACTAATGGGTGCTTTTATACATTTTACTAAGAAAAATATATAAATTGAAAAATAGTAAATACTATAATAAATGTTGAAATTTTAATTAGAAACTATTTTAAAATGCAGTATTGTAGGTTTCCTTCAGGGATTAGATAAGCAAAGAATGAAAAAAGGGAGACAGTGCATTTGTAATCCTGTGGCTTTTTTGTTCAAGATTATTCCCTTAAGAAGCACTTTCTAGAAATATAAATTATATACTTTTTATTTTTTACCTTGTATTATTAAACAGGTTAAACTGGAAAGTTTTTAAATGCAGTTACTGTTGGGAGAAAGAAAAAATACTAATTGACTGGCAAAATAGCATTGAGTGATCTGTTTTATTAAAATTGTTGTCTTCTTTCTCTCTCCCTCTCCTTACAAAAAAAAATTCTGATGATAGAAATGAAGGATTCCCTTGCATTGTCCAAGCTGCCATTCAAAAAGTATTCAACATGTTGCTTCTGTCACTAAAAGTCCATAATATGGTGTACAAGTAACTAGTGAAAATGTCATCACGCTAGTTGAAGGCAAATCTTTTCCCAGGCAAGACTGTTTTTTTAGTACTGAAAACTCCTGTCCATCTTCTCCAGTTAAGTAATCTGAACAATATGAGCAAGAACTCTCTAGTGAATGAATTGAGCAGGGTTTAGTATTGAGCTGTCAAACCAAGCAAACTCTAAATGAATCTCTGACAGAAAGAAAATATGGGTTGTTTTTTTGGTTGGTTTTTTTTTTTTTTTTTGCTAACAGAATGCAAATCTAGGATACAGACTGGCATTTTCTGATATGTAATTAGAGATATTTTTATATAGATACTGTATTCAGAATGTGTGTATAAACATTAACTGTAGAATTTATGGCATAACACTTTAAATTTTTGTTAAGATTTTGTTTGGAAATACATTGCAAAGACAATGTAAAAGGCTGTCTTTCTATGACATCAGCTGAGAAAAATTAGTTGTGTCACAAAGAATGTGATCTTTTTTATATACTAACGTTGTTTCTTATGGAAATCAGGTATTATAGAAAGATTCCCTTCCCCATTCCCCACTGGATTTGCATTGGTATGCACCCAGAGTGGTTTGAGAAACATTACTTTGTAGATGTATTTTCAATAAAAATAGTTTTACATTAGTGCTCTTACTGTGATTTAGAATTTCTTTCAAAGGCTCTGTAATAGAAGCTTCACACAAACTCAGGACTGAGAGACTCACTGTGGGTTTTCAGGAACTTCAGGCCATTTTATACAGCAAAACTTTGGTATAGCAAGGCTTCTTACTTTAAATATGTGCTTACAGTTTTGTGATCAAAAATAAGTAAAGCAGGGGAGGGAGGAACACTAAGAATTAAAAGAACCAATGTTTTTACTACTGAAGTTTATTCAAATTCACATATCGATATCTGGAAAATACTGAAAAAAATGTATTTACATTTTCAGTCATTCAGCAAGTGCAAAGCTGCCGGTTCATTTTGGATGTATAAATAGATGGTCTTAAACCCCCATTACAGCTTTGTAACATTACAGCCATCCTCAACAATCCACTTGTTTTTTCATTGAAGTGGTTTGTGATGCTGTCAGGGTTCACTTGGCAGCAACTCCAGGTAGCAGTTCTCTAATGGAAGCGAATGTCTCATCAGAAGTTCTGGGAAGGTATAAAAGACACGAGCTGAATCACTTGTGCCTAGAAACTTGTCTTGGTTGAAGCAAATGGAGACAGCAGGGAGAAGTCCTGCCTTCTTGAATATACATCAGCAAAGCATGGAACAGTTTCCTCTCTGAATTTGTGGTGTTTTAAGTGTAAATACTATATAAAGCAAACAGTTTTATTAAATCAGAGAAGATGTGGTGTTCCAAAGCACTCCAACACCTCCCTGGGCACCTCACTCCAATGCTTGACAACCATTTCCATGAAGAAACTCTTCTTGATATCCAACTTGAACCTCCCCTGGTGCAACCTGAGGCCATTTCCTTTTGTCCTGTCACTTGTTACCTGGGAGAAGAGGCTGACTCCCACTTGGCTACAACATCCTTTCAGGTAGTTGTAGAGAATGACATCTCTCCTGAGCCCCCTTTTTTTCTCCAGGCTAAACACCCCCCAGTCCTTCAGCTGCTCTCCATATTATTCACCATCTAGACATTTCCCCAGCTCCGTTACCCTTCTCGGGACTTGCTCCAGCTCCTCACTCGGAGAAATTACTGGCACAGTGGCCTTGCTTACTCTTCTGTGCCCCCATGCAGAATAAAGATCTCTGGTATCCCATAATTTTTCAGCAGTGTTTTCATTTGGAAGTTGGGGTACAAAACAGCCTTGCCATTCTTAGGCAAGAATTCGTGTCTCTGTAACAGTGTGTGGCCAGTTTAAAGCAAAGTGGTCATGCATGTGGAAAATCGACTACTGGCACTGCAAAGTATTTCTGTGTTCCCTTCTGAAGGACTGAATTTGCACAACTAACATTTGTGTTCCAGTGCAGGCACAACTGACAAGGAATCTAAGGCACTTTATTTCAACTAACCCTTGTGTTTTTCTAATAAAGTTACAGTGGAAATGGTGCACAACTTACCTGACTTCTCCTTTGACCACCAGTGTCCTGGTTGTGGTAACTCTGTATGATCGTCCTGGCTCTAGTGGAATAGCCATTTCCCAGAACAGGATAAAAAAATCTGACATGAACTGATAGATCACCACCTGTCTGGATTTGTCTTTTTCTGAAGAGATCAGCTTATCCTGGAAGCACAGAATGAGATTGAGAAAGACTTTTACACATCTCTGCAAAACTGAAAACCCAGACTGGCAACATCAGTGAGGCAAGATTCGTTCTGATAACTGAGAGCAGTAGTCACATGATACAATCCTGCATGATGAACCCTTTCTGTCTTCTCCCCCCTGGCTCCTCAGATGTCTCGAAAGTACCCAGAGGTATCTAAAATTCCAAAATTATAAGACCAGAGCACCTGCATCTCTAACCGAAGTTTTTCTTTAACATGCCTCATTACACAACTAGGACTGCACAAATAATTGATTTTTCACTTCAGTGAGAGAACTGAAAAACTGGGGGGAATAATTCTTCCAGGGCATCATCAAAACAATTTTTTATTGCTTAAAAAAAAAAAAAAATGTTTTTCAAGTATAATGACATTTCATTCTCCACTTCTTGAAACATCGCATCTCACGTCTTGATTGCTTTTCCTCTATTTTAAATTAAAACAAACTCAGCTGCAAAATGAACTGAACTTGGAAATAAGATACTGAATCATTTTGCTAGGAAAATGTAAAAATGAAATATTTCAACTTTTCTATAATATTTCCTCACTTTAAAGTCAACTATTTATAGAAGTTGGCACAGCTTCACAAGTACTTGCCTCAAAAACTGCATTTTTCAGCAGTATATTTTCATATTTATGCTTTTTCTTTGTTCTTTACAACTTCCTTTTTCTAAACATTGCACATTTTTCTGCTTTTCCTGACTAATCAGACTTTTTCTTAGTTGTACTATTGGCTTTGTAAGAGCTTTTTAAAACTCTTGATGCTTGATAAAAATGATAAAAAACCCAAATGTCTTCAGATAGTTGTACACTATTACTTCTTTGACTCCTAAAGTTGTGTTCATTTTCTGCATCGTGTTTTTTTTTGATGCCTTAACCAGTTTCCCATTTTCTGCAGTCCTGTGTTCCTCTGCCCCTCTCCCACTCGTTCTCTTGGCTTTTCTCCTTGTCTTTACAGCTGCTTCTCCAAGAACCCCACTGCAGCAGGTCTTCATATACCCCAGTACAGGTCTCAGGAGTATTCTTGGTCTTCAAACATGACTCGGCCTTTTTGAGTTTTGGTTCCCCACCGATGAAATGGGGACAATAGCACCAGGGTTTCTATAAAAATCAGGATTGTAGAGAGCCTGTTCAGTGGGGCTGACACACACACCTGGGCCACATGTCATGCACCACTCAAACCCTGAGGATTTGCCCCTAGTGCGTAGCAGCTCTGTCCTTTTATCTTCTGTGCTCTAGATACTTAGGATGTATTTAGGAATTTATGCTACCCTCTCTTCAAAACAGACATTAAATGAATGTGTTCATCATAATTGTACATAAAAACAGACCAAATCATGTAGCGCTCGCTGGCTGCTTTCACTGGCAAAACTCCCACAAACAGCAAAGCGAGGAGGATAAAATAAAGATCTGACTTGGATTTCAAGCACAGAGAATAAACTACATTACAAATATATTCAGAATAACATTAGTACTGGTGGCAGATGGTGACTGTCCTTTGGTAGAGCAGGTGCCACACAAACCTCCCTTCACAGATCTTCCGGTTCACCTTGCTCATGACCTGCAGTCCCTGTCCCATTCGAATCCTGCTCCTCTCCCAGGCAGCAGCTCCTGGCCATGCCAAATTGCCTGGTGTTTTTGTGATATGCACAAATGGGGACTGGGATGAGACCACCCAACTTGCTTTCATTTACAGGCTAAGCCAGGATGTAAGGTTGAGTCTCCAGAAGAAAAAGCCGACAGTACTAACCCACTGTGCCACTTAGCCTCCACAGTGCAAAGGAGCTATTCAGCTGCTGCCAGCGCTTCATTTTCAGATGTACTGTGCCTCTGTAACAATCAGCCTCCTAAAAACGGCAGTGTTTCCCAGAAATGACTGCCAAAATTCTTTGTCTCGTTGGATTATGCTGCCATCGTGTGGCAATTGGTTTTTTACAAGTAACGTTTTGCATCCAATTAAAAAAATTACCTTAAATCTTCTGATGAAAAATTGAGCACAACGCTTAATATTTGCTTCAGCTGCAGAATATTATTATTATAGTAATTTTATTTATTCATATAAAGAATATATTAATTCATCTTTAAGGCACTGTCTTTAAGATGTTCAGCTGTGAACACTGTTGTACTGATTCTTTCATGTTTCTGTTCATTTGTCTGTGATTTATTTGAGCATCTCTCAAGCAAAATGGAAGGGTCTTGGAGAAAATGTGTGCCCCAGTTCCCGAGGCATTCTTTTATATACTGTGTGAATGGTGGTGTATGGGCTATTTTGCTAAGAGAGCTAATTGCTAGAAGAGCAGAGTCTCACCAACACTAATCTCTCTTCCAGTCTCAGTTGTTTCTCATTGGTAATCTGATGTGCCCCAGGGTTCTGTGAAAATGCTAGATTTGCACACTTGGAATTGTACCTGCCAAACTGTGTTCCTATGGATGCATACGGACTGTACCATGGTACAGTGCATGTCAAAATGGTGAAGAGCAGCTGAGGGAGCTGTGGATGTTTAGTTTGGAGAAAAGGAGGCTCAGGGGAGGCCTTATTGCTCTCTACAACTGCCTGAAAGGAGGTTGTAGCTGTGTGGGGGTTGCTCCCTTCTGCTAGGTAACAAGTGACAGAACAAGATGAAATGACCTCAGGTTGCTCTAGGGGAGATTTAGATTGGATACTAGGGAAAAATTATTCGTAGAAAGGGTTGTCAAGCACTAGAATAGCCTGCCAGGGAAGTGTTGGAGTCACCATTCCTAAGGTTTTTAGAGCTGTGTAGATGTGGCACTTGGGGATATGGTTTAGTGGTGGACTTGGCAGTGCTGGGTTAATGGGTCAATTATTTTAGAGCTCTTTTCCAACCTAAATATTTTTATGATTCTATGAAGCAAATGCTGTGGCATCTGGCCAGGGCCTGAGCTGTTCCTTCGCAAACCAGCAGTGCTGCCAATGTTTGTCGTAGCAAATATTGTATTGCATACTCGTTGAGACAGAATGGGGAGAATTTTGCTTACACTGTCTTTAAATCCATTTCCAGCCTCATCACTGTCTAAAAACATGAAGTGACATAAAGGACCAGAAAGCAAAGAAAATGAGATGAAAACTATTAGTTTTAAGTCAATCTTACTGACTTAGCCTGATTCACGATTTTGAATGTTAGACATCTGTAGTACTGCATCCTACATCTCTAATACTGAATCCTACTGAAATAACACTCCTCAAAAGTTACTCCAGCAAATAATGACCTTCTTGCCAATTACTGTCTCTGTCGAACACAATAGGTCTTTCACAGTTCAGCAGCAATCAAACCAGCGTGAAACTCTACCACTGTCAAAAAGTTCACCATCTGCTAAAAATATAAAGAAGAGCATTAAAATCATAAATATAGTTTCAGGAGCATGGGCTGGACATTGTTTCCTGCCAACACAAAGCAGTCCTTCTATTTCAGTAATCAATAAAGGACAATCAAGCTTTGCTTGTTCCTTCTTTCCTTTCAACTCATTACTTCTCACAGTATGCTTTAGTCTGGTGGGTAAAGCATTCTCCAGATATAAGCTCAGCTGTGAACACGAGACAGAGAACTCAAAGGGTGAGATATTGGGAACTACAGACCAGCAATTCTGACTTCTGCCACGGTAATGAGATACAAGCACAAACCCACTCAGCACATGGGCAAACATAGGAGAATACTGCCAAGGAGCTGACATTATTTCAACAAAGGGAAAATCTGCCCCATGAACCTGCTGAACCTCTTTAAGTGCACGAGTAAGGAGACTGTATGATGAAGAATAACAAAAACAGGAAGGCAATGGGTAAGGCAAATGTAAAACTGCTATTCACAATATCCAACACCACCAGTCACAAGGGGAACTTGATGACACTATTGGGAGAGTACTTTAAAACAGTTTAAATAGTTAAGGAGTACAGCTTTACAGGTTGTCACAGGACGTGAAGACAGGGAGTATCACAGTAGAGGCAACAGTATCAACAAGTTCAAAAAGACATTACGTATGTTAAAGAACCTGGCAAATCCTCTAGAATCCTTAGTACAACAACTCTGAAAGTTACCGAAGGCACACAGAGAAGTGACCAGCTCCACGCTTTTACTAAACTGTGTCTCCACTGCAGGGCAGTGAGAAAACACTGTTTTTATCAGAACGTTGGTCTAACCTAGCAGGAGATTTTTACATTTAGGCAACACAACATGGCTCATTCTGTTATCTGCTAATAAGTATCCTATGGCACCAGTAATGACTTCCTCTTCACTGACACATGCCTTCAAGTGATGTCTGTTGCATAAAGCAGTGACCCTGGAGCTGCAAACTGATGGATAATATCTTTCAGGAAGAACTATTTTCTGCCTTCCCACTCATGTGTGTGCTTATGTGTATAGTATGCTATCTTCCTTAATTTCCAACCAGAAAATCCAACCAGTGGAGGAGCCTGGTAAGTGCCAACACACAGCTGTGCTCTGCTTTTCCAGAGAATCCATTCTTGCAAAGTTCAAAGTCTGAGGCACAGAGACTTCAGTTCATCTACTTGTTCTTTCTCAAAATACTGCTTTTGTTATTCTGATGTTTCTGCCACTTTATGCAATATTCTCTTAAAGAACTTAGGAAATTATTGGAACTGTGGGAAAAAAACCCCGAAAGCAGACTTTGTTTCAGGTTCATTTCACTCCTTTGGTTGGAGAGAGCAACAATAGATAAAGAAAGACAGCAACTTGATGAAGTAATTCATCATCTATTGGTACTCATTGGTACTGTCAGCACCAATCACTGAAAAGCTCCATTTAAAATGTTTTTTTAAAAAAAGCATTTAAATTTTAATATTAAATAATTAAATATTATTATTTTCAACAGAAATTATAATTATTTAAATGTTTTACAAATGTTTTATTGATTTTCATCTTTGGTTAGCAAATCTTTGAAAGCATTTTATTAAAAGCATGTTACATGGAAAACCTAGCAGTAAGATAATTAGAAATAGCATACTATGAAGTTGATACGTTTTCTTGCTCTATCCTGCAAGATATTGAGTGTTTAAAGTTTTTATTGTGTTGAAAAATACTTCTGAAAGAAAGCATATTGAAGGCTTGTATCATATGGTAAATCAGACTTATGAGTTGATTTTGAATCCCTCTAACACATTTATTTAGGAGAGTTTGTAATACACACAAGTACTATAAACTCTTCTAAATCCTTAAGCTCCAGATATAATGTGATATTTCTATTCTAACCAACATGCCAAGTGTGTGGGAGTATGAAGCTCATGATTTCCTCCCCTTAGGGCTGTACATAGTTATAACCCACCCACAGGGACATCGTTCATTGGCCCAACCAACCAAGATTCAGCTGACATCGTGGAATGAAGCAAACATTTATAGCAAAGTGCAGAGGATAGCATTCATTTGATTTTTATCCCTTTTCATCTCTCTCCTCCTTTGCTCATTTTTCTCTCCTGCCTCTTGCTCTGTGGAGCTGGGACTGGTGGGGTTTGAACATCTGTGTGCGTTGCCTGTTAAGTGAGAGAGCTCCTTGAAGTCCCTCTCAGAGTCAGTGCAGTGAACATCTACCCTCGTGTCGTGAAACTGGTGGAGGCAAGAAGCAGCTAGAACAAGAGTTTGTTAGCTCCCACCTGCTAGAGATTTTGCAGCTATAAGATGCACTAAATCAGTGAGGTTTAAAGTCCTTTCAGCAGAGTACATCTTTTGTCCAGATACGCCATACAGAGAAGTGCAGAAAAAGCTTGAGCAGTAGATGTGACTTACAGTCCTGCAGATAAAGCAAGTCCAAGGACTGGGATCTTGTTTCCTCATCCCTTCCTCAAGTGGATTCATAGTGTATGCAGTAATCCCTTATCAGGATATAATTCACCCTAAATCAGGTAGGGTGAAATCTTCATTCTTCCTGACACCTAGTGGTTCTAAACAGAAACATTTTCAGCAATTCTGAAGAACTTTTTCCTCAAGTTTCTCATTTGGATAGTATACACTCAGCCTGCATGTAATGTGAAAATTTACTGATTTGGATGGAGGGTCTGTGACCTTTTCTAGGATTTTCCCCTGAAAACCATTTAAATCAGCATTTTGATCTGAATTCTGCTAACCTTTCAGGTGAAGCAAAAAAATTAAATAGAAGTATAGAGATGACAGTCAATTTTCAAGAGAATCACTTGCCATGGATCTTTCCAATTTATACAAGCATGTTGTGGAAGAAGAACAGTTTTTATACATGACAATATGCAAGCTTTTATACCAGTAAAATAATGGTACTATGCTACATAATCATCCTGATTTTTAAAAGTAGTAAAAATACAGATTTTCTAGAATAACTGTATTTCCTTTAGACATGGCACTCAGAAGAAGCAAAATGTGAAAATTCATCTTGGATTTTATGTACCTTAATTGTCACTTTTCATTACTCTGATTTAAGGAATTAATATTTCCTTCAACTACAATTTTCAAAAACAAACCTAAGAACTACCAATTTCAGAGAAGTCCAAACCCTGGAAGAATGGATAAGTAGAAAATTGTTGTTTTTTTAGCAGTGGGCTGAATAGCAATTCCTCACTGCTCATCTTTGGCCACATCAGTTCAAAAACCATGCAACATCAGTAAAGCATTTGAAGAAAGTCAAGAGTCCCTCAAGGGCAGAGAGACCTTGACAAATTAGAGAGATGGGCGAACACTGACCGTATGAAGTTTAACAAGGGGCAGATTCTGCACCTGGGATGGGGCGACCCTGGTTGTCTATCTTTCTGGGATTTCTCCATCTTATTTAATAATATTTACACTATTTTAAATTTGAATCTGTTTATTACAATTTACAGTACAATTTCCCTGCAGACAGGTAATTCCTGTTTCAAGCATGAATGAAATGTGGTAACTGGTACAGTGAGTATTGTTGTGCAAGAAGTACACAGGGACACATGTCCCTGTACAATTATACACAAGATGTGCCTCAGTATGGTAACCAGTGAAGCAAATATTTCAGTGTGCATTGGTCAAATAGATGCATCTGCTCTCCGTTTGAAGTATTTAATTTTTTCTTCTTCTCTACATATCAGAAACCCTGATTCTACAAACTTAAAAACTTAAGTCTCTTCAATCACTCTACAAAGTCCATGCCTACTGTTTTTGATTACTACTTGAAAAGAATTATTATTAATACACACACAAATCTACATTCTGTAGACAGTGCCTAAGACAGCTGATACACTTGTTACATTTATGAACAGTAGAAAATTTTCACTGGTTTCTACAGTATTCAACACTATTCAAAGAATGTTCAGATAAGATTTCACTCGATTTGCAACTTTCCATTTCCAGCCTTCCCGCAAGAACTTATCACAGGGTAGTCCAGCAGTGACTGCCTGCCTGATCACAAAGTACCCTGTTCTCTATGGAAGAGGCAGATCCATGTAAATTACTGCTGCTCTGCCACACTAGCCTTGTAAAAAGCCCTCAGGATGAGGGTAGATGGGGACAGTATGGTCTCTTCCTTAGCATAAGTTTGCACCACTACATGAAAAAGATTTTAAGTTCCTGAGCTAGAAATATCATCATTCTGTTGTTCACAGATTCGTATGCACAGCTGTGTTCTGGCCTCTACTTCAACGCAAGCTGAAATATTTATATTAAACAGTCAATTAATGCACATTAACACATAAACACATCTTGAAGCAGGAACTGAAATCTAGAGATTTTCTGTCTTAAGTAGTTGAAGAGTCATGTAACAATGCCTGCCCACGAATTTAACATAATTCCATTTAAGAGAAGATATTTTCATCCCATAATTCCATATGCAATAATCAAAAGAGATGCTCAGGAGACATAAAAATGCAGACATACAAAATCATTAGAATACAAGCTCTTGGAGACTTGTCTTGGGTACCTGAGCCTTGTTGTGCTCCAAGATCTTCCATCCTAAGGTTTTCCCTATGTAGCTTTTCCCCATACAAGCCTCCGTAAAATACTAGCACGTTCTCGGTTTTGTCTTCATCTTTTTTTTTTAAAGATGAATTTATAATTTTGGCAATAATTACAATTTCATCTATCTCACATATTTTTCTGCAGCACTGATTTATTTTGGAGGTTTTGGAGTTTTTATTTCATTTCTTTCCATCACAGAGGTAACTAATCCCTTGCTGTCAGCTCCATAAGCACTGTTGCATCAGTTTACAGACTTGAATTCCAGTCTTCTTGTCTGAACAACCATGATGACAGTGCCTGAATATCTGATGCAAGAGCACACTCTCTAAGTGGCAGCTGTACCTTATTAATGACTTCTTAACATTAACCCCCTCTGTCTCTCTGTCTCAGAGAATACTGCAATCCCCACACCTGTCTTCTCTGCTGCTCAGTGTTTCTTTTGGCCGCAAGACTTGCAGCGTCTTGCTCTCATCTCACCTTCAGCTGCCCTGTGTTTAAATGAAATGAGCTAAAAATGATGTTGTCCTGCAACAATCACGGGTTCTACAATGAGGGTGTGTTGCAGTCCCAGGTAGCTTTTCAAGTTTCCTACTTTCTGGCATTCTGTGTTAATCAGTGATAGGACGTCTCAAGGGGTTTTAGAAGCCTGGGCTTGCACAGCAACACAAAAGTTTTCCTGCAGCCTAAAAGTCTACAGAAACTCTCTCTTTGTAATGTGAAATTATGTCAGAATCAGTCCTATGTGAAAGTATCTTCTTGAGAAATGTCAACAGAGCTTTCAGCTGCTTTTATCCATTCATTTTCTGAGTACAATTGCTGAGTTTGACGTAACTCTGGGTCATACTCTGACCTTACCAGCTTACACAGCTACCCATTTCAGGTGTAATGAAAAGCTCAGGGTGGCATTTAATCAGTCTTTCTTTCCCTTCCCCTTCCTTTCTTCCTCCCCATTCCCCCCATAGCCATAGTATAGGAGCTGTGTCTAGTTTGTTCCTTACAGCACCGACCACAGGGACTGCAGTATACTTTCCTCTTGAAGCCTTATACTGATTTTGCAGTGGCCATGCTATAAACACGTTCCTCTTTGGAAAGCAAAATAAGAAAATGGATCTGAAATGTCCTTTGAGTTTACCTCCTCAGGGAAGGAGATTACCCATGTCCCAGATAAAAATATTAAAATAGTCACAGTCACTTGAGTTATTTCATTTTTTGTTAACTGAATGTAAGGGCATAACATTTAGCATTAACACCTCAATACCTGTCTTCCCTGTGAGTCCTCCACTAAGTACCTCCATATTTATTCCTGTTTATTATTCACTCAGGCAGAAGCCTGATGTCTTCCCTTCTAGGAAGCAAGTAGTTAAAATTCAATTTGAAATACCAGTCCCAGAAGTTTCACTTACCTCAGTAATCACTGCTTAGGGGAAGGAGAAAAAAAAAACCAACACAAACCCCAAGTCCCTAAATCCCCATAGTTTGCTGATAGTTTCTCTTCGCAGCTGACGTTTTATTTACTGATATATTTTAATTCAAGCATGAAAAATTAGTCAGATAACAATAACTTTGTTATCCGGTGGCTGACAAGGGAAATAATGGAACAATTAAATGACACATTGGAACAGGCTCATTAAACAAATATTACCACCATTTTACTGGCAGCAGCATCTTCATTAAAACTGGTTTTGGTATCACAGAAAGGGAGAAGAAGGAAAGAAAGGGGGGCTGGGAAAGTGAGAAAGAGAATGCAGTAATACTTCACAAGATGTTTTCCAGCATAGGAAAGAACATGGTATGAAATAATATTTATTTTCTGTTGGAGAGTCAGTGCCAGCAGTGGACTATGTTGAGTTCCCCTCACATGATCAAGTACCTTCTCAGTTCACATCTGAGTGACTTTGTAAGGGAAATAAATCATCTTGATTCAGCAACAGAGTAACTCCTGTGGAGTGCTGAGGGGACAATAGGATATTGGGCCCTGACCTACACAGGGTTACAGGTGTTCGTGGAGGATCTCCCTGTAAGTCTCCAAAGGCCACAGGAACTAGACAACTGCTTACCATAAGGCATTCACCTAAACACATTAGCAAACCTGGAAGGAATGTGGCCAGATACAGTCCCCATGCCACATGCTCCAGCATTCATTCTCAGGCTGGCATAGTGAGCTCAGTGTTCTGCACAGATCCCAGGATTTTCAATGAAATTTTTATTGTCTTCTTGAGCAGTAAGTAACTAGCTATTTGAACAGATTCTTTGCTCATTTCACAGCTCTTCTGTTTTCCTGGTTGAAGTAAGTGGCGTTTGTAACAGGAGAGATCAGGTGGGGAAGATTTCTCTAGGCTAAGGATATGCCCTATCTGAATCTGCAAGCAGATGTCTTGAAATTACTAGATTCCCCTCGGGAATCTGTTTCTGCCAGAAACACAAAGTCTACCTCAGTCTGAGTCTTTCAAGCTCACTCAGGTAAATATCTTGCTGTCTTCCTAGGCTGTTGTGTCCAAGTCATGTTTACAGTCACAGGTCACCCACAGTGAAATTCTTCCACTGCACCTCTGACTGGCCTGTGAAAATCCAGCTTCTGGCACAAACTGCTTTATCACTTTCATATCATCTGCTGTGGGAACCAGATGCCACAAAGCAGCCCCACCCCTCCCTTTCCATACAGGATTCATGCATGCAGCATTTCTTATTACTTGGAATAAGAAATTTCTGCCAGGTATTGGTTGGAATCATTTTAGTTTCATAGAGTAATTATTCAGCCAACACAAAAATGCATGAGTCGGGTATAAAAGGGATGGCTCAGTGAGCAGGCCCAGCAGGGCAGGAGCTCTCTCCACTTGGGACGGGCAAGAGCAGTCTCGAAGTGGGCAGGTACTGACTATGCCATTTGTGACAGGGATGGAAGATGTGTTTTTAAAATAGCAGTCTTGTGCTGGCATCTTTGAAAGTTTTTCCAAACATAATAGATTAATTCTGGCCATTTCTGAAAATGTGTGATGCAAAATGCAAATAGGGCAACAAAACCAGAACATACAGCAGAGACGGGAAGTTACTGCAATGTAACCCTTCTCATCACCACAGAAAGTGCCTGTGGCATTACCTTGGTACATTCAAGGCTGGCAGGACATATGGAGATCTTATGAGCCAAAGGAGCAGATAGATAACTCTGGCATATTTTCCTGCAGCCATTGGGAGGTCTGTGTTTCCAGCAGCACTTCCTCTCACCCAAGGGGGACAAGAAACTTATTAATAGTTTCAGAATTATATTAAGAAACTGTAAATGATGTATCCATGAAAATCAGCCTCACCAGAAACATTCTGTTTTGCATCCAGCAGATCTCTAGCTGCAAGATGCCACTGATCTTCTGCAGCCTAAATTGTGCACTAAAACTCCAGTGGTGCCTCTAAAATTCAGCAAGGTGCAGAGCCAAAGGGGATTTTTAAGGCAGGTGGGAATACAAAGTAACGGTGGGCTGAGGCAATCACCTCTACTTGGAGCCAAAGGAGTAGCTGGTGTGGCAAAGGGTAGGGATGGCCACTGAACAGAAGTGCTGTAACAGCTGATGATATTCAAATTGTTAGGATCATTATCAGCTGGGTGGAACCATTATTTCTTCAGGCCCAGAAACAGCAAGTCCTGAAGCAGGGTAAAAGCAGCCCCTATCTATGTGGCTTAGTGGAACGTTAAATAGGAGTGGAGGCTAATGCTGTGCAGTAATGTCTTGGGAACAAAGATAAAGAGGTTTCAGTGAAAGCATGTGATCAATTAATTTCATATGAGAGCAATGGAAGAAATGAGTGGATGAAAGGAGAATGGATCAGAAGGACTCAGTTTGGTTTGTGATCTATTGATATAAAGATAGAAGGCATACAGATCACCAAAAAGTGAACTGATGCAGCTAAGAACATCTTATTAATTAAGACATTAGAATGTTCAAAACATAAAAGGCCAAGTTCATCTAGAGCCTAGCTCACTTTCAGGCTCTATTGATTTTCTTGGGATTATAGTATATATTCTGCCCTGAGAGATGTTTAATCAGCTGTTCTGTTCAAATAATGATCTAAGCATTATTCTGTCCCTGCTCATCAACCTCTATATATGATTGATCCTATTTCATGTCAGAGCGCGCCATGGGATTGCAAAGTAGACAGATAATAATCTTAGGGGTCTGGTTTTCTTATAAGAAAACACAAACAAGAAAACTAAAATTCATGCTGTGTTCAGTTACTGCAGTGCTGCTCCATGCCTAGACTTTCAGTTCTATGTCCGACCTTTTGCAGGAAAATATAATTCATACTTCGCCTCTAAAGCAACATTATAGTAATATCATTCCTGTGGGCAAAAGCAAGCAGATTTTTGTTCTTTGGGTGAGCTACAGGAAATGACTCCCTGAGTGTTCTGGGTGCATAGAACTGGTAAAGCGAAGTGACTGAGCCTGCCCTTCTTTCACCACAGGCTGAGCTTATGTAGATGTTTTAAACTTCATGTGTTGGAAAAGTAAGGTTTGTGAGGTTCACGAGTAACACAGCCTGAGTTAACATAAAAGACAACTGATAAACCCATAGAGCCAGAGCTGTTTTAAAAAATCAGTCTCATCACTCTATCACAGAGTAGTAACACCTTGAAGACACTGAGAGAAGATGCTGCCTCTTGCAGATCTGGTTCAACACATGAGAAAATAAGGTGTTAGGCAGCAAATAGAAACAGCAAAGTTTAATTTTCCATAGATTGGCAAACTTCAGAATAACTCCAGCTTCTCTGTATGGGTTACTGTAAACTGTTTCTTCCAAACCTAAGACTTTTTAAGGCACCAAAGATTACTCTGGTAATGATTCAGAGCTGTACCAGTGGGGTTCAGACTGGATGTTAGGAAGCATTTCTTCACTGAGAGAGTGGTCAAACAGTGGAATAGACTTCCTAGAGAGATGGTCAGTGCCCCAGGTCTGTCTTTTCCAGAGGTATTTGGACAATGGCTTTAACTTTTGGTCAGCCCTGAAGTGATCAGGCAGTTAGACGAGATGATCATTGTAGGTACCTTCCAACTGAATCATTCTAGTATGGTCCGGTCTGGTCTAGTCTAGTGTAAAAAAAGAGTGTGGAATCCCTTTGATTTACAACATCCACTTTCTCCAGATTTCTTTCCAACTCCTCATATCCTTCCCAGGAAAATTACACCAAAGACAAGTCCATGGAAGTAACAGGAATGCTACAGAGAGACTATTTTTCAGTGGGGAGTGACACATATTTTTGAAACGTTTGAGCACAATGTAGTCCAACACAATACATTCCAGATTCCCAAGTGTAAGTTTTAGCTTCTTCACTAGGGAGAAATAATAGCCATGCAACATACCCAGAGAAAACAGATGTGTACAAGTCACAGAATAACAAAAAATCCAGACTCTTGCCTATAAGCTTCTTATTACCCAATCAGATTGAACCTGCATGTGTGCTTCAGATCAGATGAAAAGATTTATATGTTTCACATCTCATTCCTTCTGCTGTTGTGTCATTCTCTTCTAACTCAGCTCTGGGAATTTTAACCCTGCAGAGGAAAAGCTGTTCGTGTTGTACAGGGGATTGTTCATTGAGGTTGGGGTCCTCTTTATTTCCATCCAGAAGCTCAGGGCACTGAGCATGTATGGTTCGTACAGGGTAAGGAAGAGAAATGGGCAAGCATCCCTCCCATCATGTGCAACTCACTGCACCAAAGGTATCTCTTTTGGAAAAGCCCACATGATTCTTTCCTTGTGCATCTGCTGAGGAAAATAAATGTACCTCCTAGCATCAAAATGTGGTAGTTGGACTGACTGTCCTCATCTAAATACAGTGGAAGTGCCACACCAAATCACAAGAGTACAGGAAAAGTAGCAATTTGGTTCTACTTGTTTTATTGGTCTTTCTATTCAAAAAGTCCTGTCACCACAGATCACTAAAGTTACAGCCCTTCTGCACACAGACAAGATTAGTCTCATGCTGCAGTAAAACCTGGGCCACTTGGGCTGAAACAAGACACAGAGTAATATGTTCATGCTACAGAGGTCACAACGAGGTCAGATGGCATTAGTGGTTTTTTAGCAACTGCTGCTTCCCAGGCTGGAGCTGGGTCAGGCTCCACTGTAGTCAGTGAAGCTCTGAGCATTCAGCAGGCCAAGCAAAGCTCATTCAAAATAAGGAAAAGTGGGGGGAGGAGAGAGGAATGACAAGAAGGCAATGAGAACATAGCCAGTTATGGTACAATGTAAATCTCCTGCTGGCTTTAAACTCAAACGTAGGCATGATCCAATTGTTCAGGAGGAAACAGGGAACAGAAGTAGCAGGAGACAAATGTTAACGAAAAATGAATGAATGCCACTGAAGTAGTTGTTTATTTTGGTCTACTTTTGCACTTATACTTCAAATACATCACCTTTAGCTTTTTTTGTGTGCATTTGTTGGGGGCTCTTTCCATTTAGAGTTAAATGTCTCCTGGTTGTAAGATATTGGACAGTCAAATATGTATTTTCAGACTTGCTCCAAAATGAAAACAACAGTCTTAAGACAACCTTCCAAAAAGCTTATCTTTATGGCAAACACTATCATAACCTTCTTCTTTTTCCCGGGTACATCTGATGCAACATTGCTGGGTTCCTTTGCCTACCTCAGTTATACTCTGGAACTAATCCGTGTGAGTGTAAGAGAGAGAGAGAAAAAAAATTCCTTTGCAAGGCTGAAGCAATTACAAGGAATGTCAACAGACTTGCATTTCTTTCTCCCCGAAGTATACAGCAACTTCAAGGCTATTTCCATTATCTTCAGAGTTTCAGTCTTTGACGGTGTCGCTGTCCTCCACCAGTGCATGGAAGTATTTTGTTCCTCCACCTGCTATGAGGCTCCTCTGACAGTTTCACCGCCACAAAGGTATGTGGTGACTGAATGGGTGAGAGAGCCAAGAGAAAACAAATTCCCAAAATATACCTAAGTCCGCTCCTCTCCAAACTTCCAACCCGACTGCAGGCACAAGCACCTCGTGAGCTTCACCTTGTTTTCTCTAATTTCCAAAATGGAAATATTTTCTTATAAATACCAGTGGGAGAGAGGAAAGAAAAAAAAAAAAAAGAAAGAAACCAAAACACTACAAAAGCCTCGAAAATAAAGTCTTGTGTTACAACTTTTCCACTTTTAAGATAAATGATAAATAATCCAATCATTTGGATGACACATTACTTTTCATTTCATATTTAAGAGAACCAGGCTAGCTTGGTGCTTATCTGAAGCTTGCTTATCATATCTGATAAGTACATATCTGAAGTACATATATGAAGTATGTACAAAATGGTGGTGGCATCTCTTTGACCACAGCCTTGTTTGCCTGCCTTGATTGTTTCACTTTCAATTCCAGGTAGACTTTTGGGAGTGATTTTAGGAGATGTTTTAAAACTGTTTCACGCTCAGGTATGTTTAAACCCCACTATTCACGTTTCTTCTTTCCAAAGAAAAAGAATAAGCCACTGCCTGGAGCAAATAAACATCTTAAAATTATGAAGAAATGCCAAGAACAAGAAGAAAGGCTGGCAACACATTGCTTGATGCTCTATTATATTTCTAAAGAAGTCTCCAACTGGAGTTGTGATTTAATGGGCATGTATACAAACTTGCAGTTCCCTCTGACCCAAGACTCCATGACAAGAACAATCTCAAGAGAAATTTTAGTTATTCCTGTCTATGACTTGTCTTCTAAAGTCAGCTTCTGCCTGGCTGGTATAACCAGTGGTCAAGTTGTGCAACTTCTCCCTTGGTCACACATTGCTTGTAGCAAGAACACATGGAGATCTTGTAGAACACAATGTTGGCATCTAAAACTCACAATCCAGACCACATCCTGTGAAGCACAGGTTTTTATTTCTGCTACAAACTGTGGGCATGCTGTGGCAAAGAAGCAAATGGCACTAATTATTCTTTTCCCTTTTTTCAATAAAACAGGAGAAGACAGCCAACGGAATGCAGTGTATTGGCACAGGTACAGAACCAGTAACACCAAAAGTAAACTCATGCCAACTAATTTGAACACAACTACAAGATAAAATTGTACAGATTGAATAATTAGCGGAAAATTCAACTCTGTTTTCTCATGGAAAGTAATGTAGCTTATCTGCTTAAAGCAGGGGTGCATGCTCCTAGACATTGTGAAGAACCTGGTGTATTTGGGGAGCTTCACACCATGATAAAAAAGTGCAATTTGGTGATAAATGCAGCATGTTATTGTTTGTTGTTCATTACTTATTTCTGTTTATGCATTCTAGGAAGGTGAATGCGGGCGAAATTAAGATATTCACCTTGTAGACAAAATGTACAGTGAGTTCTGCAGGAAAACTACATGCAACAGAGAGATTACCACGATTTAAAGCCCTTTATGCAAACAGCACAAAACTCTTTGAATTATATCTATTAATGTTTTATTGCAAGCATGTTATTTGTGCTTATCACAAAGGATGATTATATTTGTCATCTTGTCTTCAAAATCAAATTCCCTCCTGTAAAGTCTCATATTGAAAGACTTTTAGGACAAAAGAAAATATTATTTGCAATGGGTTTTTTTACGACATAAAATTACTACAGTTTGTTTCAAAATTATTTTTACAATTGTTCCAAATGAACTAATTTCTATCAGTTGAATGATGCTGTATTCAACAAGAGTAGAAAATGCTGCTTAATACTGAATTGTAATACCATTGCTGTGTTGACTATATTTTCCTTATTTAATTCCTCACGGTACAAAACGTATTTTAAATTACCAAATCATACCACCAGAGGGCAATATGATGGAATGGATTTTACAACGGGTGTTAGGGAGAAACCGTGTGCCCTAAAACTCTTCTTTTATATTAAAAATGCTTTTAAAGAACTCAAAAGACATTATCTCATATACTCAACTTTTTCACCATTTTAATTTTCATACAAAACAAGAAAGTTTACTGCACATCAATATACCAAAGGAAAAATACCAAGAGGAGACCAAGAATATGGGAAAGAAGACATTCTGGAGAAAATTATAAAAAAAAGAGAAAAAAACATTAGTAACAATTCTTGTTGTCCCAGCTCACTCCCTTGTACTTCAAGGTAGTGTTGGATTCTAGGGGTCTGGAAGGAGAAAGAACTATGATTATTCAGTACCTTTTCAGGCAGAGAATGATGTTTAACTGACTGTAACTAAGGGCAAACTGCAGATAATTTTGAGAATTCTTTGATAAGCAACAGTCAGGTATAACAGAACATGCTGCCTTTACTACTGCTGGCAAGAAATTTATATACAAAATCTTTTCCAATCACATATATAAGTACTGCCTTACAGAAGAAACCTAAAACTGTTTTTATTGTAGAGCTGTCAATTCAGTTAAACCTAAGGAAGCTGAAATGCAACTGATTAAGTTGCTCATCAAAATGGAGGGAGAGTGAACTACAGGGAAATTGACAGCTAAAAAAGACTAGCCAATTTCAGGGGTTATGTTTATTCTTACAAAATTGTAACAGGACTCTTCAATTCATGTCATTTGCCTGCACAGTAGTTTGCTTTTCACTTTAGGTTTTCAGTAAAACTCAGATTCAAGTTACAAAGAAATGCCATTTGGAGGCATGCCTGTAAGAGGACACTTTTAGAAAAGACAGAATTTCCATAATCCAGAAAGCAGGGGTTTATGCAAAACCAATATCTAGAGAGTCTTGATGTCCATTTAAGATCATCCAGGTCACATGAGGAAAGGAAAAGATTTACCTCAATACCCACAACAGCAGCAAGTTCTCAGCTTCTTACACTGAAACCACAAGGGTACCAGCTTATGAGCAAATGCCCCACTTAAGAATTCTTCAAAGTTTGAGACTGGTTGGTTCCAAAGTGAACTGACTCCTTTCCCACATGTGAAAACTATTACATAAATTACACTCTCCCTGGCTTCAGTATCGTAACATTTATACTAGTGTAATTAAGAGCGCCCGAAGACCTGGCTGGGATTCCTCACTGAAACTTAAAAACCATAATTTGTGTGTTTGCAGTATAAAATGGACAACATGAGATACAGGAATAGTATGTTATCAGTGAGGATGGAAGGCATATTCCATCCACAGGCTTGCAGCGTTCCCAAAGCCTCGTGAAATCAGTTTTATCTTATAAACATCAGATACATTTATTTTGTATAGACAGACAGGCCTTTCTGGAAAATACCTTGTCAATCAAGACAGACAGATAATGAAAATTACTGCAAGCTTTGGTGCAGTGGAAATATGTTCACCAGAGAGAATCGGAAGGAAAATACCTCAGAAGACAACAGAGTTGCAGCACTGGTGATGCTTTGCTTTTAGATGCTGTATTCCATCTAAGAAAAGCATTCCCAAAATATAGGAAAACATTTGAAAAAATGAAGAGGTAGTATCTGATTTAGCCAAGGCCACACCAAGAATCAAAGACTTAGAAACAAAAATCCACATCTGCTACCAAGTGATCTGCTCCCCAAACAATGTTTGCCACTTATCTTGTTAAAAGCATTGTTTTCACGTCGCACTCTCTCCTTCACTGAGAGCGGTCTGAAGCTGTCTTTTGCACAAGCTGAATTCACATCCATCAAGAGGTTCTGCTTCATCATTAGTTGTAATACATGCCCATCATTAGTTAGAATATGCAAAATACGTATATTCCAGTCATTTGTGGGGGCAATACAGGTGCATTCAGCTTCTAGAGGAGTCACTGCCTAAACTCCAGCAGATTTGACAGAGCTTACACACACTACCATGTTCAAGAAAGGCTCACAAGTAGTCTGCAGAGCCATGCCTGGAGAACACATCTGTCTCTGAGTAGCTTAACCCCGCACCACAAAGAACAGAAACACCACAAACTTACTGAAACTCAAAGGCAAATCTGACCTATGTTCTGGTCTCCAGGCCTCTTTTGTACTTCAGTTAGATTCAGCATAATCCAATGGCTGTGAAAGGGTTGTGATGAGAAGGGGAGAAAAGAGGGAAGCGATTTAGAAATATGGTTTAACTGGAATTACACCACTGTTTGATGCTTGAGTACTCAGACCTGTGTCAAAATAGATCTGAGATGCATCTTCAGGGCACACTGCAATGACAAACTACTGACTCATCACATTTTTAATCATAGAACACCAGTTAGTCATGGTTTTACTAACATGGCACTTGTAGTAACTAATTCCTTTGTCCGTGACAAAGCATATTAGTTAGTGTAATTCTCAAATGCAAACCAGGACATTTAATGGCAATACACAGAGTGGTCTTGAATGGTCAGAATTGTCCTAGATGGTGCTTAAAATGAGCACTGAAGGCCAAAAGTGCACTTTATGCTTTGATTTCTTTCCAAGTTAGAAAGTTGTCAATACTCTCTTACCTCTGGGGTGCAGTATTGGACAGTTTAAGTAAACTGGAATCCTTACAGCACAATAGAGCAGAACTGATGTGTCTTCCCAGGTTGGCTGGTTTTGTAACAGTCAGTTTGACAGGTGATGCTTTTTAATATTTTTTAAGTCTGTTTGGAAGAAAAAACTGTAATACTATTTACAACTTCTTAACATGAAGCACACAATTTTTCTGAAGTATGTGTTGGGTCTCCTGCAGCCTGGTTACCCAGAGCTACGTAAAGACACACATGGCAGACCATTAATTCATAAAAGGGATCTGGACCTTACATCACTGCCTATTCTTTCCACGCAAACAGTCCCTCAATGGAATGGAAAACTTAACTTGAAATGTTCAGAAGTTTAGTAGCTATAAATACAGACATGATCCTGTCACACCTAAGAACAGTTCTTCCCAAAAGTCAGCCTTGCAGTAGTTAAAGATTGAGTCACATCACCACTAAGAACAGAGGAGGGTGCCACCAAAATGAATTATATGTCAGTAACAGAAAGATTGTGGGAATAACAGAGAGGAAAATTAGCCCACATCTACAGCCACATACAAGCATTGTATATTTATAGCTCCAAGTTTAGCAATGTCCCAGGCAGTGAATCAAATGTCATCTAAACTGTGCTGACCTGAGGTGAGTTATGCATGTCCCACAACAGCTAGTACAACTGCTCAGGTAGCTCAAGCTTGAGTTTATGTAACTCTCTGGACTACACTTCAAAAGACTATTCAAAAAAATTACAATAAATGCACTAGGAGTACAAATAACAGGACCAGGAATACGCAAGATCTAAACTTCTTTTTCACTGAGGAACCTAATTCTTAAAAAGATTTATGTCTACTTCTTAAATTTTGTTTTTATAATGAATAAATTAATCAATATTAATCTAGGAGCCCTTACCAGCTTCTTCTGTTCAAAACTAGTATTTTAAATCTACAAAAATATTCTACCTGCAGTCCTAGTGATGAGCAATCTCAGATTTTAACTCCTCTGCTGAAGTACCTGTGCGTGTTTAAGTCCCTTAGTATTGTTTACACTTCCCAATATCTTCTCATGATCTTGGCAGAAGAGTCACATCCCTCAAGGGACTGACCCTAAAGGCTATTTGCATGAGAGTTTAGGAACTGCACTTTTAAGACTCTCTCATGATGTCAATTTAGCTTAATTAAACTTAGACAACATGACTGTACCTATTCCTTCTTCTCAAATCATTCTCCCACTCCTAGCCTTAAAACTTTGTGATGCAGAGTTGCATTGTAGTATTTGTGAGCAATTTGACTGAAAAGAGAACAGGAAAGCAAAGATACTCGATGACCTCTAAGCAAAGACATCTTCCTGTGGAATCTGTCACATAGGCCTCCTCTGTAGACACTTCTGTTCAGAGCTTCGCAAAAAGGAAAGAGCAGAGGAATGGAAAAAAATGATCCAGCTCATTCTATTCCCTCTAAAACTATTTTTCTAAAAAGGTAGTTTTCTACCTTGATCTGTCTGACAAAATAGCTTTGAGCTTTGCAGAGTAATAGCCTATCTGTTTGTTTATTAGTGTACAGCAGCAGCAAGCACTTATTTCAGGTAGTATTGCTCTCTAAATGCCTGCAAGCCTGGAGCTCTTCTTATAAATGTTTCCAGCACATTTACATGGCTGCAATAATGTTCAGACAACCAGATTCCCCCTATCCAATTTACTTTTCCAAATACTTCCTTATTTAATATTTTTAATGAGAAATTGCTGAGCTACATGGAATCCCAGATTATGGGTGTTATAAAATTTAATATCACAAAATCCACCAGAGCATTTAAAAAATATTTATTTATTTCAAATGGAATAACAGTGTGCTAAAGAAGAAAAACAATCCCTGCAGAGTTTGCAAACCATGCACTAGATGTTTTTGAAGTATTCAGAAACCTGAGTTTCTGAGAAGTTAAGTTATATCCAAAACAAAAGCAGAAAGACATGAAGCCTTCTTTCAATTAAGTAACATAGTTAAAGGAATGTTTTGCACCTTCCAGTTTTAAAATTTCATCTGTGCCTAAAATAACTCAAAAGAATCATTCAGTGTCAATGAAGCTGAAAGCTAGGAGAGTAGTTGTGACCAGTATGACCGACTTTTTTGCTGGGCTGGAATAAAGTGAACAAGAAATGTGGGTCTCTTGTTTAGAATACTTGCTTCATTCTGCTTCTGTTATTGTAGTGTTTTCTCAGCTTAGCCCTTAATTAGTCCTCAGGCAAACTCATCTTGAATAAGGCCCTTAGGTTATGACACAGATGTAAACACAGTAATGAGCATTCTGATTAACCTCTCTAGGGGGGGAACAAGGCTTTCCAGCTTCCTCTCGTGGGCAGGTAACAGAAAATCTTGGGTGCCACAGCAAAGACTGGTGATTTGGCAACTGAATTCTGACTATCTGAATTCTGTCCATGAGTTATATGAGCTCCTAAGCTACCTGAGCAGAAACCTGGATCACCACCCAGGAGAACAGCTAGGGTCTTGCTACTAAACTGCTTTTGCTGCTGAGTGTTATGGAACAATCCACTAGTATCAAGGAAATATTTAATTTCGTTTACTTATTATCAAAAATTCACACTCTAGTGATCTCTCTAAGGTTTAAATATTCAGGCCAGCTTCCTAAGAACCGTTGGAAAAATTCAGTAGCCACAGCCCCTGTCACTAAGATAATGTGTTGTAGGAACAGTGAATGTTACTATGTAACAGGACAGCAATTCTTTCGCAGTTGCGAGAGATTTCCTTTTTATAGCATAGAGGAAACGTGTAGCTCTAACTAGAAAAAAGACTTCTGTAAAATGTAATTGAAAAGAATATGTATTGTGTCTGTGAGAGTGAGAGACAAAGGGAAAGTGCAGAAAAGATTTGCCTTGGGTCCCAGAACTCCTATGACCAGTGCTACTTGTAGACTTCTGTGACAGCCCATGGCCATTTTTTAACAGACTTTGGATTTAGAACCCAGAAGAAAGAGATGTCGAGCTTTAAACAGGTTCAGCCACATGGCCAAGCCTGCTTGCAGCATATGCTGATTTAAATGCTTGGACTTCATACAGATAGTTTCTCATTCAGAGTAATGAGATTTTTAAGCTATTACAAAGATGTTGCAAACACTGCAGCTGCCCAGCCAGCATATATTTTCCCCGTTTTTGTATTGTGCACTCAGGAACATTTTAATGACTATTTGTCTACAGTGCCAACAAGAGCCATATGCCTTTTTTAGCTGTAAATGACAGCCTTAATTTTCACCTGTGCTTGCTGAAATTCCACAATGAAGAAGAAAGAACGATCAGGGAATGGAAATACTTCTTCTAGAGATGCTAAGTAAAAGAAAAAATAATTGACAATTAGATGTAGACTACAGTTAGCACTCAGACATCTTGACAACATTCACTGCACAAACAAAAGTATGTGCTGGATTCCACAAGTTAACAGAGCTGATAAGCAGCCTAAATACTGAATAGCATTAATTTGCATTTAAAGTTCAAAGTGTAGCCATGTTGTGAATGTGTCTTTGGAAAAGATTCTTACTAGGCAAAGAAAGGCGAGTACATGCCACCAATTTTACCTTCCTCTTGCCGTCAGTCTGAGAGATATTGTATAGGTCAGTCTTTCCTTGTTGGAAATGTGCAGATGGATCCCGCATAACAAACATGATGTCTACTTCTCTAAACAACAATATAATTTACTAAAATTTTAAAATGTTAAACAGATTTAATAGAGGTATATTTGCATTATCCCTCCCTGTCAATGTCATCCTGGGATATCCTGTCTTACCACTACTTGTTTGTGCCATTGCTGTACCATTATTAATGGAAATAATTCTGTAATCTTGCTTTTCTAGTACACTGAAAAGTAACTAAGGTCTTATGAACATTTAAATAGATTGTTTTAGACACTATGAATGTCTAAATAAGCTAATTAACATACTACAAGTCTACAATCATCTTAGTATGTTTTAAGGGGCAAGGTAGGTTTTACAAAAGTCCGGATACCCAGCCTTCACTGTTTAAATGGCACATCTTCCTTAGTGAAGGACTTTTTCTCTCTGAGATATTCTTCCTTCTCTGACTGAAAAGACCCTACTTACCCAGATTCACTAATTCACTTTGGTTCTGACAGGTCTGCCAACTTCTCCACCTTCTCTGTGCTTGTCTTGCAGTCCTGCTTTTCTACCCTCCCAAGTCCTTAGGTGATAATGCTGTGATAATATCCACCAATGCTGGTGACCAGGCATGGCTCCTACAACGCCTTCTCTATCATCAAGTGTAAACCAAATAAGAAAAGGCAGAGGCTTAAGAAACCAGAGCTTATTAAAAAACCATAATAACAAAGTTCAAGAAATTAATTCAACAGAGGAGAATTTTTTATAGGGATGTAAAAACTGGCTTTCCAGGGCATAGATACAAATTCAGTTTGCTGGACTAGCAGTTTAAGCTAACTACCAAGTTATTTAGCAACACTGAGCAAGGTAAGTAAGTAAGAGCAAGGACTTCAGAAAAAGGTTAGAATTAGTGGAAAATAAACCTTAGGGAAAAATTTAAAGGTCCTACATTTCCTTTTCCTACAAAAGAACCCTCAGAAACTGATGGTTTAGTATGTTTTCTGACTGACCTTAGAGAAAAATCATTACCTTTAGTTTTCTTAGGAACGTATTGATCATTTTTGTTCTGATTTCAAATTGTCCTTATTTCTCTTATGGCCATGTAGGTACACTAAAACAGTAATGATGAAAATATTCTTCACACATGTGCAGTTGTAACTATATAAACAGCTGTGGTACTTGCAGGTACAAATACAAAAAGTAACAACACAAATGCTTTTGCGTAAAGGACAAGGTTCCACTTTCCAGATGCCAACAGACAGCAAGATCATTTTCTCCTATTTCTAATGTTTTTTCTCCGGATACAATGTGCATATCCTTCCTTTCGTCTTTTGCTTTCACTGTCAAGTTAAACAATCAAAATCATAAATGTAACCCAAACTTGACTATAACTCAGGTTTGACAGGACATCTTCATTTTTCCCCTTGCTGCCCACACCCTAGGGACAGTCCATCCATTATGCTTCTGAGACAGTCTGCCTTCTACACGAAGTCATCAGCATGGTCTTTTGTCAACTGGGCACCTCCAAAGAGCCAATTCACTGTGTGGCAGGTTGTGGATCATCTCTGCCTCCAAGAAGCCTGCAGCAGAGACCGAACTTCAGCAGTACCAAGTAAAATACAGACCCTTTGCTTTGTTCAGAAACCATGGGCACTGGCTACAATTAGTCAGTGGAAAATTATTTTGCTAAGCATGACTGAATGAGGAGGCACAACAGGGACGAAGTACAGGACAACCAAGACTATACTGATACCATCAGCTGGCAGAAGAACATTCTGCTTTAGACGGGCACAGCTTTCCGGTCCCTCTAGCGATTGTTCTGAGCTACAATATGCTTTCAGATGCAAGCCATTTCTCAAATCACAAGTGCAAAAGTTATTTCCACATCTCTTGTCATCTCTTGTGGGCTTCTCCTCTCATTGCAGAGCTCCCTTAGTTACCCACACCACTGATGTCTGGACTTCAGGTGATTCTGCATCAAATGCCATTTAAAATACCAAAGAGAGAAATCCACAAGGGGCATGACTAAATGTTTACTAGGTGAGTGTCTGTAAGGAGCAGAAATTACACTAATTTTTCAACTGGTGTCTTCTACAATGATTTCTTCTTTGCTTCCATACTGTAGTTCTGGCCTAAACAGCCTCAGAAACAGTCTGAAGGGATCACCTATCTGTCACCAACTTACATGATGATTAAGGTCAGATAGTACCTTAAGATACTCAACTTCTTATTCAGACAAAAAAGGATGCCTTTATCTATTTATCTGCTATGAAAGAGCTCCAGTTACAATAAAACTTCTTCTGAATTGACAATGTTTTTTTGATATCTAAGCTCAGTGAGAGATTTCTCTTTTTTTGCCTCAGGACATCAACTTTTGATAATCCTGGGACAGAAATTTGGCCTGAAAAAGGGCGAATCTATATGTGATTTATTTAAATTTCTGTATACTTTCCTGAAAAAAAGGAAAAAAACCCCTTATGTTATATAAAACTATTAAGAAAATTACTTTCAGATTAGAGGCTGATATAGTATTTTTTTAAATAGTGGAAACTGCTTGAATTACATATCAGTTAGGATCTCCTGGAGCAACTAAGTTTCAGTGTTCCAGCAGATTTTATGTTGCTTTTAGCACTTTGCATGACATTCCTTTGCAGATTGCTAGTATCTGTTATAGCTACTTCATGTTTAATTAAAATAACAATAAGAATTAACTAAAAAGAGGCTTCTTTGCATTTTCAGTACCTAGTAGAAAGATAAAGAGGAAAATGAGACATCAGCACACATAAACCCCCTGCTGCACTGACCATTTCTGACAATCTGAATTTTGTACCTTGATGTACAATACTGGAAACACCCGGGACACCTGAACTGTCCCCTCTAGTCATAAAGCATCCAGTATCAGGTTTGATACACAAACTGCTATATGATGCAACCTGTATTTCCTCAGTTAAAATTAGCAAAGTAATGGAAAGAGAGCCCTAACAGGGAGCGCTTGCATGCAAATGACTGTCTGGGGCACAGGGCAACTCGAGGACCTATCTTTAAAAATGCACACTATTTAGTCTCTATAATATGCATGCATATATGAACAGCAGCAAAATTATCATTCAGCTGTCAGTGACAGGATAGCTTGTTACAGTTCAGAGTGCTTTATACAGTCAGTGATGCCATCCTCTTTGTTACATCAGATAAAAGCATCTCCTGTCAGTAAACAATATTCTATTGATCTGTAATGGCTTCTGAGTAGTTATGGTCTTCAACACAATTCAATGTTACCAAGTGCTGCCTGTCAGCCTCAGACTTACTAGTTCACCACATGGAAGGAGATATCCTCTAACTTTTCCTGAGACACTCAGAGACCACAGTCTTGGCGGTAACTTTCTCTAGAGTAGCTGATTTCTGTTAAAATTCTGCAAGAGCTTGAGAGGGCGTTGAATGCAGAAAGAAGCGATGTGTCATCTCTATTCTGCTTTACTGCATCTCTCTCCACTCATTTCTATCCTCTGTACTTTCATTTGCAAACTACGTAAAAACATCCCAAGATTTTTAATACCAAAGGGACCATTGCCCATTCAGCCCAGCAATTTGCATTTGACCAAGTGTATCTTCCATGCAATTAATTACATCATATAATTTTACTCAACATCCTCTAAGATCAGTGGGTGAAACAGTATATATAAGCTCTACTGTAGTTATGGAAAGAAATCTATTAAATGAAGAAAGAATTTTACTGAAATTCCTTGCTGATGTCATGTCTCTTAAATCACTAACATTTTATTTGAAGTCCTACGGAGCTAAATACCCTTTTGAATATAAGAGTATAGAGGATTTGGGTACTGAATGAGGTCTATGGCCAACAAATATTAAAAAACTACTTTTATAATAATACTTTTAATTATTGCAGACCAAATATCAGATAGTAATTTTTCAGATATTGTCATCCTGTTCCATCAGGTTCTTCAGACAAATTGACAATTGAATAATTTATTTCTGTGACTCTCCAGTTTACTCTCAATATAGTATTAATAAATAACAAAATGTTTATTTTCATAATTTCTTATTCTCACATATTTAATGAAAAAAAAAACAGAATCCTTTTTTCTCACCAAAGATCTAGAAGTCAGTTGGACATCCAATTAAATCACCAAGTGTATGAAAACAGGCCCATTTCCAAGCTCTGCTTCTGAAATTCTCCCACGTGTTTCTTTCTACAGTAATAAATGTTCCATTGAACTATAATTACAGTGAATTAGTTGCTTCTTATTTTCTCTTACTTATCTGCCTTGAAAAAAAGTTTATGAAATAGTTATGCTCTAATAGGTGCTTTAGAATCTCCATAATATCTTCAACACTAATTAATTCTATTTTGGATTTGGTTTGAAACTAGATAAGATCCAGATTCTTTCATTCTTCATCATGAATGTCACTGGAGTCATATATCCCAATAAAATTATGCTTAGCTGGGAGAAAACTAGAGGAACAGGAAGTTCATTCAAAGTCTTTTCCAGCTTGTGTTGTAACTTCAGATGTTTTTGACTGAGATGGCTTACATTTCTGTATCAACTCCTTTCAATCTTTTTCTTTTTTATTTTTCTGCAAGAGAGAAGGAAGAGGAAAAAAATACTGAGTTTAAAGTTACGCATTCCTTGTATCTCCCTGTTTTTTGTATCTCAGAGGTAATAAGAAAGCCAGCAGTCTGATAGGATATAATGCACCAGTATCAGTATTAATTTTTTGTCAGGATATCTTAGCAGTCTATCACAGGTGATGAATTTTCCTTGAGCTATTTAAAAATAGTGGGTTTATATCAAGTTACAGAATGATTTAACAAAACCAGGCAGAATACTATAGCAGCAAACAATTGATTCTACTTAATAAATTGATATATTTGATATAGAGTATATATATTGATATAAAGATACATTTCTATTAGTGTAACTTTTAAGTAGCAAAACAACCATCCACATGAAGAACTATATAAACAAATAAATAAAAGCTGATAAGCTTAAACTGTTCCTTAGAGCTCAATCACCTCAGGTTGAGACTGATGAAAGAGGATCTGAGAAAATCCCCAAAACAATAAACACTATGGAACACTTTGCAAATGACAGAAAAAACCACTTGGTCAGGAACTCACTCCCAGCCCTGATCTCACACTGCTTCTGGTTTCAGGGGCTGGGTGGGATGTGCAGGTTCACTGCTGACCAACTCAGGATCCAGGGAGGAGAGTAAATGAGGAGTATCACTCATCAAAAGCAAACAACATCAAACAACTAAACAACACTGCAGACCCTTTGGCAATATCTATATATAGGAGCCAAGGCTTTTCTGTAATGTAATAGATTTCAGTGGAACTAAGCCAGTTTTGACTTCCTGAGGATTTGGTCTGATATGGCTTTTATAGAGCTAAGGAAATTTAAAAAAAAAAAATTATACTTTTCCACTAGTCAGCTCTAAATTATCTTCCCTGATCACTGTGGAAGAAAGGAATACACATTCCCATGCTGTCTTTGTACCTGCACTTTCAAACAATCTGTAGAAGATTATAATAGTGCCATAATCCTTGCATTTTGGAAAAATAAATTCACCCTAACTCAGAAAAACAGGGAAATTATGCAAATATTGCTAGGAAAACCCAATACTAAGATGTTGTCTCCAGTCAAGCTTGAGAGTGTTGGCATTGCAGCATGCCAAGGCTGTGTATTATTAGAAATTGCTCCAATGGTCTGTGTTCCCACCTGTGAACGCCTCGTGGGCGTTCCTGATCACCTCATTGTCTTCTTTTAGAACGTCAGCATGAACGATTCAGACTGTTGCTTTCAGCAAATAGTTTTCCGGACCTAAGCCGACTCCTACCCTTTGCATCTGTGTCCGTTTTCCCTGAGGCTATCAGATCCCTTATTCAGCGAACATCTCCACTCTTGGTATTGAAATAAGCTTGCAAAGCTTGTAGGTGCGGCAGCTTCTAGGATCACCCCCGACAAGGTTGATATCCTAAGTCAAATGTTGGGAATGAGGTGTTTCACAATGAAATAAAATGCTTAACCGTAACATTTTCACTGATGTTGCACACGCTGCTTTCTTTTGGTTCTTGTAGCTCTATGGTATAGAAGTAAAAACAACGAACTCAGAAATTAAAAATACACTGTAGTGAAAGCTGAATCACTTTGACTCAGCTGCAGAAGCACTTAGGAGTTG